>JAOXYL010000055.1:10479730-10512516 GCA_028564955.1 Terapon puta
CCACTATAACCTTCAGGATGTTCCAGGTGATTCAATTGAGTTTCCATCATTCACCTGCAGGCTGTTCTCCACCTCCAGAAGAGTCTCAACCACTCTGGATCCTTTTTTCGTACCAAAAAGATTTTAACTGTCAAAGATAACAGCTGATTTGTCTCAAAAGCCTCAAATAGGCTATAAGTGAAGCACAGAATGAGGACTGAGGATTTTGTATGTCATTACTTATACTGACACTGAGTTAAGTGGGGATCAACGATGACAACCAAAAATTGCTTCAATGTAAACAAAGTGCATGAGAATTGTTTTTGCATAAGAAATGTGCAAGTCTGATTTTTCTATTTCTTTGCCCACACATTTAGGGTTAGGGTTAGGTAGTATTTAAATACATGCATGCACTGATACTTATTAACCCCTCTTTGTGCAAGCACACACACACACACACACACACACACACACACACACACACACACACACACACACACAGAGTTATTAGTCACCGGCTGAATAAATATAAGATAACAATTACACGATCAGCTTTGTCACACAACCAGTGTGACTATCAATTGCGCACAGCAACATCCACAGTGGACATGATAACTTCACTAGCATATGCTACAGTCATCCTCCTTCTTAAACCTTTTTTTTATTTAAGTTTAACAAAAAAGATAATCAGCGCAGACAAATCAGCCATACTAAACAAAAATGCAGAATAATAACAAAATATGCATGTAGATATAGAGAGCAGCAGATTACCCTGCACTAAACATAGTGTCCACCAAAAGAGTAGATGATAACATAAATATACACACACACACCCTCACAGGTTAGAGGCACCTATTCCCCTCTTATGATTCAGAAATTGACCCCAAACCTTACACTTTGTTATCAACTTTTCCCCTCTCTGGTCCCTGAACACACCCCCTTCCTCCATTTCGGTTGCACGCTCTAAAGCTTCCTCATATTGGGCTTCACTCATCTCATTGCCTGGTCTCCCAGATATCCCTTTGCCTTCAGTCTTCACCCCATTCCTGTACTCCCCCAGGACTAACCTGGCCTTAGGCTGTCTGTTCAGCTGCCCGTCTTGTAGTAATTACTCTAACTGTGCCTGAAGGGGAGATGTATTAACCCATGCGTGACCAAATGTCATATCAAGTCATCGACCTTGATAACACCATCGCTGATTCTGAACAAAAAAGTGTATGAAATGAAAACAAAAACATACCATAATTGATTTGATGAGGACTGTGGCGTCTGTTTGATCTGGTCCATTTCTTTCCCCCTGGATTAGGATGGTGTTGATTTCTAAATAGGAATTCTACTGTCTTCCCCTATCCCCCCTGAGACAACAAAAAGAAAGGCCTCACTTCAATTCTCCCATGCTGTCATAACAAACTGCCACGAGGAAATTGCAAATCATTTTCCTCTAAATTGATTGTTTCGACTTTTATTGACAAATTAACATTGGAGTACACATCTCAGTGTTGAGATGTAAACTTGGATATGATAACCAACCAGAATACAAATAGATCATAAATGTAACTGCTCGGTCATGATAAAAGATGGAAGGTGATGAACCTGTTCACCATTTTACTTTGAATACTAGTCAGGAAAAATAACAAACATAACCAAAATAACAAAGAAACTCCCGACTGATACAAATATGGCTGGATTATTGTTGCCAGATGTATGGGAGGTGTGCCAGTGACAAAGTAAGCTTGTCAGACAGAAATGTTTCCAGGTGTGCCTGTGGATGTAATAAGAACTCTGATGGATTCTTCCTGATGCATAACTGAACCTCTCTCCTTGTGCTAAATTGTGTTTCTGTTAATGCGTCTTTAAAGGTTAAGAATAACAAATATGTTAAAGAGACAGATGTTGACTATTTTTAACAGGTTCCTCACATTCTCTGCCTTTTCAAGATTCAAGGCAGCTGCAGGAAAAAAATGCGCACAATTAATGACTACAGCCAATGAAATGATTAATTTAAAAAATGTACAAAAACAGGATACAAGCGTAGAGAAATAGCATAATTTCACTGAGACTGAAAACAGAGAATACTGCTGCTACAGTAGGAGAAATTAGCTCAGATCCAATCACACCAAGTCCAATAAATTACCTCTTAAGGGAGAGGATCAATAGGTCAGATAGTGTGTGCGTGTGTGTGTGTGTCCTGCCTAACTGACCTCTTTACAGTACTGCATCACTGAGACCCTGAGCACGACAGATCAGAGACACCACACAGCAGGCTGGAGTGAAGCTTTTCCACACTTTATACTTTCATCAGAGAAATCTACAGGGAGAAGCAACATCATTCCACTTTACTATAAGTAGAAACACTGATAGTAGGTGCAGAGAAGCTCACTGATTTAAATTTCCGAAACTCAGTGCACCGGTTGACTGCAGATTCAATACCAGTGCTCTCCCCCTCTCTTATCGATTTAAAATCTGTAGTTCTCACTGAGCAGAACTAATTGGGATCATTCTTCTATGTGAAAGGAAATGTGAGGCTGTGACAACACTTCACTTCTCAACAATGTAAGCGTCAGAAATGCACACAGGTACTTAAATATATAGTTGCACATGAAATATGAAAAGCACAAGGTGATGGTAATTAAATGGATTGTTCTTGTACTGATGTTTTAAGAGTATCATTGCAGATTCGTGCTTTGCTTGTTTGTTAGCGATCGTGTGCAACAGTTAAACCGTAGAAAAAAAAAGTGATGGGGGCCTGATCTGTTAAACAAACGCATTAGTTCATCATTCATCAGTACTTCATTAGTATCAGTAGGTAATCATAACAAACCCTGAGCTGAGACTCCATTAACAATAGATATCATCAGACCTATATTCAAGCTATCAAAAGGAAAAAGTGAGACTTTGCCAGGAACAATGAAACCAATTCTCCCACAGAACCCCACAGTTACAAGTCAACATTTGAGTGTTAAACCTATTCCAGTTTAATCTGGTGACATTTTTGGGGGGTGGTGGTGGCTCTACTTACATGATCCATCAGCTCACTGTTCCAACAGAACAATTATATTGCCAAAGATATGACTGACTGATCACAGCAGGGAGGAACATGAGAGCCAGTTTTACTCCACCGAAAGAGACAAGGGCTGCTCCATTTTTACCGACTGGTCCTGTTACACAAGTTCGAATGTCAGAAGCCTGCAGATCCTCTTTGATAAAACTGAGATTTACGAATTGTACAGATATTTGATGTGATCCTGTTTCAAGTGTCAGGTAAGGGGAACTTTTATCTTTGTATGTTACAGACAAGCGAGACACGCATGCTTGCTGTATCTTTTTACTACGTGCATCAAACAGACTATAATCCTTCCCGCAACACAAAAAAAGGTCACGCAGTACTGAAGCTGTTAAGTGATTGGAGAAGAGTAGGTGTTTGAAAAGAATATCAATTTGCCAAAATGGAAAAGTGGCTGACAACAATCTGGAGTGCAATTACTCCAATTATTATGAAAGGCTGCTTCACTTTTTTTTTTGGAGAATATTCCATCGGTGTTGACTCAGCTTGCTATCTCTGCAGAGCAACCATTTCATTACTGGGGGGTGGGGGGAGGAATCAATTCTATGGCAAATCATAAGCAGTGTCTCATCAGAGTGAGTAAATGAACCCCCGCTTGCCGTTACACAAACGGTTTAGTACTGCAGCTGTGTGTTGGGTGAGAGGAGGAGGAAGAGATGTGGGGCTGAGCAGATGAGGAAAAAATAAAGAGAAAGAGGTGTTTTGGGGTGAAGACGCCGATTGTGTGGAGGTAATGTTTACACAACAGGAAGTAAGAAACCCATGGTGTTCATTTGGTAATCTATACCAAATGAACACAGAGGTGTGAGAGAGAACACTTAAATATACACACAAGAGGACTCGTGTCTTAGATAGTGTCATGTATACCTAGTACTCATGTTTGTCAACAAATTCATTGTATTTAATACAACTAGAAATGATGTTGTTAATGTAGAGACTCTGTGTGTGCAGTCCAACCGCCATTATTCCTGATTTGCTGTTAAAATTGGTTTAGGTTCAGTTTCAGCCCAGTTAAAACTAATTTGCTTTAAATTGCATCACAAGAGGTACAACATAGAACGTATTAGACTGTCACATTGTCACAGTGCCACGGCGATTTATATTGTGACACACTTTGTAAGAAAAGGTGAGAGAAAAAAAACACATTTCTACATTGTGCTCTTGTATGTTGAGTGTTTTGTGTCACTCTAACAAACACATTTTACCTCTGAGTGTTGCACTCATGTCTGAATGGCAATCAAGCTTCCAGCGAGCTCCTTTTACATTTAAGCAGCGTAGCAGAACAGCTGTATTATTACTTCTGCTGCACCAATTCTCTTCATCTGATCAGAAAGGAAATTACGTGGAGAATTCCAGCCTCCCCACCTGGATTCTTCTCATCAGGAAAAAATAAAACTGGTTCCTTCACAACTCGATGCACATGGATGGGTTTTCTTTGGGACAACAATGAAATGGCTTAGGTTTTACCAAGGTAGCAGCTACATCATTTCTCATGAGGAGAGTGGAAGACTCGGGAGAGTTTTCACATATTCTGACTTGCCACCTTAAAAAGAAAAAATAGTTTCCCCTGAAAATCTACACCAAACAGTGCAGCCTCACAATAAGCCACTCACAGTCTGAATGCTGCGAGCGACTCAGCACTGATCCATTCGCGTGTTGGCCACAATAAAAACTCTGCGTGCCTCCTTAAGGACACACTTCAGGACAAAATCCCTGTAACAAAAAGCTTCACTATATAAGCTGACTGATCTTCTGAACAAAAAAGGGCTTTTTTGATCAGAGCCGCAAGCGTCACCTTTAAGTCACAAGGAGCACTTCGCTTTAATCATCTGCAATTGTCGCATAAAGGAGACGCAATTTAATTGTGCACAGAAGCAAAAGAAAAAAAAATTAAAGAGAGAAACGACAGACAGGAGAGCTGAGGCGGAGAGCAGAGGGGGGGAGACAGGTGGAGGGGGGAGATGCAGGGAGGAAAAACAAACAGAGAGAGCACACAGAGGACCATCATTGTGCAGTTGAGTTTCTCTCACTGCTGCGGGGCCTCACAGTAAGATCTTCTTCACCGGTTAAATGCATGTTGGGGCTTGAGCCTCTGTCCACGGTGCTGAAACAAGCCTCTCCACCGCTCTTACATCTGTTTCAAATGCAGCCCTTGTTTGTTTGTGTGTGTGTGTGTGTGTGTGTGCTGCTACTACGCATCCAGCCACAGAACTGAAGCGTCAGCACTTTGCCAAACACATCATGTGCAAATGAATATAGCGCACGTCATCCTATTCCCCCAGTTTGCATTTTCACAGCGGCGATACGCCACAGTTGTCTTGCTGAACTGTGAGATATCTGCTGCATCTCAGGCAAAAAAGAAAAAGGAAGAAAAAAAAAACAAGTGGACAGTTTTGTCTGTTTGTCCATCTCTACTTCTCTACTGCCTCACACCTGTGCCACCCTGCTCTCACCCAGCAGAAAACAAAAAGGATGAAGTCATGCTCTCCCCTGGGTTGCTTAGGTGCCACACTGAGAGCACCCTGGGACGAGCACCCAGGTCCCCTGACTAAACAGACAGACAGGCAGGCAGCAAAAGCCAAGCCCGCTGTGCCTCATGAATCACAGCTGGCTCCCCCTCCCAGAGTGGCCCCTGCAACTTCAGCAAACTGCAACCACGTCCGGTCAGGGTGCGAGCTCCATCTTTTTAAAGCGAGCACGATGGAGGGGTGTGAGGGCAGACGGGGTGTTCACTGACCACGGCGTCTCCTTTTCTTACACGCAGACGCCAGCAGCAGTGAGCGGGTTCAGTCTCGCCGGCTGTGACATCTCCGTGGGACTGAGGTCCGGCTCATCTGTTACTCCACCGTGACAGCTCGCACTGCAGATGCGCGCTCGTCGTTCGTTGCTGGCCGCACAACTGCACGGCAAGACTAACGCGGATTAACGCAGTCTGGTGCAAAGCCAAGAACTTCGGAGTTGATTTTTTTTTTTTTTTTTTTGTGGTTTGTTTGCTTGTTTTTTTTGCGCACTCACCTCAAACAGGGGTCCGATCTTGTTCTTCTCCAGATACGACTGAATCCTGGACTGTTGTGGAGACGCCATGAAGGAAAAAGTGCCGTGCCTCGCGGAGAGCTCAGGGTGAAATCATGAGGTGAGCCGGTGTCATTCGTCCTTCAGGAGGAGGAGGAGGAGAAGGAAGGAAGAGGAGGAGGAGGTGTCTCCGCGGAACGAAGCGTGCACATAAAATAAATTTAAAAAAGAAAAATGTCACCAAGCTGGGGGCTGCGTCAAGCGCGGGGCAGGCGGCTCTGAGCCCGGCTCATTGTGGAGGACTCAGCCCGGGACCCATCCCCAGTTGTGTCGCCTCGCCGGACTCCCCCCGTGGAAACCAATGGCACGGCAGCTCGGTGACAGCGCGCACAAATCCTCCGCTCACTGGCTCCCGGCGCAGCGTGAACGGGAGCCGCCGCCACTCCCATTTATCCGGCCGGCACAGCGAGGGAGGCTCCCGACGCGCCCACCTGAGCGCGAGGAGGGGCGCGCAGAGGCACGCGCGGCTGACGCTGATTAACGCAGGTGCGGCTGATTACAGAGGGCAAAGTTCAACAAGTCTTTTTTTTTCTTCAACAAAACAACTTTATACACTTAACACGTTTTAGATATCTCATTTAAAACGTGTTTGGCAGTAGGGAAAAAGTTAAATAAATGTAACATTTAAACCAGTTGGTAAGCTTGTGTTGCATTCACTGTCATCAATAATGTATTCAGGAAGCTGGGGATATGACAGTATTTCGTTTTCACCAATGAGAAAGGTACAAACAATTTTCTTTCTGCCAGTCCTTACTCCAATTATTACTGCAATTATTGTGCACATCATGCTAAATCAGGTCTTGATTGTTGAATCCAGTGTACAGTATATAGAAAAAAAAACAGTGCTGGAGCTTATTGATGCAGTTTATTATCTCTTGTTTGTTTGCATAGTAATGAGCTAGACATCCATCTACAATGATACATCCAATAATAGGTCAGAGAGACAATTTCATCCTGAGTACTGTCCATATAAAATAACAGAATATATCTCATAGCTCTACTTCCAGACAAAAAAAACAAACACAAAAAACTATTAAATGTTAATACTGATAAACCATTGGAAATCTTCATATGCATGCATGTAACAGTCAAAATCAATGGGAAACAAGGGCTTAACTCTTTTTTTTTTTGCACGCTAAATATGTATATTTACAAGCGCATAGACAGCATGAGGAACATTAAAAAGACACACATTCATAGGGTTACTCAATACTGACAGAATCCATAAAGCTCAGAAGTCAGAGCTGAAGAGAAGCGGGCAAATTGCTGGCTGATTTGAACACAAAGCTAAGCCAAATTTCATCCAGTATCCTTTTAATCAATATTATCTTGCATATTTCATATGCAAATTAAACTAATAACATGTAATGAAAATGTCCCTCATGAAAACAAACGTGATTTCTCAGCCCATTATATGCCAGCAGTGAACTGATGGGATTCATTCCATTTCATTGGGCTAATTTAACTGCATTCTCGGGGTATTAATCTCTTCTTTTCGCACTCTGAATCACTGTATTGTCAGATGCATTATATGAAAAAAAAATGTATAAAGCACACCAGTGAAAAATATAAAGTATTAAAAATACTATTTACGTTTTTTAAATTCTATTTACACTTTCGGCAGCTACACTGGACTTATAAAAAATGGACCCAATAAACTGTCTTTAATTAGGCTGATCCTTCGTGGGTGGCCGGAGAACTTTACAGGACTCCTCGAAACTCCTTCAGCATCTTCCTGGATGCAGTGCATTATGGGTCACCATCCGGGGGTGGAGGCTGGCAGAGCTTGTACAACCTGATCAGAGAAACACAAGCAAAATGGCATTTAATTAAATTCTGGTGTGCCGTACTGCAGATGCAAAGCAGTGATCTGCAGATGATCTGTGGAGAAATATCCCTTCCTTACGCTTTGGTGCAAAGGAGGTATAACCAGAAATCTAGCTGCAGTCTCAGGAAGACAACTGTCATCATGGGAAACATAATTATCTGCAGCAGCAAACATCCAGCTTCTGCAAAGTCAAACCACATTAACAATGTTTGCTCTGTTACCTTCTGTTGGTACGCTGTTGTTGGTACAAAATAAAACATATATGTTATGTCGTGGTAGCATTTATAAAGAGTTTAAAAAAAATATGTCTATACATACAGCAGTCATTTGTTTAGTGTTTTAAATGCCACATGAATTATGCAGCAGTTTGTATTGGTAAGAAAATGGGAAAAACTCTAGCTTCTCACAGAAAACCATTACTGTTCTGCCCCTTGACAAAGAGAAAGAACATTATTTTACCAACACATTTATTTTCTATTATCCATAATTGATCATTTTTTCTCCTTCTATCACCTGTATTTCTTGAATCCTAATACGGATCTGCTGTCTTCTGTGGTTTAAATAATCGATTGCACCGTTCACATCTTGATGAGACTAGCTTCACATCTTGGCTGTGGGGTACACTCACGCTAAAATTTTTACTGTCCCTTTCATCTACAGAACCAGCAGCACGTCTCGTGATCCACAGAGCACACTAACATATTCTGTAGCAGTCACTCACGCTGCAACAATTATGACATAAACCTACTGGGAGTGCAGCAGTTTTGCTTTCGGACCACAATGTCTCAACACTAATCATCCCGCTACTTAATTGTATTTGTCAATTTCACTAAAAGGTTCAAAAGGGCTGCCTGTCACACAAAAGCCTATATGTCTCTGCCAAATGGCTGAGGCAGTCCTTGTCCTCATCCTGGGGCTACTGAGTGCAGGGAGCTCCCTTCTAATGGACCCATTTGGCCCCAGTCCTGCACGAAAAGCACATACATAGACCGACAGCACTGTACAAATCCATGCACCAACTACACAGAGATGGGCACTGTAGGAGCATATATTCAAACTGTGCTGGAAAAATGACTAAATCTGGCCACATCACATTTTTAGACTGATTTTGTACCTTTCAGGCAACAGTTAGACCACTTGATTCATTAGTTTTCTTGAATTCATGCCGTTGCCACGCGTCGTTTCTTGTCCCTTCTTGCTTCAGACACATTACCTCTACCATAATTTAGCCATGTCCATTACAAAGCTAGCCCTATCACAAAAAGTCCTCCCAACTCCTGCCCACTGGCATCATTTAAAATATTAGTTTTGTACTTTCATTGCAGACAATCCTTGAAAGCACTAACTTTAAACAAAACTAATGATGACTGTTAACTGAGGCATTACATGTATTTTTCTCTCCGCAAGTTAATTTTAAATGAATTTAATGGAAACAAATGGCTGCCTGGAAGGGAGGAAATCAAACCCTACGCTTTAAAAATGGCCAGGAGTGTAAGTATAATACATGTGATTTGCAGTTAATGATCTATAACATGCAAAGCTTGCTGAGACACTGAGATCCTCCCATTTCCTTTTTTAAAAAATTCTATGCTGATGTTGCCCCACAAAAACAAGATGCGGCTGCAGATTTACCTTGGGACGGAGGACGGCGTGCGATCCCTCACTCCCAGATTCTTGGCAGAATTCTGAACCCTTGCCCCCTAAAAGACAAACACAAATCAACAATTCAGGACATTATGGATCAGGCTGAAATGCAACATTGTCAAATAAAAGCCCAGAATAACAGCAGAGAGGAAGAAGAAGAAGAAGAAGAAGAAGAAGAAGAAGAAGAAGAAGATGTTAGGATGTTCTAAAAGTCTACTAGGCCCACTGATGAGCTACGATCAGGCTGTGACGGTTTTTGTCTAATGACGTGAGCTCCATTCGTGTGAGATTGCCTCCTGTCAGGCCACGAATGATGACGCTCACCTGTGAGTGAAAAGAAATAGATTCTAGCCCCTATAAATATTTTAGGTTGTAAAATAGATTTCAGATGTTGCATGTTGAGACCCTTAAAATGTAAAATACAGCTGCTGTATGCTGTCTATCCTCAGCATCGATCTTTTTTCCAACTAAATTTGCAAAAGAGCATATGCAGAATAGCCTCTGTGAGGAGATAGGTATACGGAGTAAGGTATTTGGAAGATGAATGGTTCCTGTATGTGTGCATGTGTGTTACAGAGTTTAATTATACACAGTCAGGTCTGCTCTTTCCTAATGTTACTGTACTCTGCCGGCTGTGCGCAGTCGGCAGATACGCGAGGTGAGGTGGGGGGTGGGTTGGGAACCAATACGGCCTCTCAAATTAGAGTCACGAACACCTGCACAAGCACACCCTCTCTCCCTGTGTGATGCGCGCACACACACAAAGCTAAAAACACACAATCGAATCATTGCTTTAAGAGGAGACGCTGATGACCCCTGTGGATAGAGAGGGAGCGACCGGCCGAAAGTGCATTAGCCGACCTCTCGGTTACAGCACTGCCGTTTGCCATCTCACTGTCTGCCCCGGGTTACGTCCAGATAGCAGGATAGAATCAGCAATTATTCAATGCCTATCTCAGCCATCCATTCTGATGCCTCCAGACAGAGATGCCCCCTAATGTCCCTAAAGGACACACACCCACAGGAGATCAGATGAGTAAGAGACAAAAAAAAGACCAAAGTGGAACTTGAGTTACATACTTCAGATCTATTATGGGAGCAGAAAAAAAGAAAAAAAGTGTTAGAGTATAAGAGTATGTCAGGCTGTACCTCCTATGTCAGCTAAATGCTAACATCAGCATGGCGAAAAGCATATCATGACTATACTAATATGCTGATGATTAGCAGGTATTATGTTAACATGCTCAGCATCGTAGTTTAGTGTGTTACCAATCTAATATTTGTAATTTGCACCGAAGACAGAGCACAGGTTTCTAGGAATGTGATTAGATTTGCAGGTAACTGGTCGAAAAAAATGAAGTGATGGCGCCAATGAAAAGTCAGTCATTAAAAGTTCTTGTCTGTAGTAAATTTCTTAGCAATCCATCCAATAAATGCAAAAAAAAAAAAAAAAAAAACGCAAAATGTCAACCTCATGGTGATGTTGGAAGAAAAGTCAGAGGATCACCAAATCTTCTGGGAACCATAATTGCTTGTAAAAAATTTACTGGAAATCCAACTTGTCAAACCAACAAACCAATTAGCAGCTAGTACTGCTAGCTAGAACACACAGAGTTTATAATGTAAAAAATACAGTAAATATGGCTATAAATCAGGTTAAAGTTTCTTCTTTGCACATTCATGTTGAAAAACAAATAACTGTGTTTTGTCTCATTGCTTTTACATTTCTGCATCTTAATAACTAACACCTAGAAGTTGACTGCACCTAAAACTGAAACTTAATGTTTTGCTGAGGCCATGATAATTGGAGCATCAATGAGAAAGTAAAATAAATACTAAAAATAAAGCCCAGAGGAGCGATGCCATGGAAATTGGAAAATGAAAGATGAAAATTGCTCTGCAGACGTTTACAAATCAAGCTGTGATTGGACCCATTTTGCCCAAATCACTCGTGGATTCTGTCTGGGCTTGATGGATGGGTCCTGCTGGGACCGGATGCTGTGTAGATAACCCTTTTTATGAATAAGTATGACTATTCAGCGAGGAAGAAGAGGCGTCATCCAAACCCTGTGTGATATTCATATTCATCAGATTCATCAGCTGATGTCTGAGAGCAAGGACACACAAACACCCAGTCAGACAAGGCAGAGCAGGCTCCCCTCCACTCTCTATCTGGAGTGAACGATCTCTTCTCAGTGAAGTCTAGGTCAGTGATGACGCAAGAAGGCAGAAAAATGTTCAGTGACAGTTGCAGAAAAATGATACGATTAAAACATAATGAACTCTGCTCCACCAGGAAACAAACAAAATAAATGAAGCGAAACAACAAATTTCCATACTTGCACCTTTTCACACTGTATTACAAATATCCCAAAGCACACCCGCGACAAGATGGATTTTTTTTCCAGGCACACGCAATAGTTCTCAAGGTCACACAACGCACAGAGTTGCATCCTCTTGGCTGGCAGCCCAGTTCTCGGAGTTTAGAAATGAAACGCCTCTCCTCCCGCAGGATCTTAGGCTCTCAACTAACCTCTCCTTTCACTGCAATATAACCACCGCTCACAGAACTTCTAATGAGAGTCTGAGCTATGAGCCAGGATCCGCTCATGGATGGAGCCTTTTGTGGGGTGAAAACATGTATGCACTGAGAGAGTAATGGGAATTCCTTCCCATGACCCAATGGACAGACTTATAAGCTCCAGACTCAACCAGTATGTTCAGTTTCTGGTCAGATTCATATTTTTCTTGCAGTGAACACATATCTGATGATATTGAAATCAGATCAGGGGGTGAAACAGGGGAAGAGCGAGCGAAATTAGATGGGAGCGGAGCTAATGATTTTTGCTCGTGGGCAGCAGAAAACACTTCTCTCATCACCCAAAAATACACTCACTGTTGACTGCCTTTAAATATTGCATTTTGTTGAAGTAACAGAGACAGAAGTCAAATATCGACCACAGAAGATAAAAGGATATAACTGCTCCTTTATTGGCACTGTTGAATCCATTGCTAATATTCTTTTGGCAGCCTAGTTTTGACGCAATGAAGCGTGCAGTTTATCTCATGATTCTGGATGCAAAAATTGCGCTGTGGATTGAAGTGATCAGGCAAAAAAAATCACCACGGAGAAAGCGCAGGAGGCGAAGTGGAAGTAAAGAGAAAGGCTATGTACATGGTGTACATGTGCAAAAGACATATGCGTGCAAAACACTTACCTGTTTCCTCATGACATCAGTGGCCTGCATGATGCAGCGAGGGGGCAGGCCGTGGTTTCGGGCCAGCAGGATGGCCTGCTCTAGTGTCACACTCAGGGTGCAGCTGTTGGTCAAAGAGAAAAAACACAAGGTCAAACTTAAATTTCTCCACCTGCATATTCACTGAGATTTTCACCACAGGAATGGATGCCGAGTTACCTTATGAGCAAATTATAAAGCATTATATCACTCTTGTTGATGCCGTTGCTGTGTTGTTGTGCCAAAAACAATATTTATCTTCCTATTTCACAGATGCTGCACTATCAAAGCGTCTGTATTTCACACAATAAAATAATCTTATCTCTGAGACAACACAAAGTCATTCTCAACATGCTTTCATGGCAATAAAGGATTCTTTGCAACAGATGGCGACTGAAACAAACATCAACAGAAAACAAAAGCACGCCAAATCTCAAACTCTGGGCATCATCCAGGATATGAGGAATCCCTGGCAGAAGTCAGCACAACTACATCAAATCTCCCTGCGTGCATTTTTGCTCCTCTTGACACCTTGTCATTGCCATCACATAACTCCTGCATCACCTTCGCTCATCTCCTCACTAATGAATCATTTCACTTGCCGCTGAAATGTCACTCACTGTGAGCGAACATGCAGAGGCAGGAGAATAACAAACCTCCCGGCCTTTGGACGCGGCAAAAGGACAGGATTAAACCGTGTCCCGGACTTTCAGGCACTCAGGGAGACTTCCCGGTTTTCTCATCACCAGGATTGATGCTTCCCGTTGTGGGCCGAGAGAAAAGAGTCCAAGGACAAGTCAGTGTGTCTCCCAGAGCAGAGGCCACATACTCTCACTGCCATAAGGGTGTGATGTGTGAAAAATCTGTTGACGTGAGTCTGTGATTCATTTGTTACACCAAATTCTCTTCCCGGCCACATATGGGGACACGCTGTCTATTCCTCTCTTTCACCTTTGCACACATATACGCACGCAGACAGCAGCACGTGGATAAATCCTTAGAGAGCCAGTGACAGGTGTCAAGGCTGGTGGTGACCTTTCTATGATAACAAGCTGTACCAGTATATCGATCCAGCGCCTTTTCACTGCAAATTGAACTGTCTAAAGTTGCAATGCTGCTAGCCTCGGCTTCATTGAGTAATATTGCCATGGGGCTGCTAAGAAATTGGAGCTGTTTGTTTAATATCTCCTCCTTTCATGGTGGGGTTTCACACTGACTGAGAATAAAACTTTGAAAAAAGTTGAGGGATTTATTGCCGCCCGAAGCCGTCAATCAGATTTAAAAGTCCCCTTGAGTTCCAGTTGCATAACTTTATGACAGCGTAACATGATATGATAAAAGTAATGAACTCAACAATCATCTCCAGTATGTGGCAAAAGATAACCCAGGAGAGAACTGCAAAAGATGTCCATTCGCAGGCCACCCCAGAATATTTTAAGCGCCCATATCAAGCTTCCCACACCGATAAAGGAAAAAAAGGGGGGAAAAAAAGTCACCCACAGAGGATCTTTAAATATCTCTTCAGCTGGAGCAGGATGAAGGAACTGCACAAAATCTGTGTGCGTATGAGAGAGACTGCTGCACGGTTTCCCTTTTCATTAGGGCTGGTGAGATAGTATGAGGTGATTTATACCCATCTGTTTCATGTTGTTCCAGCCTATATCCCATTTACACTACTCCGGAGCCAAGTCCATACTGATAAATGAGGAGAAACAAGAGAGCTACGATCACAAAGTAAAGGGATGACAGAGGAGACGTGGAAAGAGGGGGAATATTTGACTATAATGAATAAAAACAAGGAAAAAAAGCCAAGTCTTTGAACAAGTTCGTGTCGTGGATTAGGCTGCATGCTTGTAGCATTTTGCTCCCTTCTCCCTATCTTTTTGAGTGAACTCTTCTGTTGGCTCTCAAATGGTTTTTGTGGACGACGATGATGGACAAAAAGATCTGAAGAGAGAGGAACAGGGCATATCGCAAACTGATGATGTCCCCGAAATATCACGCTTTCACTGTTATTAAAACTCATCCATCAAGACAACTAATCCAATCAATAGTGCCTGAGAAGGCTGCCACACTGATAATGCAATTTCCACATTACTAATCTACTGGCTTGGTTTCATAGGTTTTTCAATTATACCAGATTTAGTTTTGCGTGCTCACCATTTACATGAGCAATACAGAGATTCAGTGTTTTAATGTTTGAAATTACACAGAGAAAGAGGCGGATTTGGTTTATTTATGATTCATTTGTATTCTGTCAATAGTAAGGGGGTTATAAATGGAAAACTTGACTGCCAAAGTGAATGACATTGATTCTAGAGATACTTGCACCAGACGAAGCATTAGTAACTCACTCCCCTGGGAATCCAATACACCCATAAGTCTGCAGCTTTGGAGGGCAAAACAGTGTTTAAGGAGGAAGCCAGTTCACAAATAATCCTATATATGGCAGGCCTTGTCACCTGCTGTGTCACGGTACACTTAGCCTGCCTGTCCGGGTGAGTTGTGGCTAGTGTGTATAATTGCGAAGACACACACACACTCACACACCCACAGCCTGTGGGTTAATAAAGTAGCAGCAGTCATTGCACAGACAGGAACTTTCTATTAGAGCTCAGGCAACCAGGCGGCTCCGTCCACGGCACTTTATCAAGCCATCAGTCACATCCGGCGAACGCATGAAGGCGCGTGTGTGTGAGCCTGTGCATGAGACTGAGACAAAAAGATATGGAAACTGTCACGGGGTAAAGAAAGAGGGTATCAGAGAGATGGGTGGGCGGGTGGAGGGAAAGAGCGGTGTAAGAGATGAAAGATGGAAGCTGGGACTGAGGATCAGCGGTGACAAACGATCAGGATATTTCTGTCCTTATGCACTGATGAATGGTGCCCTCAGCAGCAGGTGAATTAGGCAGCCATATATAGAATTCAATGAGAATGGAGGTAATTGACCTGTCTCCTTCCTGTGTGAAGTGCTATGCCTACTTAAAACTCCCTAATCTGGTCGGAGAAACAATGGGCCCTATTAACTAGAATATCCTGCTGATAATTAATGCAGAGAAATGTGTATTAATAGAAAATCCCCACGGTGCTGAGAGTGGGCTTCTCATGAAATTGAGAGGTAGACAGAGGATAAAAGAGGGTGCACACAACCAGGGAGAAACTGTGGTGGATATGGTAAAGGTGAGAAGAGTGTTAATGCCAGAGATGAAAGAGAAAGGAAAATTGCCAGGGAGCTGTCAAAGAGAAAGAAAACGATAAGCAGGAACGTGTAATTGAACTGGAGGCGGATCGTACACATACAGTGGATGTGCCCACACACTCACCGGTGAACACCGCTGTTGCACATGACGATGTGTGTGGCTCCCAGGCGCGAGCAGAGCTCGGAGGCCACCGTGAGCAGCCCCACTCCAGAGGCACCGCAGGCGGTGTACTGACAGGCAGCAGTGCGCCGACAACTGATAAAACTCTCCATCAGACGGTACAGCTCCTCCAGAGCATTGAGGGGGCGCATCAACTGGGCAGAAACAGAGGGCAAGGGGTTAGTGCAAAATAAAAAAAAACACTGGCCAGCTGTTTATGAACAAAGTAGTGCATAAAAAGAGGAGATCTACAGATTGTGAGGAGCTAAAGGTCTTCTGTCAGGAAAATGTAAATGTGTTTACATATTCAACCTGATTCAGTCAATGCCATTTGCTAAAGCCTAAGTCTAGAAGTCCTAAATGTTGCACATGCAAGCACTTCCACATTGCAGCATTAACATTTAATCCTGTCAGTTTTTCCATGATGTCATGCAGCATGAGGTTGTTCTTACCTTATCTATGAGAGCAGCTTTGGGTGCAGAGCCGGGTGGCATGTTGGACTGATCCAGGTAGAAAGCCCTAAGGGAGACACAACAGTTCACAAATGGATGTTTGTGCTGCAGTGGGGGAAACTGTGCTGAGTAGTAACACACTGCAGTAGACCTGATTTAACAATCATACACAAGTTGTTTTTATTTAGAAGCTCCATCAATTAAAAACACACAGTGGCATTCATTTCCTGCACCATTAGGTCATCCGAAGCACTGGCTGCCTTTCTGGGAAAAGTAGGCCACCTGCTCATTATGGAGCTCCACCATCTGACTATCAATCATGAAAGTAACTTGGGCACAGCTCAGCAGAAACACAGACTAAGCATTGCTTGTCCTGGGCATCACTCCAAATGCCATTGCCTCATTCATTCATGGAGTACAGTCAATTTGGTGTTGTCTTCCATTTTTTGCCCACTGGAGGCAGCACTGGACTGGTGTCCTTATGCAGACACAGGATGTATGCCGCAATGAGTCCATCTGAGGTGGAGTGCTACTGGTGCAAGCTCAGCAGTCTGTGACTCCATCAAATCTCAGTAATCCAGCAGTGTGCTAAAAATAGGCACACTACACCACATTAAACCCCTTGTAATAAAATCACATACTCCATCACTTCTTGCCAGAGGCAATAATAATGTACAACACACCGTCACCCGTACAGTACACATTTCTGAAAACGCAAATAGGGAGAAAATCAGCTTTAAGAGGCGCAGCAGTTCCAGACTTTGAGGGAGGGAGACTGTTTACAAGAATCAGTGAAGCAGCGCCCATTCATCTGCATTCACTCTGCTATTAAGTGATTAAAATCAGGCCAAGGAGGCATTCATTATGACTGTGGTATTTCTGCCTGACATAATATTAATGAAATTAATTAATCAGAGCAGAGTTAGCACATCTCCGATGCGAGATTGTAGAGTGATAATACAACGGCCGAGTTGAAATGAAAAGCCACAGAAAACCCGCACAAACATTAACTATGTACTCCGCCAAACTCAGACTGCAGGAAACATACCCACACCCACTGGGGCTGCCAATGCATGTACACTACTTAAACCTCTATAGTACACTTCTTTCATCCATTTAAGCTAATGAGACGGTGTTATAAGCATCCAAAGTTATATTTTTCCCTCTCTATAGCTCATCCTCATATAAGTCTATGTTACTATACACATGTACTCTATACAGAGTAACCTGTTGATATAGTATCTTTACTTGTTGAAGGTTTCCAACTGTTTAATCCCTATCCGCCAAATTATCCTTTAACCTTGTGGCTTGCTCCGGTAAATGACTATGAGCAGAGTTTGCTGAGGGTTCAGATGGAGCTAACAGCCCATGTAATTGGTTCAAGATGGCCTTATCATTCAAAGGACGCTGAATACACAAGAATACACACCTCTTCAAACTCCTCTCATAGAGGGCAAGTAAACTAGCATAAAAGCCGCTGCTGAATAATCTATATGAGGGCTAACAGATCAATGTTTTTGTTGGTCTGTCGCTGTTGACTGTTTAAAGCTATCACAATATTTGATTTCCTCATGAAAAGTTCCTCATCTGCAGTAAACACCTGCCGTCCATGTTGTGTGTGTGTGTGTGTGTCTGTGTGTGTGTGTGTGTGTGTGTTTGTAAATGTGTGTGTATGTGTGTGTACAGGCCTGTGTCAGTGTGCGCCTGCGTGCCGTTGCTGTGGAAAAGCAAACAGTAAATGAATGATAGATCCAACAGATTCCAAACAAAACATCATTCTCAAACAAAAAGAGAGTCGAGATTCAGCGGGGCGATAAAACGCTGCCAAACGCTGTGCACACAAAGGAAAAAAGTTTATTGGAAATCAAAACCTTGTCCTGAAATACTTCCTGCTCTTGCTGTCATTGCAGGTATGACCTGTTATCCGTCTGCCTCAACTACAGCATGTGCTGTGACTCCACTCACCCTCGTCCCTCTTGCTTATCAGTCGGCTGCTCAGACTTTTTATCTTAAGGGCCTATGATAGAATCTGTCTGAGAGGAGTCGACCTCTGTAAAACTGCCCAGCTCTACTTCATCTGCACACGTTTGTTTATCTCTTACCGAAAAAAAAACCCCTCATCAACCTCATCTTGCCTTAACACACCTCTTTAGCAGAAGCAAGGTCATGATACCCACCGATTATCACATCCCCTTGCTGTAAGAGTTGCTCTAAAAGTACGGTTGGCCACAACTTGAGGAGCAGGGCCGGCACTCCTGGAGGTCTCTAATGGCAAAATAATAGGAGTCAGAATACAAGTGATGTGTGGTTTAAAGAGGACCTGCATTACATCTGAGCTGATGATGTTTTGTCAGAGGTTTGGAAACCGAGCACCTTAGAAACATTTATTATGGATGAAAAATGACATTTCGAGCCCACACACTGTGCACAGACGCAACTCTATGTGGCTGAGCACATATTACATACACCTTAGGTATAAGGTCGCTCTAAACCCTCTGGGTGTCTATTATTTCGGAGGGTTAAGCTCCTGGACTCCAGCTGCTCCAATTTAATGGCAGGACATCCACGGCCCCCGCAGGCTTTTGCACAAGCTTGTTATGATTTTTCTTGTTTTTCTTCTTCGCCCACTGGCCTTCATCAGCTTTAAAGTTAAAACAACACTGTCTCGGCTTAATTCTCAAGTTTTCTAGGCAAATTTAAGGCCAATCAAAACTCCGACCCTCAATCAGCCAGTGTGTATGAAAAACAAAAGATTACAGGAACCGTGTGTGCGATCGAGGCACGTCATTCTGTTTCTATTATTCAGAGCATTTCCCCCGTTCATATTTTCTTCCAGGCACCTTGTAGCTTCTTCTGCAAAAACTAACCCCCTAAAACATACAGGCATACACACACACGCGCACACTGCCAATAGGTTTTTACATGAGACTCTAATGGAGGATTTGGCTGCAGGCCAGAGATGACCTGCTCTGCGTGAAGCTGGTTTTATTTTATTGGGCCGATGAGAATACTTAATTCTCTTTGTTTCGGCTTCCTTCATGACAATAGGACACTCAAGGCTCTTTACTGCACAGGAGTATTAGTAGTCAGCTGTAGCGGCAAAGAAGAAGGATCTGAGGCGCAGATGTTTTGAGAAGCCCAGCATGGGAATGGGCACATTAGCGTGACATCCCTTCATTCAAAAAAGTGCAAAAGAAACAAAAGTGATCCCTGAAACTCCTTGAGAGCAGACTGCCCTCCGTGGATTTGGTGTCACACCCGATCGCTGGCGAGGACCCAGCTGAAGCGTCCAGGATTTATGACATTAAATGTGACCCTGCAGAGGTGCACGCTGCTCCATGTAAATCACTCACGCTGCCATGACGAATGACACTCACTGTTATTAAATCCCCCACAAACCCTTGCAGTGTGTGGCAGAGCTGCCTGGGGGCTAATGAGAGCTTCCAGGAGCCCTCACATGCCACACGGTGATGCCTCTGCGCTGACACCGGTGAGATAGTGTGCGCCGTGCAGTGGAGGTCAAATCCTTACTTCATGTCCACGCCCACACGAGTCCTTCCTATTTACACTTGCAGCCAAACATTTATGAGCAGCTATATGTCAAACCACAGTTTAACAGCGGGAACAATGTGTTAGGTCTGTGTACACAATGATGACATGCTTATTTTTTGGCTTATTAATGAAAAAACTAAGGACAAAAGGCATAATAATACCTCTAAAAATACATTATTTCACAGATACGTTGAGTGAATTTAAATCAAGGGTCATTTACAAAGCCATTCGTGTCAGTCAAGATCAGGAAACAAATGTCTGGTCTTTGACACCCAGTAGCAGATTAGTTTTAATGGGGTCTCAGTGTCGGAGGCAGCTGAAGACATATCATCACTAAATCATTGTCATCGAAGACACACATGCAGTTACTGCATATATTACAATGCAGAAATAGCAACTGGCTTAAAATGGTGAAAAGATTTATAACCCTGATGCCAAAAGGAGATGCAAAGTATTCTTGGCATCTCACGAAGGAGATTTTTCTTTTCTTTTTTTTTACTTGCTGAAAGATAAGTCAAGGTCTTTTTTACAATGTCAAGTAGTACAAAGTGCAGACCTGTTCATCATTACGTCCATTCAACGATAGAATCAAAGTGGAATAATAAATACAGCAGGGGTCTCTGATGTTCGGCCTCACTAGGTTTTATAAAAGGAGGTTCAGTACATATGAGCTGGAGCCGAATGAAGTCCCACCACCTTCCTCGGCGCTCTGGCGAATTGGGACTCCCTGTGCCGCTGCAAAGACTGAAGCATTTTCATCACGATGTGAACTAAAGGCAGGCAAAGACAGGAAAGCTCTGTTTCTTTTTCGAAAACAAATGTATGACCAAACTGCCATTGCCTCCTTTCTCATGGATAATATCCATAATCATGCTAAAATAAGCATTTCTCATTCTGTGAGAAAAAAAAAACTCACATGATCTCTCAGGTTACGGATGCAGCCATCCGTGAAATCACACTTTTAGCAGACTTGCTGCGTTGCTGCATTATTGTTTTGAAAAGCTTACAATGCTAATGCGTGTCAGATGGAAGATGGGGACTTGCTGCGGTAGCTATCGCTGTATTAATCATTACTGCATAGCCTTGCCTCAGGGAGGAGGAAAAATACCATCAATTACATGAAGCGACTAAGCTGTTTGAGCTACAGATTTGTGGTGCTGTTTTGATGTTTAGTGCAGTGGTGGGATTCATGTTTGTGTGCTAAACAACTTGAAGTGATGTCACCCTGTCTCTCTTCTCTTGCTGAGCATATATTGTGGAAATGTCCTTGGACAACAAGCAAAATGATTTACATAGAGCTAGCTGTCAGGACGAATTATATACATATATATATATGTGTGTATAGTTGTTGTGCTTTTGTGTCTGTCTGTGAAGATGCAAGCAGAGGCAGATGCATGTTTATATCCATGTGCAGGAGTATGCAAAATGCACAAAATTACCTGCCTTAATCACCTTGTTGTGCATGCAGTAGTTTAACCAGCCTATTTACACTTTAAACACTGGGTCACGTCCAAACAAGAGCAAGAGGATCGATCTCTGCTCCAGCCACAGGGCAATGGAGATAAAGTAAAGAGTGAGGGAGATCACTGCCGTGTTGAAACTGACACTCTGACCTGCAATAACCATCGAGCATTTTTGCGTAATTAAGACAAACTGCAGTGGCGTGATTACCCATTCCCTTTAGCTGATGGGAGAGCAAACACTGTGGGCACAAATGACCCAGAAGCCGCGCGGCGATGACTGATGACAGTTAAACCAACAAAGCGTGAAATACAAGTCCGGAGTAACAATAATACATACCATTTGTTGGACAGTGCTATACATCCAAGTTTATGGCTTATCTTCTAGCCACCATGCTATCATTATGCGCTATTTGTCAGGCTGCGTTGAATTTTAATATCCACATAAATCAAGTGTATTTATTAAAGGGACGTTCACCATGAGATGTGGAAATTTTACGACTGCTTTGTGATGCAGTGCCAAACATTTGCTCACTTCTGCCAAATGCATTTCAATTAGAGGGAAAAGCCTAATGCCTGCGGTGCGAGTTTTCTGTGTCAGTCGTGTCAGAAGATATTGATGTTAAACTGCTCACAATCCCGGGTCACTCATGCACCTGTAAAAACAATATCTAGGTATGATGCAGATACAATTCGCCAGCAGACAATATGCAGCACAGGCTGGACCTTCTCCTTTATTAGTCCACAGTGCTGTTTTTACCTTCCTCCTTAAAATCAATGAATTGACATGCAAACACCCCCCCCCCCTTCCCCGAAACTTCCTGTCAATAAGAGCAAAATTAGATGAAACCACCAGCCTGCAATAATCCCTCCCTTTGAATAAAACATTTGCAGACTGCGCTCTGGTTCTCCCCTCTACACTCTGCCCTCTTCGACTAACCCGCCCTTGCACGCTCTCCTCCTCAGCCCATCATCCTCAACCCTCCCCTGAAATCCCTTCCATCTCAGCTGCACAGTCTGGTGATCTATATTCCCCTTTCAATTTCCCCTTTTCCATTCTCACTGTGTCCTAAAGGATAAAATGTTTTCTGCTCAGAGAATTGTGACCACCGCCCCCAAACAACCTTTTCAGATGGTGCTTCTGCCTACTAGTGAGGAAACAAATGTATGTATTTGCAAATATATCTCCCAACGTGTGACAGAGAAAATTAGGGAAAATTACTTTATCCCCTCGATGATGCTCAACTACGGCTTCCTGCTTCTGCATCTTGAGCAACCTTCAGGTTAAGCAAACAACAAGGCAGTGAATAAGGCAGCTGTCAATAGGAGCACGTCGGGGTATCCAGCTTATTTGACACGAAATGCACACGTCAGCTGAGGCGGTTTACGAAAAGCCTGAAAGCGTGCGTGCATGCTCTGGCGCTCAACACCACTGACTCTCCTGTGGCACCAGCCATGTGCTTGTGATTTGGCCCTCGAGTTCATGTTTTTGCGAAAGACTTGAATGACTTCATCGGGGGCTATGGGTTTTGCGCGGATCATGCGGTACCTCGGTGAGCCAGAGACAAACTGAGAGGCTGCTGGGAGATCTTACAGGAACATTTAACGAGGTATCATTTACTAATTTTAATTTTTTTAATATTTTTAAAATACCCGCAATGCTCCGCAACAAAGGCATCAGTGGGGAAGTGTGTTCTTGCTTTCTGTTTGCTTTTTAATTTCAGAAAGAAACACACTGGAATGCACAAACACATGCACACGAATTGTATCCAACGAAAGGCATGTTTCATCTTGACAGGGGTCCAGGGGTTCAACAGCGTAATGAGCAACTTTCTTCCTCTCTAATTTAATTGAATATAAATGATCCCAGTGCTACTATTTGCAAGCGAAAATGCAAATGTTCTTCCACAGTGCTATTATTTCTCCACATGACATAGTTAATAGTAATAAAATCCAGTACCAGCTCCTAAACAGCAATATCTCAGAGCTCTCAATGCAAAGATGGGTCTGAGGTGTTACAGAAGCGTGTTTAGGGGGCTGAAAACATGAATCTCTGCCCCGCAGTTCATTCAGTTCAGTATTGCTTGCTCTGTTTCTGTCTGTCAGTCAGCCTCTGGCTCCGGCCCATAGTGTGGGTTTAACCCAACACTGCCGTGGCCGGGCTCCAAGGATAACGAGGTGCCTGAGGTTGGAACGCTGCAATGGAGAGGGGAGTGACATCACAGGCTGGTCTGTGGTCAGCCGAAAGACACATGGCGAAAGAAAACTACTGGTAATATTACTTGGCGAGAGACACTGTAGTCATTGACTGCTGAAAACCAGCTGGGAATATTTGCTTTACTACAATTGATACGAGGAAATACTCTGGGTGGGAACAGACAACATGTTTCTGGTGCAAGCCGCCTGTTACAGTTTTCCTCGTGTTCGCTGTGTTATTCCACGTGCACATGAATTACTCAGCTGCAAATTTAAAAGGGCAATTGGAGAGTGATGTGGTTAAAGATAACTGGTTCACTGTTTCGGTTATTTTTTTTGGAAAAATGTTTAAGATTTCTGTTTTCACCTTCACAAATATGAGACTTATGTATCATTAAAATATGAATTAGTTGCAAACCTCAATAACTCATCACCAATCATCAGCAGTAGATGTAGCAGTATCAACAAGGCATCTGTGTCAAAATATTTTTAGTAAAATATACTGATAATATCAATGTTATTGTTATTGTGTTATTATGATTGTCAATGATATTTTACGTTATTTTCTATATGAGTGCCAAGCATCATATTTGATATATCTTACTTTGTATTTGAATCTTAATTTGCTAGATAAACAGTAACTGTAGCTGTCAGATAAATGTGGCAGAGTAGAAAGTGCAATATTTGTCTCTAAATTATAGTTCAGTAAAAGTGCAAAGTAGCATGAAAAATAAACTTAAGATTCTCACATTTGTAGTGCAGTATTGGAGCAAATGATATATTTTGTCACACTATATCTCTGAAGCAACTGCAAGGCAAACTCTTGCAAACTATTTTTTCTGGAAAAAGGTGAGTTTTACCTGAAGAACTGTTTCTCAGGTACAGCAGACATGTCAACTCAATACTTACTTATTCACCCACAGATAGGTACATTAAAAAGGAGATGGAGTATTTCAGAAGAGTACAGTCCAACAGTTGCACTCCGGTTGGGGTTTGGAGAGCTCAGCACCTACCCACATCCCTGCGCGGCACCCCTAATACTCCCCACATCACCAGCCTCACTTACGTTTGCCTGTCAACGCACATCTGCTCTGTGTTACAGCCAGAGCCTTCGCTGTCAATTCAATTAGGCTTTTTTCTGCACAGGTCAAACTACACAGAAATGTGCAGTGCACGTGCATACATACGAAAACACAGGCTGCTCTGAATCACATGGCTGAATTCCAATGAGGTCTAAAGTTTATTAAGATAATTTTATGCCAAAAGGTGCTGCAGGTGCCCTAACACAGAATGTATCTCTCCCTCTGGTTCTTAATTAGAATAGTGACATTTTAGAGACTGATCATAAAGTCATAACTACAGTCTGCAAACAAGGACACGGCAAAATGAAAGAGATAGCACAAAATGTCAATACGCCACTATTAAAAGGTTGCGGAGTCCCAGAAGATCGAGCAGACATTATCATTACACAAAGAGAAAGAGGGACAGTTGGAGAGGGCTGATGCACAAAAAAGATTAAATGGCCGAGCACAATTTGGTATCGCGCGTCGGGAAATCTGACGCTCGCAGAGATGCATGCTTGAGATTCTTTCCACTCATCAAGCTAAACACTACGAACAAATTAAAAACTCTCCGCGGAAAGCAATCCCAGTAAATTAATGTTTTGTTGCGGAGGATCGGCACTGATGTGACACAAGACTGCTCAAGCTGTAAATCATTCAACCCCCCCACCCACCACCCTCCCCAAAGCAGATTGTTCCTAAATAACAAGATGAAGTTTTTTTTTTTTTTTGCTGTGAGATCTGCTCTGTGTTTAATTATCCACACAATCAGCAGCAGATGTTGAGTCGAAGCCGAAGTGTCGACCGCTCGCCCTCCTAGGTATTCGGCGAGGGAACGCACTCTGGCAGGGGCTTCAAATGGCTTTCCAAGAATGTGGCTGACTCTCTCTGTTGACTAGGACCATATCAGTTTATATCGTTTAATCTTCATAATGCAGTGTCTGCGGTGTAGCAACTGAGCTGGCACCAAACTCAGATATAAATACAGAGAGATGGCTTTGATCTAAGGTAACAGAGTGTATAATTAACAGACTTCAAGAGCAACAGGTTTCTCTACATCTACTTCTCTCAGGTTGCAAACAGATCTGCACTGACACCAATATAGGACATTTTGCAAAAGTCACATCCCACCTCTTAATTACACAGTCTCTAAGATTCTGTCAGTATGAATTCTTAATGTGCCTTGTGCATTCGCAGGCATCCGCATCCTCTGACACACAGCTGGTTTGACTGTGACTCTCAGTCTGTGAAATCACAAGGTAGCTCCATTGATATTCAGACGACACGCCGTAAAAGGCCTGACACCCGCTCATACGTACGGGCGATTAAATAAAGCAGAGCCTTTATTTTCAACTCCCAGAAGCGTCTCGCTTCCCCGTATCTGTTTCCACCTCATTAAATCATCCACGCCTGGCCAATCGCCGCGGGTCTCCGGTGTGCAGCAAACCAATGGGGTGCGGGGTAACTGAGTGCAGCAGCTGTACAGAAGCACTGCATCAGCGCCGGTGACACGCTGGGCACGCCCGTCCAATCACTGCTGCCCCTGCTGCGTGTGTTCGCAACCAATCATAAAACATTCCTGCTGCGTGTCTCTCTCAGCCAATCACCTCGAGGCCCTGCTGGGAGTTGAGAGTCAAGCCCGACCGAATGGGAGGTCGTCCTGATTTATGTGAGGTCTAAAAAACTGCCAAATCACACAGGATACACAAAGTAGTATCTGTGTGTGTGTGTGTGTGTCTTTTATGACATACCTCAGTCTCTTGTAGTACTGTTTGACCTTATCCAATGAGGCAGCATTGATTTGGGCCTGGTATTCCTCCACTGACACGTTGTCCCTGTAGTAATAACCCTCCATACTCTCCAGCGCTAGAGAGGGATGAAACAAAACAGTCAGCATGAAAGATAAAGTGATAAAAGCGCCGCTCACACAATCTGCCAGTGTTTAAAATCATCTACAAAGCAACTTTCATCTCCGTCCAACACCACAAGCTCCCCCAACCCGGGCTCGCCGTACCTTGCGTGAAGAGCACGGGGTAGATTTTGACGCCTCCTCCGTTCTTCAGCCTGGGAGGCAGCTGGGAGAAGTAGAAACTCTCCAGGTAGAAGCAAACCTTCAAGGTCTGCCGGGTGCCCTCCACCTGGTATGAGATGGGCATGTCTGCCAGAAGCGGGGAGGAGGAGCAGGAGGAGACATACTTTAAGGCACTATCAAAAGCTCAATCACTTTCTCATAAGCTGTAGCAGTAACCTTGATGAAACTACAATGATGGCAGATGAACTTCAGGTGTGAGCTAAAAGTCTGCGTACTTACTGGCCACCAGTGGCTCCCCTTCAAATTGCTGGAAGTAGAAAGTGACCTTCTCCAAGTCAATGAGGGCAACCTGAGTGTCCTCCAACATGGCCTGTTCATCAGTCTGAAGAGAGGGAGGTAACATATCAGCAAGAGTGAGGCGGAGGAGAAAGTATTTAGGTATATGTCTGAGTGAAAGTAACTACACAGGTATGACAAGCAGAACTAGATCTACTTTCATCTCTGTGGGTGAAGAACTGTACAAAATGCTTTTCGGTATTTTTCAAACCATGTTCGCACGTGGCCATTAGAGCTAGCGTGTGTTTGCATACATGGCAGCGTGTGTATGCTTACAGCTCTGCCTGTTGTGTTTGCTTTAGCCCCTTACATGTCTGAATGTGCGCACGCGCCCGTTTCCTTTTCAGACAGGCACAAACAAGCACATCTGCTCATGGCCAGGGCGATAGCAGCTCGCAAATATTTCAGGTTGTGACACTGTAAACACCTCTGTCATCCCCGCTTTTTCTCCTCTCTCTCCCTCTTTCTCTCCTCGTCTCCTCATCCGCCACATGCAGGGGGATAAACAGAGCAGCGGTGAAAGAGGATTAGGGCCTTTTTCTAAAGACACATTTGAAATGGCCCAACATGTGACAAGAGGGGTACCCGCTGCCCTGCCAAGTGACGCCTGCTGTGTGTGGGCAAGTTTATCTCGCAGGGCGTCATGTACACATACACTTCCCTTCGACACACTCGCACACATTCAGGCGCAGACAAAGAGCCAAACATAGACGCGCGCGCACACATCCGCAGCATCCCCGATACGACTCATGCTGCCTTTCATGTGGTGCCCTAAAAAGGAGCGTGCTGAGATTTCACTGGAATCACCTGCAGGTACTGAGACCCTGTTTTGTTCCACAGGGACACTTGAAAGAGGAATGTCTTGAGAAATAAAGAGAAAGACAGACAGAGAGAGAGAGGCAGAGACAGCGCGGCGGGAGGATGAGCGAGAAAGGCATCAACGATTTCTGGGGACCTGACGCAAGCCGCACACCCGTCATCCAAAACACACTTTTAAACAGCCACTTCCTGTTTTTCTAATTCCCAGTGAAAGAAGACAGAAATAGAAACTAAATCTAAATACCTCATCCCAATAAAAAAAATGTTTTTCTATGTGGTTGATGATGTGAAATGCAGAAAAGAAACTGAGGACGTAACTGCAGTGAAAAAACGCATTACAGGTTAGCTCTTCACTTTAACAACAAAGTTTGAAACAACTTTGAAATTATTAAAAGATCTCAGAGGAAAGGTTGTGTGCTTGGCTCAATTTCCACAGTGGTTGATCATAATGAACTCTTGATGGTTGTTTCACTCGGTTGACTTCATGCAGGAGAATTGGAGACACCAAAACCATGAGCCCAAGAATGTTCCAACGTTTCGAGATGAAAGATGAAATTAATTATTCACACTGACATATAGCACTCAGCATTAGAGGTTATATGATGAATCTCTAAAATGTTTTCGCTGAGGGCATTAATTGGAACGGCTGATCACATTCAGATGTGAACTGCACTGAGGTCTTTAAAAAAACTCTGAATGAATTTCCCACAAATCAAAAACATTTTTTAATGCGTTTTTTTACTTGTTGGATGTGTTTTTGCTTGTCGCCCACCCCCCCAAGACACAATTCCAGCTTAAACAGCAGCTATCCACATGATGCTGAAGCTGCCTGTTATTTGAGTGACACATGAGGGAGGCCGGCAGCGGGATCTGGCTCTGCAATTCAGCGGCACACGTCAGCGATTCAGACCACATCCCTACGCAGTCACTGTGGGCAGACTGCGCAGGAAGCTCAGCACATTTCAGTGATTTCTTTTTTAGTATCCACCATGCAGCCTGGCAGGGCCTCTCGACTGGTGATCTTGAAATCCAAACACATAAATGGTAAATCTGACCTTATTTGCTTCGCTACAGCTCATCATAACGCAACAATAACAAGATTCAGGGAGCAGAACAAATGTTGAATGCTGCATTCAAGCTGTTTTAAGACAGTGATTCATATGGTTTGATATATGATTCTTGGTGTACTGTATATTGCGGTGCTACACAAGGAGCACAAAGGAAAAATACGTAATAACTAACAGTAAGTTAAAGCCAAAATCTCTGCCTGTTTAATGCAAATATAGGTGTAATTATAAGAAAATGGCCATTTTGGCTGTGCCCAACAATAGGATTGGACATTTTACAGCTAATCCATATGGTTATACACACAGCAGATTAACTGAGAGCTGAGGCTGGTCTGGCACTCACCAGATTGGGGGAGAGGAGGGACTGGAAGTGGAAGAGCAGCCCAGCGCTGGCGATCTGCTCCAGCCAACGGCGGCTGGCTTCCTGGGCCTCCTGCAGGTCCTGGGGGTCTGAGCTGTCCTGGTCCGGCTCCCTGCCTACATTGTGGAACTGAGGGTGGACACAAATTGCTAAACAGTGTGCTGGGGTAAAGACTCAAACAGCCCTAAAATAGATCCTAATTATTTCACTTCTAATCTAAAACCAGATGTAAATAAATGTACCTGGTTGAGAACGGCCAACAGGTGCTCTGAGAAGGCACACACAGCTGCAACGAGGGACTGACAGAACACCATGTCTCGACGCAGCTGGATCTCTGAATCTAGACCGGAAACAAAGTGGACGTGAGACCGTTAAGAAAAGAGGTAAAATTAAATGAGTTGAGGAATAATCAGAAAAAGCTAAAAAGAAGTACAGAAGTGGTGAGTGAAGATTAAATACTTAAGTGTAAAGTGGTAAGGTAAAAGGTTAAAAGAAAAGGAGTGTCAGAAAGCTCTGGCAAGAGTCTTTTTATGGTAATTAAACAGACTTTCAGGTCAGACTGTGCCGTAGCAATTTTGAAGCTTTCAGTGAGGCGTCAGAAAGTCCTGGCTGCCTTTTTTTAAAAAAAATCTGCTGGGTATTAAATATTGTATCACAAAAAAATGAGAGCAAATGACAGGTGTGCCTGAGTGGAAAATAATTGGCTGCCATAATTTCCTGAAAAATAGTTCCCCTGAAAAAGTTCGGCAATCCACTGAGTTAAAAATGAGTTCATGAACCCCTCAGAAATGAATAATGTGTCATGAGGAATGACCGCAAACTCTTTGACACTATTAAACAACCCCACCACAACCTCAGAAAAAAACAAGCTCCTTTTCTACTATTTCTTATTCATTTACAGTCCCTGGAGGTATGTGAGGGAACATAACACTTAATTTCATCAGCAGATTTCAGCTTCAAGAGTTGGCATCTGAGTACCCATCTTAATGCGGATTTCAATTCAAAGTCTCTTTTAGAGCTGTTCTACTTTTCTCTCTTTCTTTTCTTTTTTTTAAAAAAACTTTTTGTATTGTTTTGGGATAAAGGCCTCATACAAACATAAGGATCTCTCAGTCAGTTTTCCTACTTCTTTTCTATTTTAATTTTTCATAAAAGGTACTCATGCATATCTAGGAAATTGTATTTAGAGAAGTTACTGAGCTCAAATGATACCATTGTGTTTTTAAGTATTGTGATATGTCTCAGTTTCTGTAACTTGTAATATACAAAAATCAAGTTCTAAATGTTTTCAGATGTGTTAATCATTGTCCCTTCCTCTGTTTGAACGAGTGTTTCTGATTTCAATTTCTTGCTTGTTCCTTTTATTTCTTCTTCTTTTTATTTTTTTAAGTTGCTTATTTCTTCACTTAATTTGAGTTGAGCTCACAGACTGGGTCACTCGAGCAGCATGTCTTCAAAAGGTTTATAGTTATATTTATTTATCATTTATGCAGAATGCATTCACAGATTCAGTGTTCTGTATGTCTGTGTTACTTCAGGAGGAGACCACATGACAAGCAAGACAAACCTGTGTACTGTAGTAAAACCAGGAGTAGCCGTGTCTTCACCTCTGAAAAAAAAAAACACAGAAAAGCAATCCAGTGAGCCAGTGAGCAATCTTATATCAACCCCCAAAGAGCTCCTCGCCCCAACTGAGGTAGTATGACCTATACGATAAACTCAACCCTTCTGAGTCAGAAATAGGACGATGCTGTACAAGTCTTTGTTCCATCTAGGCTCCACAGCTGTTTATCTTCACATATAAGAAAAAAAAAAAGCCACGACATCATAAAAACCAGCCACAGGCAAAGATAATAACATAAATCCGTATTTGTTTATAGTCATATCAGAGCCGCGGGAAGCTTGGCAGGATGCTGTGCTGCATGAAAAAGCCATCATGGGGAGAGGTAGGAGAAGAAAAAAAAAAAGGTGTATACAGGCCAAGCTGCACATTAATATTAACTCTGCTTATTTGTACTCTCTCAGTTGTGACCGTCCGCTCACCTTTCCCAGGAGTGTCATGTGGCAGGCCGTCACTCTGGGCTGTAAACTCGCCGTGTTTGCCTGGAGTGTGTCTGTATGTACATATGTGTCACTGTGCGTTCAAGCTGTGCGCCAACAAACACAAAAACCACACACCACCCGTTGGGAATAAATGAGGCCGAACTCCCCACAGTATCTCGAATCTCTCACAGTGTGTGCAGCTCCTCAATTCTTCAACATGCCAGCTTTCTGCTCCAACTCTACTGCTCCAATTTATGTATCCCAGGGTGGCTTTAGGTTCAGTGTTTAAAGAGAGCAGTGCAGTTAGCGGTTTGGGACTGCCTGTACCCGGCACGACTGTAACAGGGGCTATTATTGCATCTAATAAATATGATGAGGTGCACTGGAGCATGGTAATGCACAGCACTGTACCTTTCAAGCCTGGCATGGCTTTTCACAAAATTGTAAATATTGTATGCGACTGTGCGCGCCCAAGCCTGAGGCGGCGTGTGCAAGTGTGTGTGAGGATGCGTGTGAGCGTGAAGAGAGAGAGAGTTCGGAAAGGCCCGGGTAAACACTGACCCTCGACATATTTAGCGATGGTTTGCGTGAGCGTCTGCACGCTGCTGGGGAGGTTCCAGGGATCCTGCTTGACGTGGAGACGCAACTTTTTGGTGCAGTTCACGTTGGGCTCCATGTCCTGCTGAAACTCTGACAGAAACACACACACACACACGGAGACATATGCAGAGAATTAGCATGGACTTGGCATTGGGAGATTTATATGACAAAGCCCTTGTCCACCTTTTATATTATTAAATAGTGAGGAAAGAAAGAAATAAACACATCTTATTGAGCTCAGCACTCCTCTGATGCATCTCCCTTAATCAACTCCATCTCTCTGTTCTCTCCTCCGTCTCGTCTCCAGATCCCTTTCCTCCCTCACTCTGTAGTCAACGCTACTCGCAGATCTTTATTGGCATCATAAAATTTCCGTTACCCCGCTGAAGCAATTGGAGCACGTCAAGCTCCTTAAAAGTACGCATTTGAATTATGCAGGGGATTGATTATTCAAGTCAATGAATATTTCAGCAAAAAGCCTCATCAGTCGATAAATGAAAACACTCGCCAGCATCGGCCTCTCCTTCGCCATTCTTTCTTCCGTCCTGATCAAACCATCTCTACCCATCTCTCGCTTTGCGGCCTCTATTTCTCTTCGCATCTCACTTACTCCTAATTACTCTCG
>JAOXYL010000055.1:10528076-10545750 GCA_028564955.1 Terapon puta
GAAGTGCATCATTAAGTCTGAAGTCCCAACGGGGCTCAATTATAGTGACACACAACACTAATTCACACACCACACACGCACACACACACACACACACACTCTCGGGTTTCTATTTTCACACAATCTTCCCACCTTCAACAGGTGGACTGAGCTCGCTCTCTCCCCCCTATACTCAAGAAAAAAAATACTGTCTGGCTTATCCTCCATCTCTCTCCTCCCTCCCCTCCTGGGATTTCACCCACCCTGAGTCACAGCCACCCCCAGATCCTTTCCCACCTCTCTGCAGCCTGCCAGTCTCCCACAGCAGGCCCACCGCTGTGAGCCAGGGGTCAGCGCTGGAGGAGCCAAAACTACTATTATTTCTGCGTAATGACCCAAGAGAGGGAAAGAGAGAGTCAGAGAGAGAAAGAGAGAGGGGGAGAGCGATATGAAGGTAAACGGGAGCTAGGAGGTCTGCCTGTTTTTTTTCTCACGGTCAACTAGTCCTTGTTTCCCCTCTTTTCTGCTCTTTTTGTTCCTTGTGTTCTTTTACGATCTCTCTCACTTCCCCCTTCTTCCATTTTCAAACGCATAACTATCAGATCAATCAATGCAGAGTTCAAATTTCCTACCCGTATAGGTCATGGGAAATGAAAGTGTGACCTCCAAATCAACCATAATTGCAAAAAGGAATTTCTTAGGGGGACCATATCGTCACAACGCTGGCTGAGATGTGTATTCTGAATTTTCCCTAACCCTCATATGACACCATTAATATTGGGTAAACTCTTTCCTGTGAAACAAAAAAAAGACTTTTAGAAAACTGCAGTGTCTAGCAGTTTATTTTTTCTCCTCCCGCCTCACCTGAGTTGGCCGTCTGTACTTCCTGCAAGCGGTGACATGAGCGATGACGCTGGCATGGCTCTCCTTGCTCACGTTGATGCCGTTCACCTTGATGATGCACTGGCCCGGGTGGAGGCCGGCGATGGCTGCCACTGTGCCTGGCGTTTGACGGAGACGAGCAAAAGGGAGAGAGGAGAGGCGTCAAGGGCGGCGAGCGCTGCACATTATCATGCAGGTGAAGGCGGCACGAGGATGAAACAAACACCGGCACATCCCAAAAAAAGAGTGTCACAACTTCCACATCCTGTACACAAAATTGGGCTGAACAACATTCCTTTTTCGTCTTTGTATTTGCAACTTTGTTTCCTGTTTTGGCAGCTCAGGAGGAGTGTGAGCGAGAGCACGGAGAGGAGGGAAGTTGTTTATCTGGGGTAGATGAGGGCCTCTCTGAGGGATGTGATTCAGACCCTAAGAGAACTTCAAGGTTTACAGCTATCAGAAGGAAGTGCATGGCAGACTAAATATTCCTCCCATTTGTTTTTACAGCTCCTTAAACACACACCATGCATACCTCACGTTGCATTATACAGAATCTGTATTCCTCACGCCAAGAGCTTCAATGAAATCATTCACCTGTAGTTTCTCCGCTTTAACTGTCTTATTAAGGGAGTCAATCAACAGACAAGTTAACCATTTTTAATGATAGATCATAAAAACAAGCTACAGTTTAACACAATAACAGGGCCGATACAAGAGGGACTGCTCAGACTGCAAAGGCATGAACGTGTCGGACTAGACAGAGTACTCTCACATTAACATTATTGTGGATTGCATCTCTTGTGTGTGTGTAAATATTTTATCTTACCTATCACAGACTGATATAAAGTAATGGTCAGTCGTTGTATTTACACATTCTGTCTCTAATAGGTTTGTCTTTGGGAAAATCCTCCAGTAAACAAGATGTGAAGTGTTTCATACTTGCAATAGAAACAACGTGTCTCTTGGAGTAACTATGAAAAAAACAGGCATAGTTACAGCATCAGCAGTGCCGTTTATACTCCTAAACACAGAACAAGACTGAGTAGGCAGCCAGACTAGATAGACAAGCGAGGCACATCAGCACTTTGAGCTGAACGCAAACATCAGCATCCTAACATACTCTGTCATTTGTAATGACGATGCTGACCTGCTGAAGCTCTGTAAGTGTGATGTTTACTCAGTCAGTGTAGTGTTGGAATGGCAACATTAATCATCTACTCTCAGGTAGACATTAAGGTCTGAAACATATTTCATGACATCCATTCAGTATTTGCAGTGAAATTTTACTCCACACCACAATTACCACCCTCATAGTGGAGCTAAAGGAAAAAATCAAGTCATCAGGGTTTATCTTCTGGGAACCCTGAGTGTTTATATAAAGTTTCAGGGCCATCCATCTTGAAGCTGCTGAGTTATTTCAGTCTCAATGTGGTGAACCCACATGCTGGCTAGCCTGCCTGAAATCTGTGCCAAAAACTTCACAGATATATCTAAAGAAAAACACAAATTTAAAGCAAGAGAATGTAGTGTGAACGGCTTTTCACCAAGACTAGTACAAATAATGAGAATACAGTGAATTGCTAAGATGAGGTTAATTTCAAGATGAACCTGTTAAAACACTCCTTCTCCTTACACACACTTCTCCCCCTCCCAGTTTCTCTGCCTCTAATTGGTATTACCTGGTCCCGATGACCTCAAACACTGGGGGACAGCAGCTGTTATGACAATCCAAGGGATTAGACAACTCCTACATCATCAGCTTTGTCTCGCAGGATCAGAGCATCTGCTTAAACACACAGCAGGTTCCCAGGCAACCGCTGCATCACGCCAACACATGCACACACAGTCACACACACGCAAGCACATACCCATCACATTTCTCCCCTGTTATCCCACCTAGATTGCTTAAGGAAAAAAACAAGATTCAATTCCCCTGAGAACAGCCAGACAAGGCCGTGGATTGTTTTTGGATTGCACCCTATCTTCTGCCAGCCGTGATAGCGGTGCGACAGTGTGCGCTGGAGAGAAAGAGGGGCCCTGATGAAAAAATGCCGAGCACTTCTCCATCACACAGAGGAGCTGAACCGCTAACGAAAATGTGAATAGGTACATGGGAACTATTGTGACGCGGAAAGTGTCCGATAGCCAGCTAATTCTCAGTTTTGGCAGCACCATTAACCAACCAGCTGAGCCACAGACCAAGCATGAGTGAGAGAAAATTGGCCTCTTGCGGCCAAGTCACGCAGGCCCCCAAAGATTGGTGCGGCAGCTGCTTGCCAGCTGTGCCACAATAACAGAAAGGTGATGGGAGGCCTTTTTCTGATGAGGCCGGATAGCTCAAGTGGTGGAGACCTCTTACCTCTCCCGACGGCATGGACCACAGAGGGGCCGAAGCCACGAATCTGGAAACCCAACCCATCTGCTGAGTCTGGGATCTTTACCGTCCTGGGGACAGGAGGAGGAAAAAGTTTATACAAGATGACGTTTGCAACATCTCTTTGATTGTACCTGTACACATTAATGCATGTGCAGATGCAATATGACTTACTCTCTTGGCTTGGTGCTTACCAGCACCCTGAGGGGCCCTTTGCTGTTGAAACACTGTCTGAGGAGAACTTCCACTTCAGAGAAAGGCCTGAGGAAAACCAGGTCTCCATTTATGGCAAACAACTTCTTCCCCACCTCCAGGCCAGCCATCTTACAATAAAATATAATATGAGAGAAAGGAATAGATCATGGAGTAGAATTAAGTCAAGCATCAGGTTTTTATATCAAGAAGCACAATGAAATGTCATTTTTTAGATTTAAGTGAACTTTTTTGTACAAAAAAATTCTATATATCACAAAAAAGCATGCACAGCCCCAGTCAGAGGAGACTGTATGGGATAACTTTTATCTACAAGCATACAGCTGGATCCTGTTGTGGATTTCATTGTCCCAGATTGAATATTTAAAAAGGCGAACGCACACAACACCACTCTCTATGCAATCCAGACCTTCTAGGCGCATTCACCGCTACTTCAGGGCTGGAGGGAATTATGAGTCGTGCGCTCAGATTGATCACATTTGTCGTCAAACCCTGCTGTCCCATTTTCATCTAGAAGATCAAAGCTAAACACCAAAAGGAGACCTAAGAAATACGGCGCCCTTTAATGCGCTCTATTTCTGCATGAAAATGTTTCTTATGTTCACATCAGCGTCGGTCAGCAGAAAGCAGGTTTAGTTTAAAAGCAAACAGTTAGAGGTTTATATTTTGTTTTTTTGGACTGACGGTTGGACCACATCTTAACGACAAAAAGGCTTCTGCTGACTGCCGCTCGTTTGCTGCAAAGGCAACTTCTGGAAAAGAAAATCAAATGCATGCTGCATTTGATTTTGTGTTGAACAAAAAAAGGGGATACAGCAGTCTGAACATCACAAAGCCAAAAACACTCTTGGATCTCGGGCCCAACTTTGGTACCACAGAGATTACACAGATTTACCCCTCGCTGTGCAGTAGGTATATAGGTCAGCAAGGACCCAGTTTCAGCACAGTTAAACATAATTTTGGAAATCAACTCATCCAATAAATAGCTGCGCTCAGTGGGGGGATTTGTTTGCTCTCACATATAGTTCAACTTTGATGCAGGAATCTCTGCAGTTATATCTGAAGTTATTTTACAAATAGAGTGCACTTGAGTCGATGTTGACAGCGCTGACTTTAAGGTAACAGACAGAACTGGAGAGTCCAACGTGAAGGAGGGCAAAACATTAGCTGTGTTACATCACACCTAACCCTAACCCATCTTTTAGAGAGCCTCGCTCTGCTGAATGGGAAGTAACGCCAACAGAGATTTCATCTTTGCTTCGAAGTGCCAGATAAAATGTACATGTGCGGGACATACATGTGCTCTATGTGTGTGTGTGTGTGTGTGCACGTTCTCACCTCAGCTGGGGAACCCTTCTCTACAGATTTGATGATGGGGACTCTGTTCCTCTCTTCCAGGGTAAAGCCGTAGCCTCCGTCGCTCGGCCTTATCTGGAGAAAAAACGACACGTCTCCCATCAGCAAAATCCCAAGCCAGCCGACCGGGACATTTTCACAGAGCAAACACGCACACACACACACACCCAGGCACATAAACACACAGCAGCAGCAGATACTGGTACAGACAGATAGCAGCCGTGGTGGTATTTGCTCCCTCCTCTGAAAAGAATGCTTACTGGGGTATAAAATGGACTTCTGCAGTGTTATGACTTTTCCTTCTCACAGCTGTGTGCCTCCTAATGATTTACTGTGCCTTTGCTTTGTTCTGAGTGGTGGGTATGCTCTGGCAAAGTCACAGCACGCAACACAGGCCGAGAGGCGATCGATCAGTAAGGAGTACTGTAAGTGAGCGCTCACCAGGAGAGACTTGGAGATGACGTTCTCGACTATTTTCAGGTCGTGCTTCATAGGTTTGTGCTTGGTATTTGAGCCCTCCATCTCTTCGTCGGCAAAGAAGCGAAACAACAAGGGCTCGTCCTTGAACTCGCTCTTTTCCAACACTGAATAAAAAAAAAGTCATGAAGGAGTAAATGTCAGACAAACAAACAACTGAAATGAAACTTGCTGAATAATCACAGTGTACAATTTTAGATACTTGGATGAATTTTGTCTGCGGGTGCAGATAACTACTGTTTTCCATTTAAAATATTAGAAAATCAATAAACAGGAATATAAAACTTGCTAATGCTGTTTAATTCACTAGTAAATATTACATTTTTTGTTATCTTTCTCATTAAATCTGTTCAATGATGTTGATGATTAACTGAAAACTTGACTCTTGCAGGGATTTCAACTATTTTTTGGACACAGGGAGGATATGTGTGCCTAGAACATCAGTGTCTCTTGTGCACATCAATTTGTCATATGTATAAATGCAGCATTCCCAAGCGCCTGAACATATGCGCCCCAAGTATCCCCAAATGCAGAAATAAACGCTGCGTGAGAAAACGGGAACACACTTTTACAGCAAGATATCACTTCTGAATGAACCCGGTCTCCAAGGCAACGTAACGCCTTCACCAAGACTTAAATTTTGAAATAAGAAAAAGCCCTGAGGGGGAAAACAGAGTTTCCCTCTAACGTTCCTTCACTTCATTCCCCCTCAAGATCAGATACAGCGCCAATAGTTTTAATAGCTACATCGTCAGGCCAAATAACTTACTGGCACGAATACTTAAATTGCCATGAGGCCTGTGGAAGTGAAAAGGAAGTTTGATGGCTGGGGCTGCTATGTTCCATAGATGTGCCGGTAATTTGTAGTGTGAGGCTTAAACTGCGGGTAGTTCGGAGCGGTTACATCATGGAGGTACGAGAAGACGCACGGTGACTCATAGTGTAGTGTGTATGATGTGGACTTTGGCACGAGTGGAGGCGCAGAGTTGAAAACAAGTCTGACTCGCATAAACAAACCGTAACCTTGGCTACCGAGCGTTTTACAGTTAAATCGACAAACATCCACGTGTTATCTGCCAACTTCTCACAGCTAGAGCGAACCACGCACTTACCCTACGCCTGGTTACGTAAACCACGTGCACACATGAAGTATGCATGAAGTTAATGACAGTATGCATGGATATAGCCACAGGCCTAACCACACACACACACACACACACACATAAATGAATTCACTGCATTGGAAAAAAAAAGTTCTATTCCTGTAGCGTGTCAAAGGGATTATAAGTAGAAATGGAAAGAGAACAAGAGTGGTTGTGTTCTAAAACAGGATGCTAAATGCCAGGCGCCCTCTGTGCGGTTTCTCCAAAGCATTCAACTCTCATTTAATCACTGATGGAGAGGATTCCACGGTTTGTGAGCAGCAGGATCAGAACTTTTTATAAATATATATACAATTTTTTTTTTGCTCTCTAGAAATCCTCAGCAGTGAAAAGTGCTGTACCGTGATGCATGAAGCCATTGTCGCACAGCTCCACCCCCAAGATCAAGGCTTCCTCCCTGGTTCTGCAGTCCCCCTGCACCAGAAGACACGAAAGAAAGAAAGAAAAACAGGAAAAGTGGATGCAGCGGAGAACGGAGACAGATTGAAGCATAAAGAGTGGATAGAGCAAATAGGTCAGGGGAAAAAGAATCCAAAGAGGATGAGGAGAAAATGAAGTAGAAAGAGGAAAAGAACAAAGGACAATGTGTGTTTAGAGAGATGTCACACTCAGTGCCCCCCTTTGTTCCTGCGTCCAAAAGCCCTGAGGCCGGCAGAGCCACTCCACGCTCCATCTTAAGCACAGCCAAAATCATGTCCAGACAACATGGTGTGACAGCTCTTGAAGTCCTGCTGAAGGAGTGAGAGCTATTCCTCTGGCCTCGGTCAGACACACTCATATGGAATACCACACACACACACGCACTTATATAGGCACACAAACATGTGATGTCTGCCATTGATTCTGTGGTGGTCGCCATATACATTTCATTTCTTTGTTGTCATCCCAAACAGGACCATCAATCTGTCAACCTCAAAGCGTCCTGTCAAAGTCAATAAAGCTCAGCCGTCGAATCAATTCTGCTTTTCTTTCTGCCGTTTCCTCTTGGCTCCGCTGAGAGCCCCGGGTCTGATGGCGAGAAACACTTTGTTGTCTCGGTTTCACTTTTGAAATGGGCCGCAAAATGAAATATATGCGAATCGAACAGATGTGTCTCAAGTTATGTATTACTTCAGAGAAAAACATCACACGTTTCGAAAAACACTCATTTTGTAGCTGAATCACAATTATCTCTGAATCATTTATTTACTCGTCCATTAAGGTAGATGAAGCAGCTTTAGGACTTACCTGTGCAATAAGCCAGTCTATTAGCTTGTTGGCCATCACCACTGATTTGTAGGTCCGCAAATGGTAGTCCTTATCCCTGGATGGGTGTAAAAAAACATTCACAAGAAAGATTAGGAAAACCAAAATTGGACTGTGCCATGCTACTACTGAACTCACTTTAATTGTAATAAACCCAGATGGTGAACATACAGAGTAGTAATTGCCAGGTCTATTTAAACACAATGGCTAAAAGAGGGCTAATAATTTCTGCTGTCAGCAAGGCATGGTCACTTTTCAAGCACCGGCAGTTGCATCATAAATCTAACTGAGTTTCTGACAGTCGTTGACAGCAAAACAGCATTCCTCCGAGCACGGCTGGTAACGGCCCCTGCAGTGTCTGGGCCTGGGGTGCCCCACGTCAGCCTGCCGTTGCTGTTCTCAGTGTTACCAACACGCCCGCACGGACCCCGAGAATGCCGTCTGAAACGAAGCCGTGACTTTCCCATGAACGCGGGGGCCTCCCCGGGGACGCGCAGGGGTCGAGCTGCAGGCCGGGAAAGTCCAGAACCAGCGTGACTTACACCGCTCCGCCGTTTCCACCACATGCAAACACTCACTCAGACGCACACCCAACCGCACACACATGCCTGTCTCGCACACACACACACAGTTCAGACGAGTCAAACGTGACATGTGGGCCAAGTTAAAAGTCCAAGCTCAGCCGTCTGGAGCTCTCCGCTGTGTGAAGCGCGAGAGGCCGTGTGCTGCCCTGTTTCCTCCACAATGGAACGTTCTGTTGCGCAACTGTATCTGACAGCCTGCGTTGGCCTGTGATGAGAACGGCGTTGTTGGTATTACCCGGTGAGGCACGTTGCTCTGCCGTGCCACGCATAAACCACTTGGACTAAAGGAAGCAAGAGGCACCCTGTTTTTTCCTCTGAATGGGATACTAGAGACAGGGAGACCAGGGCTACAGTGGCTGGTGCACAGTGAGCCTGTCAGAGTGAAAAATGGGGGGTAAACAGCGGTCCAGTGGGCAGCCATATGTCCAGCATGAGGAAACAGCAGTTTGAAGCGTAACAGAGGGAAAGGTCAGAGAGGTGGTTTTTAACTTGCTGTCCAAAGAGGAAAGTTTGCCTTGACATTTTGTGAGGGTAAAATGGATGATGTAGGCAAATGCTGCATTCTTAGCCACACATTATACAGAGGATGCGGAGAGTTCAAGCTTTAATCAACTATTCAGTCCTGATGAATCACTCAAGTACAGTGTACCCTATCGCCGAAATCCTACACGTACGTCCATGAATATTGAGCTTCTGGAAGGCTCATCAGCATAATGAAGAGGACTTGTCTATTTTTCTCAGACACTGAATTGAAATGCCAGTTTTTCCAATCTGTACTGTATGAAGATAATTTATGAGTGACCTTCGTTGCATTGTGTGTTTGCACAGTCTCTGTGTGCTTCTCATTATTAAACATTTAAATGTGTGTACACAGTATTAGCCTTCAGTGGACATCTCAAACTGCATACTCAGATCCCCATCTTCAGTGAATGCATTCACAACTTTCTCGTGAAGAAGACGGGGCCTGGGGCTAGGAGGGATGGGGGGGGCACAGAAGCTGTGTTGTGGTGTGTGGGGGGGTTATGTCGTGTACGTTTCCCCTCCTTCGCTTCATCGCTCTTGCTCTGCCAGGAAATTATACCTAATTAGGCAGGAGCTGGTCGCTCCAATTAAACTCTGGCATTCCCAGGCCCTGTGATGCATTGTACCGGGCTCTCAGTGAGAACACACCGCACAGATATGATGGCTAACTACACACACACACACACACCACACACACACACACACACACAACTCTGGTCTACTCAACTAGTACAAGAGTTTGTACGTCAAGAGGTTTGGCCTCAATACAAACGCCGATGGGCTAAATGCTGACACACACACACACACACATAATCACCCTTTAGGCTTTCTGTAGTTGGATCAAACAGAAACACAGAGAAGCTTCTATGCTGGAAAACATGAAGGATCAGTGCGCCCCCTCCAGCTATGGCACAGTTTTATTGGTGTGAAATTAAAGCTTTTCATCAGGCCATTTGAAATCGAGCATAAACAGGCAACCTTGATGCGGTGCTTTGCGGCAAAACACATTAGCAGCCGGCACCCCAAACACTGTTAAAATTAAATGTTAAGAAAAATAAATAAATCCAACACAGAAAACCAATGCATGCCAGTAATTTACTCCAATTAAATGAGATTGCTCCACTTCTGACTCTGTAAGACAAAGGAATGTTTCATCACCTATGCCAAAACACCTGTTTCACATTTGGGTTGAAGTGACAATTTCATAGACATGCTGGATGTCTCTGCTTTCACACGCTTACACCAATTACTCCTGATTGATAAATTGAGACTGACTAACTGGTAATTAACTTTCATTATCCTAAGTTAATATCTGAATTTAACCAAAGTTGGTGCTGAAACTTTGATAACAACTTTAACTTTACACACTAAAACAGCTATATTGCATCATCGTGTACGACAAAAGAACTGGAATCACTGTTAAAGTCCAGCAGCACGACTCTGCCGGGCCTTTGAGAGCAGAGGATCAATATGCTGTCGGTCACACTCAGTGAAATATATGAGACCTGTATTATAACTGAACGTCCTGTGTGAAATGCTTTGTAACAGAAGTGAGGCTATTTGTAGCTGTGATGGTGAATGGATTGCGACGTAGGACTCAAACAGTGTCGACACACAGCAAAGGAGAAGGAAATAACCAAAAATGACCAGAAACAAACAAAACAAAGTCAACCCAGCGTCCGCTTACTTGCTTTTTTTGACCACTGGGGAATGAATGCCTAATTTTCATGGAGGTAGACACTATAACTATAGTAACTATAGGGTTATGGTCTGAGTTGAGAACATACTTTTGTCTGATATAGACTGAGGTGGGGAAGAAAGCTCATGAAGTAAGAGGACCTCAATTGTTTTGCCAAAGTGCTATTTTGAAGACAAAGGACAAATTTAGGGGTGCAGCTGCTCAAGAATGAGCCTTTTCTAACCGACTGTTAAATGCTAAATATTAACTCCAAGGTTTCTACACCTTTTCTAATGTCAAATTCAAACACTTTTCAAGCATTTACATGTGCTTTTTCAAGCCTTTCAAACACACTATGGCTGTTTAATATTAGGTTATTCAAAGCAATTGGTCCCTCTCTATTATTTCTTTATCTAGAACACAAACTATTCAGTCAGTGATTCACTGCACTGATGTTATGAGATGTCAAGCAGTTTCAAGCATTTTAGTCAAAATCAAAACACTTTTCAAACCTTGAAAAACACTTTCAAGGGTTTCAACCACCCGCACGAGTGAACACTGCAACTCTCAGAAGCACCAAGAGAGATCCATCACAATGTGAGCCATTTATCTGTGTCCCACGTGCACCCAAACTGCTTGTACCATCTGATAGTCTCAATCTTCCCCCACCCACATCTGTGCTTTGAGACCGGGCAGATAAAACCTGCCAAGCTCGATCACCCACAGCCCCACCGCACTCAATAACCATCTGTGCCAACTCCCCCTTAGTTAGCTCCTCTTCAAAAACAATGAAGTCATAGTTCATTGTGATATTTCTCACCTCCACTCTGGGTGCTTTGCGGTGGAGCTATTTTTAGGAGCAAGAGCCAGATGCTGAGCTACGGCCACCCCATCCCCACTGGTGGAAATGTTAGTGGAAAGGAAAATGGCCGACCTACCTGATGACAGGGGTGAAGAGACTGTGAAGACGACAGAAGAGCCGAACTCCCTGAGAAAAACAAAGAAAAGTTTAAATTGCATGAGTGATACGGGCGTAAAATGTGATTGGCTCAACTGGTGCACTGTTACCTTTGATATGACATCATGCATGTCACTTCTGGGGTGGTAGGTGCCATCATCGTAGCGAAAGCGGTACAGGACAGGCTCGGGTTTGAACTGGTGTTTGTCTGTGACTAAAAACGCAATTTAAAACATGAGGAAGGTTTCTGAAGGAGACGTGCCGGAGTGAAAGACGAAACAAGTGAGGGAGTCTCCAACCCTAAGGGAGCATTATTCATGCTGGCTTCAAATCTGAAAGTATAAGAGGTTTAAAAACATATTCAAGCCAAGCAGGGCTGCATGGTGAAACAAGCTTTCCAGACAAGAGAAAGACTCAAACCTCATACACAGCGGCCACAGATAACACAGCTGCTCAGAGCTCCCTGCTCCTTTCGCTTTAGGGGACTTTGTCTAAGGCCCTTCTAACAGTAATAACAGTTGGCTCTGTATTCTTGGCTGCAGCCGTGCGGGTTCCATTAAAGGTTTTTATGAAAAGATATTCAATCGTTTTTCACATGGGGACTTCTAACTGCACTGGGAGAGAGAGCACTGAGGGGCTAGGAGTTATTCCTCTCTGTCAAGAACAGCTCTACAGCCCAATCTCATTCCTCCGTGAGGAAGCAATAAAGCACCCCCGAGTGATTTAAGATACAGCTTGGCTTGGGGCCCTTCTCTTTTGAGGAAAAAAAAAATACATGCAGAGCAGTACGCGCCATTTAGTGTGAATGCAAAGCATTAGCCAGCTTAAGCCGCATGCACTAAATACACTTGTTACCCAAAGCCACAGAACAGCCACTGAGCAAATATGACACAAACATTATGGCAAGAAGAGATTAATAATTATAATCCCTTACCTAAACATTGTGTCAAGGGAGTGTTTAAATGGGACACCTGCTAAGACATAAATAAGACAGCTGCATCTACTTTGTAGGTTCAAGCCAGTGAGCGAATGTTGTTGTGAAAGTCGTTACATGCTGAATGAGGAACATTCATTGGACAAGGTTAAAGGTTAGGTCAGGTAACGGCCGGGCAGTTGCGTGCAGCACAAAGTAAATTAGACTGCGGCAGATTTGGTTTTAGATACGGAGCAGCAGGCGATGATAAAGCACATCCGAGTGGAAGAGGAGAGAACTGTGAGGACTGACCATGGTGGATGATGCCATTCTCCAGCAGAGCTTGACCCAGGTGAACCCCTTCCTCCGGGTTGCCCGTCTCACCAATTTCCATCAGCCAAGATACAAACTCACTGGGGGCACACACACACACACACACAGAGAAAAAAAAACACCGGGGTAATGACACACTGACTTGTGCAGGAATAACACAACAGACGTACATAAATTCCCAGGTGAAGTCCCATCGCTCTATTAAGAACCATGAACCATGTGTGTGATCGGTGGAGGGGGCTTTGAATTTAGTCTTGATAATCTGTAAATATAAAAAAAAAAAAAGCTTTTGCAACTTGCTACAAACAACATTACGCGAAATTGATGTGACTATGGCAACAAACACCACCACAGAGAAGAGGGACGATTTGTTTACTGCTGGGGGCCACATCTGTTTGTTAAAACAACCAGCAGGCTTTGGTTTGTGTGTTTTGTCTCGTTTAACTGTATTTACTTTAGACCTTCAATGTAACACTATCAAATACGGGGGATTTAATTGGGTCTTGGGAAGTTCACGATGGAATGCGCGAGATAGGATTTTTCTCTGCGTCATTTACAACTGGGAGGAGGAAACAAACCATTCGCCAAGAAAACAAACACAGCGTCCGATCTTCTGATGGCCCAAAGGAGCTAAATGAGATAGTTCTCCATAATTTAGTGACTCAGAGACAGAGAGACAGACTGAGAGAGAGAGAGAGTAAGAGGATAAAATGTAGAAAGAGAGAGAGAGTGTAGCAGCAGCCTCTCTGATTACATCCTTGATGTCCCGTCTCCCCATGAAATCCAAACAAACACGGCCGGCAGCACCACTGGAATTCTGTGGAATTCACTTCCAGGCCATGACGGAGGTGGCCGGGTGTGAGCGCCGAGCCAACGGGAGCAATTACAAACGTTTTCAGAGAAACGACTGACCAACCCCCCCGCCCCCCCACCTCCACCTCCACTTCCTCCGTTGCGCGTCCAACATCTTAGCGCTCTTTAACCATTCATGCCTGGAGTCTTTTCTCTTTCGGCGCGACAGACCACAGGGGAAAAACACAAGTCTATAACGATGTCAATTTGTCAACCTCTGCACCTAAACCATGGAGGGAAAAGCACCCAGAAAGTTTCTCAGTTCTCATGGCCTCGAGCAGACTGGGGTCACTCACACAACTGAAATCTACATGTGGAGTGGAGCCAAATTGACCAAGTCGAGCATCCCAAGATTTAAGATTCACTTTTTGGTCTCTGAAAAAAAAAACAAACATCTAATTTATTGTAAATCAGCCCTGAGGATCTAGTCATTTGTCAGTGAACTGCTCACTGTGAGTAATGTGGCCCTTTGTGAATAGAACATTTTCTGCCAACATAAGAAACATTTTGATTATTTCTCAAGAAAGATTTGTGTAAAAACCCAAATGCAAGATTAAGAAGGAATCTTAGTGGGCCAGTCAGCGGAGACAGACAGCTTTAAAGCCAAAACTTCTAACACTTCAGAACAAAATAAACAACATATAATGTGTCATTTACTGAGCTTTGGAGGTGCAGTTAAGGGGATTTAGTTACCTTCAGAGGGTGCCATGCTGTCCTGTTACCAGTCTAGAATATTGTCATCTAACTCTCTCAGAGAAAGTAAATTTTCCATAATAGCAAACCACTGCTTTCAGTTTCTCTTTGTCATTGTTACAATAATCAAATCTTAGACAGCATCTGCTTTCATTCATGCAGTAAATCAAAGGTGTGGTCTGCAATTCTAAACTAATGGGCCCACAGATAAAGCAAATATCTCCTCACTGTCTATTTGATGCCTGCTCTGTGTGCACAAAAAAAAACCCAGTGTCCACACACAGCCCTGGCACTACATTTGAAACAAAGTCACACAACTCCAGCTTGGACAACAGCAAGTTTGACCACAGGGTAATTTGTGTTTATTTGAATTTTCGAAATAACTATGTCGTTCATCACAAGTCTGAGTTCATGCTCTGTCAGGTCCGTCCGCAAGGCCACAAGCAAACAACTTTTAAAATGTTTGTTTTTCGTAATGAAGTTCAGATTGATCGGGGGGCTCCAGAATGATAGGCGCCACCTTTAACTGATGTCATACTGACATATCTTCCTGCTCTACGTGTTCAATGCTGTCTACATCTGCACGCAGCAAAAGGCGGCAGTCTGTCTATTCCTCTTCTGCTTAAATGTATGAGTCGTGAATGCTGACAGAGCAAAAGGTGTGCTCCAAGTAGCGTCAAAAAGAAAGAGCAGAGGCTGACAAAGACAAAGGGCATTTCTTACAGAGTCTCTAACCTTTTCATTGAGCTCTTAAAAGGGCTTCTCATCAACATCTATCACGACAAGCAGACACTATTGTCTGCCGTACGCCGAAGAGACTACCACTTTGAATCTTCTTTGTTTTTCTGTTTATTCCCGGCTTAAAATTGGATGATAACTGCAAGCTAGGTGGCTGTCAAACACATTTCCTTTGATGAATTACACTGTCACAGGAACCGAGCCACAAATACGATTGTACCACTTAAAGGGGAGGGGCTCCAGACCTCAAGAATAGCCCACGGCCTTAAAAACAAAACAAAAAAAAGTACAAAAAAAAAAAGAATCAAAAGGAGCGAGAGGAGGCGTGGAAAGAGAATAAAGGCAAAGCATTTCACAATGGAGGGAGTGGGCTGAGTTGAAGCCATAGGCAATGTGGCTTTCATCAGAGACATACCATGGTGGTTCCAATTCGGCAATTACGCCTACATGTAATCATCTCCAAAGTCATCTCAGACGGGGGAAGTACAGAAGGGCTAGAGCTGTCTCTTCACCCGCAAGTAGTCATCCAGGTGTTGGCCAAGTTGTCTACAGAAGGATAGCTTTCCAAAGGGAGCTTCCCCGAGCCACGTTCTCGCCATATGATCGCTTTAGACTCGACAAGGTGCCCACATGTGACCGAACGTTTGATCCTTTTAATCTTTTTAGCTGACAGATCCATTCCTCCTCCTGACCGCGAGGGATCTAGTGTTGTCTGCGTGGACCAAAGGAGAAAGTAGCTCCTGATTCCAAACCACCACACGATCAAACATGGCCACAGCTATGTGCAATTGGACTTTTGGGTTGTTTTCTCTCTCTTCCTCTCTCCCTCTCTCTCTCCGTGCTTTTAAAAATAACGGGGATTTTGAAATGACTGTTTAAGCTCGGGTGATTTTCAGTGCAATTATTACCAGTCAAAACAGCTCTGTAAAGACTTAGAACAAATGGAAAACATGGCCCATTCTGAAACGCGGCGGGGCGTTTACAAGGGAAATTTGTTATGGGATTTCAAGAGTCAAGATAGGAGCAGAGTTTAAATAACATCCAACCAAAACTGTCTCATGAAAATATCTTTTGAATTGCGTAGTGTCATCACTCTATAAAAAGACTTTTGGCCGTCGCATGCAATTTTCATTTTCGGCCAGATGTTTGAAAAGGTGACAAAGCTGGATCGGTGTAATAAAATCGGCAGGCTCACAATGTGTGCTTCCCACACAGACACACGAGCGTGGGGGTTGTTGCCGAGGAACAACTTGAATGTGAGAAATGGGAATGAGAATTGATGTTACAGGTTTGCGCGCTTTCCCAGATTAGGAGAGCGAGAGGTGCAATATCCCAGCAGGGTCTCTTGTAAAATATCTTCATGCTCGATGACAAGAGCATTTCATCACAGCAGGTAATTTAAGGGTCACATGCTTCTGGTTCTCACATTGGAGTTACAGTCCATGCCTCTTGCATTTTGTAGTTTTGGAGTAGATGGGAGAAATACTGCTGGAGATCCAAAATTCAAGATTCTACATTTAAAGAGTGTTTAAAAAGTGTTTCCCTGGACAGGATTAAAGGCAAACTCAGTTCAAACCAACTTTTTTACTCATTTACTTGATGGGATATGACAGCAAGACATCTCCACCTTACATGATGAAAGCGAAATACCGAAACGGGGGCATCAACTCATGCATGCTTAAAATAGCTCAAGGACTCAAAAGGATTTTGAGCTTTTATTCTCACCTATCAGCAAACGGAGGACAGATAGACATGTTTAGACTCATTAAAAGTAAACATGGAAAGTGCTCTGGCATAGCTGTGAAAACTCAAGGACAAGAAGAAACGACAAGCATGGTACAAGTGTGCGTGCACACACACACACACAGCTGCCCTCTGGCATAATGGGCCTCAGTTACCTCATGGATTCCTCAGCAGAGAGCTTATTGTAATCTAACATGGGCGAGGGAGAGAGCGGGCAGTCAGCTGAGCTGCACAGGGATATCTCCCTGTGATTTACGACTGGCATTCGATGGCCGATCCGTCCCCAGACACCGCACCAATAATCCTTAAATAAGATTCATGGGCTAAATCTGGCTGGATTTGATTTTCCCATGACTGAGACTGCAGATATACATAACACGCCGTCTCCTGAACAAAAAGCGCCGACGCTTTCTTCTTCCCAGCTGCTGTCTTTGGAAATCCTTTCCAATTTCAAAATGAAAGCCAGGATGAAGATCTATATTACAAAAGTGTTCGGCGTAATCAGCTCTGATGACATTACCATATACTGTAGCTTCTAATATTAGTCACTTCACACTGTACAAGGCCTCTCTAGATACTTTACATCAAATACAAAGACCTACACATCCCAGAATACACAGAATCAAATATTCAATATTTGTTCCAGTTTATCCCAGAAGCTCCAGGCACAGTCACCCATTTCACACTAACTCACTCCCTCACAGTTACACAGCTCACACCGACGTGACAAAGGAAACCGCGAGGACTGAACACTCAGCAGCTTCCTCACCGGACAGACCACAGTTGTCGAGATTAGCGGCGAGAATCGTACCTTCCCAGGAAGCACTTGGGGAAGGTGGTGAGCTTGCGTTTCCGGTCCTTAATGAGGTTTCCCTTGGTCATGAGGTGGTAGAGCTTCTCTCCCTTCTCTGACACCATCACCCACGTATCCTGCTCCATGCCGAGCCTCAGACCTGTGCAGCGGAGGAGGG
>JAOXYL010000055.1:10545850-10566709 GCA_028564955.1 Terapon puta
CTTCTCTCCCTTCTCTGACACCATCACCCACGTATCCTGCTCCATGCCGAGCCTCAGACCTGTGCAGCGGAGGAGGGAGGGAGGGTGCAAAAAGCCTGTCAATACTGAGGCATTAATAATCTTCGCACTCAGCTGCTAGCCTGGATGTGACATTAATTACTGCGTTAACGTCCCCTAATTTCACAACATAATTAGCAGTGCCTTTTTAGTGTCTGTCAGTGGCTGTCGCTTTGAGGAGTTTATCTTGTACACAATCTCAGAATGGGTGAAATAAAAACTAAAACTATGCTGTCTTCACCACGGGTTTCCCCCGAAGGAGTGACAATGTGCAAATCTGTTTTAACGCTATTAAATTTGTTAGCAAAGGCACACACGCACACTATCACTGCATTGCCCTCTTTCAAAGGCAGATCAAACAACCAGCCGGGACTAACTTTTTCAATTATTCAGGATAAATAGCTCTGCATTGATTTTCCCAAACACAGCATATATTCTCACTTATGTGATTCAAGACAGATGTTGAGAAGAAAAAAAAAAGGGAAATGAGTTTCCCAAAGTGACTCTATTAAAAGTGAACCGACCCCCACCCTGATACTGATACACTGCTGTGCCTTCTTACTTTTCCTCCGCTCCCTCTCCTTCATGATGGCCTCCAGCCATTCCTGTTTCTCCTCCGGGGTCTTGGCCATGCAGACGAACCACTTGTTCTTGGCCGTGTTGTGGATCTTCCAGCCGTTGTTTACTATGTTCCCGCTGCTGTGGTAGTCAGCTGTGAGGCAGAGGAGGAGAGCACAGGCGCAAGTTTGACTTCACAAGTTTTATAAAGCCCTCTCCTCGCGAGGGGTGGAACAACGCAAATCCAATCTTTTTCAACTCGAAGTAGCTCTTCACATTTGAAGGGGAGGGCCGTCAATTGGTGGCCGCACTGATCACAACACTGTAAACAGAGCTGTTGGGAAGTCAAGCTCGCAGCAAACAAGCCTTAACCGCACAGAAACCAGCAATAACGTGAGGCACATGTCCAAATGATCTGCTTCAGAGAAAATGAAGCAAAACAAAGTTGTGATAGCGACGCCGGGTCTCACACAGGAAAGAACAGACAACACATTATCTGATGAATTAAGGCTCTTTCATACAGTAGCGTGTGGTCTCCTTTACAAAAACGTTTGTGATAAAACTATTGAGGAAAAATGTACTCTGTCTTAGTGCAAACACGCACTCTAGACTCATTTTTCCCAGCTTTAGTGCCACTCCATTGAGTGCTTCATTGATTATCGCTCTTCTCCTTTAATGAGATAAATGAGGGGACACACATGCAGGAGAAGAACCATCCATCAGCATTATTTACTACCGAGTCTTCAGAATACTCCCGCAGAGCCGATTGGCTGCTTATGATTCCCCACCTACCCTCAAATATAAACGTTAAGCATATAAAAAAAAAACAAAAATGGAAGTGAGCTCTTGACCGTTCTCCGTCATTATTTCATTCTCTTTCGGAGCATTTCAAAAGCTTCCTTGTCTGACCTTTCATTCTCCCCCTCTGAGGGTGTAACAGAAGTCAAACCATTACAATCATCAATTACAATCACGGCTAAAAGCATCTACAGTGTGGTGTCCTTTATATGGTACGCCTCGAGGGCGTTTTTCAACCTCAAGCGGCAAGTGTGTGCCTGGGAAAAAAGTCGTGGCACTTTGACTGCGTAGGAATCTGAGCTAAAATACTCCTGTCGTGCTGGATTTCAGATTGAGATCTCCCGCCTGTGGTGCAGAACACCCAGGAGGTACCGCGCCGCCGCCTGCCTCACGTGTTTATCCTTCCTCTCCCTCTCCAGACCCAAGCCCATCCATCTCTCACCAAAAACACCCAATATTACTGCCCATCTAGGTCTGCCGGAGAGGAAATGATGGCTTCTACAAATATAAATGATAATCAGCGGCTACGTGAGGCCAAGAGACACAAGTGCTCAAGTTCACCAAGTACCAGCAGCAGTACACCCCCAAGGATATGTAACTATAGATGTCTGAAAAAAAGGATGTTTATAGGTAAATTGTATTTTTCCATCGGCGATCCAAGTATAAAATCACACAGTTATGCTCCCACTCCGGCCAAAGACTATGCTGTCAACGTTCCTGTGTGGGTTATTATGGCGCATTCTTGAACCCCTGCTGCCAGTAGAGTGCTGAAATAAAGAGCACGGGTGAGCAGAAAAAGAGAAACTGCGCAAACATTTATTTGTCCAAAACAAACACCGTGTCTTTTTGTGTGTGTCATTTTACAGGAGCACTCACCCGTGCCATCATCCACGTTTTCCACCTCCATCACCTCCGTGTTGATTCTCCCTCTGAACAGGTAGCGAGGCCCCTCCGTGGCCGTCTTGCTGTTTTTTAAGCGCCTTGGACGGAGAGAGGCAACCGCGGGGGTTATTAATCATTTCATGTTGCTTGCCTGCATGGTTAGTCGCACCCACAGATCGCTCAGGGACTAATTCTAATCATCTGATGTTTGTCCATATGCACTAATCGAATCAAGCGAGGAAAATGGATCCAGTTTAGCCAAGTTATTGAATTTACGGTCAGAGCAAAACATTTTCTTTCTCTCTTTTCTTTTTCTCCTTTCAGCCGGTGAATGGATCGGCTTTTACGCGTTACCTGCAGACACTACACCGTGTACAGCACATACAGTAATAGAAAATCGAAGCAGGTGGCAGCATGGTAGGTGGTAGATGAACAAATGCTGCTGAGAACCTGTACAGTGGACTTAGGTGACTTGTTAGCAGCTGCATGAGGAGCTCAGTGAGAGCAGCACGGATCTGCCGAAACAGAGCAGGCTATTCATCAGGTGTTTTGCCTGCAGAAGCACAACAATGGACGGCAATCAAAGAGTTTCCTGACTCCAATTGCGCTGATCATAATAAATGTCATATAATTTGGTGTGTTTCCTTGTGAACTACATGAAAGATAAATCTTCTAGAAAAAGAACATGTGGTTAATATAATATCCCTGCCGAGACTAATCACATGTCCCCTTTAAAAAAAAAAAAAAAAACTCCCAAATCCTTTACCTCACGTGTCTCCGCTAACTTTTCTTTCAACTCCCTCACAAAAACTAAAATACTTCCCACAGTTCACTGCTCCCTTTTCTTAAAAAAAAAGTAAAGGAACTGGTTCATTGAATTATTTATTAAGTCAATGCTCTAAATGTTCTGTAGGAGTACAGAGACAGAGAGAAATATAAATTAACATAACCAATATTTTTTTTTCTGTCTCTTAAAAATACACACTGTAATGAGAATTTAAATTTATCCTCCGCCTCTTGGATTCAGTGCACGTAGTAATGAATAAAAAGCGGGTCCAGGCACCTGTTTTTCTTCTTGCAGTAGACCAGAAGCTTGTCAAACAGAAAGAAAATCCTCTCTTGTATGTTTCCAGCCGAAATCTTCAGGAGGACGCCGTGCATGAGCATCTCCGTGCATGTGTCTGTGATGTTGGAGCCCTGCAAACGGACACGTGGACAAAAGGTCAAACAGACAGAAAGAGTAGGCGGGGGGGGGAGACAGACTGAAACACACACAGAAATGCAAAGAATATATTCAAGCAAGTAAAAAATCTTAGAGTGATTTTTTAGTGAGTTTTTTGTTTTTTTATTCTAAAAGAGATCAACACGACAGAAAATCTCTCCAAATTAATTGCATATTCACACATAGAGGCTAAACAGGGGGAGGGACTACAAAACCCAGCCTTTCCTGTTCCCTCTCTCAGGGGTCTGTAAAAACACTCCCTGCTTCCTCGGGGAAGATTGCTGTGGGACTTTAAAATGCGCGGCCGTTAATAGCTTCTATAGAATAACATCCCGTCCAGTCAAACTATGTGTTGCATTGTCGCGCCTGGTCACCATACTGGTTGGGGTTCCTGCTGCAAGTGATAAAGTGTGCTGTCTTTTCCCTTACCTTGCCTGCTCTGGGAATTTATGTCCCACGTTTGATCAGCCCCTCAGAGCTAAAAATAACTCCCATGCGCACAGAGCCGGAAAATGTGCTAAGCATTTCCTCCTGCTGGAGACATCAGCGGGCCAAAACCTATCCCGCTTTTTCCTCCTTTCTCTCCTCGCCCCTCTTACTCTCCCTCTCCTCCCTTCCCTCCTGCCGATCATCTCCCGCTCTCGCTCCCTTCCCTTTTGAGTCCTCGGCCGATTCCTCCATCTCTTTCATTCCTTCCTCCACACTTTTCAGTCCCCCGCTCTTTCGGGGCCTTTTAACTCCCCAGCCCATGACCAGATGTTAAACTAATTTGCAGCCAGCGAATGTGTGCGCACCAGACACGGAAAGGCCAACTTGTCTTGGTCACTCAAAGGGGCCAACAGCAACATCACACTGATCCAGACTTTAGAGCTGCATTTCCTTAATGGAAGAACAGACACTTCCCCTTTGTGTTTCAAGCGCTTTCAACAGAGCTGCCTGCCCGTTTACTCCTTTTGGTACAGCCTTTTTTTTTCTCTCTCTGCAGCAGTTTTCTATCACTCTTCACATCCATTTTGTTCCAAGCCAACGCTCCACAGAGGGTGCACTCAGTCTAAAACATCATTTTGAACCCTCAGTCATCTGTTTCATCTAAATTTCAGCCCTTTATTTTTATAGTTCAACAACTGCCAGACATAACAATGGCAGAAAAGGACCAAAAATTAGGGATGACAAAACAGGATATTTCATTAATTAAGGAACTTTTGTGGTAGAAAGGTTTGCGTTCAGCTCTGAAGTGGCATTTGTCAATTAGCAGGGGAGATGAGAGAATTTTATTGAAATTCTTTAAACTAAAGAGGCCAAATCAAGCGAACTCTGCAACTCAAGTAGATTTTAAGAACACTAATTAAACAAAGGAACAGAATGTGAAGTGAAACACAACTGGAAACTGCTACCCACTGCTCTAAAATTAACATATTTCTAGGGATACACAGTGACAAAACACAGACACTAACCAACTGGCAATCACCGCCCTGACAAATGCTGGCAGCCGTCACCATGGTGACCACGGCGGGCCATCGCCCTGTCTCTCCCACGCGAGGTGAACCTGCCAGGATGCCCCGAGGGCGGCCAGCTGTGGAGCAGGTCAGCGCTAACAAGCAATCAGGCCGGGCGGAGGAGCAGGAACGGAAAAACAGCAGCTCGCACAATCACTCCTCATCCCTCCATCATTCCTCAAACACCCACACAGAAACACAGAAATCACTCGGCTCTCTCTGCTTTTCTCCCCCCCTTCCCCTTTTTCCTTTCTATTTTTCCTCTTCTCATCCTCTTAGTTCCATCTCATTTAGAGCTGAGGAGCCTGCCGTGCAGCAGACGGTGGGTCCCGCTCCAGAATGAGCTAATGTTTACAATTAATAAAAGTGCTGAGGGGGGAGACCGCAGAGGAGCTACAGCGAGAACCATGTCCAGTACAAGATATGTCACCCCGCCCACCACTAAGCCTTGTTCTGATCATGCTGTTCTTTTCTATTTATTTTGAACCGAGTGTGAATGTACACAGTACACCTAAAACCTGGAGTGTTTATACTGTGACCCAGTACTGAGATCATTTCTCCCATTTAATAAGTGTTCAGCTGATTATTCAAAATACTCCTAATTATCTGTCCAAATCCATTCGAAGCCTTGTTTTTTTCTTTATTAATGGATTTGAGATGGGGTTTTTCTGTGTCATAAACACCACCCAAGTATTTATGTTTCTGCACTTTATTTTGCTATTAAACTAAAAGTGGTTCTAAATGCCTTGCTAATACTATGACAAAAAACACATTCATACACAATCCACTACAACAGCTCCATCACATGCGAGGAAGCTTCGTCACTCTCTTCTGTATCTTTTCTTTCTCATATCGGAGTTAAAAGCCTGCCTGAAGTCAACACCGGTCTTTCTCTGCACGTGTTCAGGAAGTCTGTGCATGAAGTCAGGTCAATACCATAAGCATCCCAGCCTCCTGCATCATAATTACCATTGCTGTTTTCTCTTTCCGAGCACCACTACTGACCCCTTATCAAGGCATCACAGAACTCAGGGAAGAAACTCATTGAAAATACGGACCCTGCAGACCTGCGGGAGTGCGGCCTATACCTGATGATGGTGATTGGATCGGTCACCCTAAAGAATGACGGCTTTAACAACGGGCAACAGGGTCATCCAGGCAGAAAGAATTTGGTCATTGTGAATACGAGTCATTGTTCCCAGGGAGAACAAGAAAGCTTAAAGGGCTACAAAAGTCACGCCACTTGGAATTCTTGTTGAATTGTTGGCACAAGGCTAAGTGGCTTTCAAAAAGTCATGACTTCGAGCTTTGGGGAGGGGGGTTGGCGTTAAGGGTGTCAAAAAAAAAAGCCAACGCTGACAACACAGCAAGAAGTTAATGCAGCCATTTGAGTTGAACTTCTTGGATGAGATTAAGTCTCATGTGTACGTGTGCACAGTTCGGCTGAGACCCACCTCCCAGCCCTCGATGTGGGACTGCCATTCCTCCAAAATCTCCAACTTCTCCATTTGCCTCTTGGCTTCGTTGATGCTGGAGCAAACCGCCTTCATCACCTGCAGAGACTCCTGCACCAGGGCGTAGTCGTTGTGCTTCTTGGGTGTCCTTTTCAGCAGCTCCTGCATACGCAAAGACCGCGTCACACATAAACACACAGAAACAAGTTCTATGATGACACACTCACCTCGGCGCATTTAAACTAACTTTAAAAGACAGCAACTCAAATGTGTGGCAGATCTGGTTTTGGATTATAACTCACACACCATGAAAAGCATGAAAGAAAAATATATTACACTTCCTCTCCACACCACATTCACTTACCTTCCTCTGGTTCTTGAGTTTCGTGGTTAAAAAAAATCCCTGCCACTGCACGCCACAGTCTAGCAAAAGCGATGGCAATCTCAGAGTCTACAGTCTAAACACTGTGTTTCAGCATGTCAGCTACTATAGGGCTGATTTACACTGTTCTGGATATATCTGCAGCCAGTGATGGCTATCTGTGTCATTTTCAGAGGAGGAGGCCCCAGCAGCTGGAAGACTTCAAATGGCAGCGCATCAGATTACCCCCTTATTATTATTACATCTCTGTGCCCGTGCTAGTGGCTGTTTGGAGAACGCCTGGGTGAATTAATAGATCATAACAAGGCGAACGAGATGAGACGGCTCAGATCACCGACTCAGACGGGCCTTTGAAAGCGTATTTCATTCCACTCACGTTCCACGTCGGGAAATGGGACTTTGAAAAACTAACAACTGAGAGTGCGGGCATGAATGAGTCCAGTCAAAAGTGTGTGTGAATTAGCAGCCGGGCAGGGGAAGCGCCGATGGGTCTTGTGTTTTTTGCTGCAGCGGGCTTGCGCTGGAGAACTGAAGAAGAGGCGCGTCAAAATACGAGGCCAGCGTTTCATTAGAGAGGGAGAGGTTGGGGCGCATGGGACGGGACAGCCCCAACTAATGAGTGTGTGATGGTGGAGGAAAAGAGGAGGGGAGGGTGCCCCGCAGAGGTGGCGCAAGGGTGTGGCATCTTCATAATATGCGGGTGGCGCGCACAAGGCCATACTCACCCTGAGCAGCAACGGGTACTTGCAGATCCTCTGAATAGGAGCTACCAGGTAACCCTCCAGCGGGACCTCCGTGTTTTTTCTGCCTCCCAGCAACATGCAGTTCTGCAGAGGAGGAGAGGAAGGGATCAGTAGTACTCGCAGTACTTGTTTTGTAGGCATTGTAAGCACGCTGTAAGGTCATCGGGTCGTGTACCGCTCCTAAATATAAGTTTTTACTGTTAACTGAGAGATAAACTATGTCAAAGTGAACCTTGCCTACATCTGGTGGGTTACAGGTTACTAGGTCAACTGCTAATATTCCTACTCACCTCTCTCTCACCTGAAATTACCATGAGGTGCTCAGTTACAGGGTAAACAATAAACCAAACTTTATAGTTGCCACTAGGCCAAAGGTTTAGTGCAGGTTAGCGGATATCCCCACCCTGGTCACTGCGAGGCTGGGAAGGTGACCTGAGGTATATTAGCCCATAGCTAAGTGTAGGTTGGAGGGTAACACAAGACCCATATAGCTCTAATGGAAGGCACGGTCACTGAAAGGTCAAAGCCATAAAGGCCCCATTAAATCAAAGTCAATTAATATCTTTGCCTCCTCTGGCGTCCCAGATTAAAGGAACACATGGACAGTAAATCAGACACAGAGCCCTTTCAGACACTCTTCTCCGATGGTGCGTATAGTATGCACATGTGTGTCACTACATACACTGTTGGAGTCTTACGAAATAGGTTGCGCGATTCGCCAAAGAACCAGCCAATCAATACGAGTGAGTCTGTGGTCATACTTCGGTTCTTCAGGGAGTGTAACTGTGCTGTAGATCCCCATTTCAAAGCACTCTGTTTTTTTATGGAGGTCTTAAAACATAAGGGGTGACAAAGAGTGTGTGTGTGTCCGTGTGTGTGTATCCGTGTGTGTCCCTGTGAGGCAAAGGGCTAACATTACAAACTGTCAGAACCCATGAGTAAAAAGCGAAAACTATGACTGCAAACAGCATCAAGCAAAGAGCTGTGAAACAGAGTTTGAAAGGAAAAAAGGGCAAACATTTTGACCTCTCTAAGTGCACACACCACACGTGCGCAGACGCGCACAGTTTAGCGAGCCAGCAGCGGGGGAATGTAGTCATCTTTTGTTCTCGCAACATGATGCTCCCCTGTGGACGCGAAAGTCTCTGAGAGTGTCGGGACAGGAAGAGGGAGTCCACCCACGCAAGGGGCAGAGCCACATCAGCTGTCAGACGGAACATAAAGTACAGGCCTTTACACTGTCCAGCTGCCTTGCACGGTGAATGCGTGTGTGTGTGTGTCTTCTGGAGTCCTGTTTTGATCACTCACGTCTGACCACTCGGCCGTACATTTGTCACACATCGGGCATCGTGCGCGCATTCACGGCCACTTCTCACCAGTAAACACGTCCGGACGCTCCTGATCTTATTGAGCTCCAGCAGCAGCCTCTGGGCCTTCTCGTGATTCCCGCAGTATTCGTCGTAAATCTGGAAACGGCTCCTCTGCAAGAGCGAGAGAAGGACAAGGTGAGGAGGATGCACAAGGAACAAAAAGGGGAAAAAACGTTACAGACGGAGAGTAAAAGAAGGACGGTGAGATACGGCTATACAGAAGAAAAAGTATCTACTATAATAGAAGAAAAGGGGGCAAAAACACCACAGAGCAGACATGTGAATTATAGGATTCACAGTGTTTCTGTATTCTTCTTCACACTCTCCCCTCCATCATGAAATAAATAATGTATATCGCGTGGGCCAGCTGGGGATGGGGGCTCCAATCATATCCTGTCATCTGCCTTGCAGCCATTTGACCGACAACTTTCCGCCAAAGCAGTTCTCATGACATTCACATCCCATTGTGTCTGAGAGGCAGCAGCGGGACCAGACCACACAGCTTTTAAATCACTCACTACAAAGTCGCTGCAGCAAAAAATAGTACCACGCTCTTCAGCAATGCTAATCTGCCTCCGAAGACAAAGCCGCTGATGTGGAGAGACATAGCTGTCATAACAACAAGCGGGGGCACTTACAAAAACACAACTTTGTGATTAGCTGCGGAATATGCCCGTCCTCTTGAATCATGTTTTCCAAAAAGTAAGTTTATGACCCCCACCCGCACCCCAAAAAAACTCACTTTTGGAGCCTGGGGTCTGACTTCACCATAGTCCAAAAGGGAGGAGTGGAGTCTTAAGTCAGCGTGAACCAATCTGCAGGCCTGAAACATGGAGGGATTTCGATTTGAGCCGTCTACTGTCCAGCTGGCTCACATACCTATTTGTGTTTCTGTAGTAAAGTTAGATTGTGAAACTCTTTCTTGGAACTTTTCGACAACTCACTGCAGGGAAAGGACACATCTCTGCAGAACACAGGAAAAGAGAGAGAGGAGAGAGAAATCTAATTTGTCCAAGTCTCATCTCCGTGGACTCACATGGTCACTCGTGACTGAGTTATGGCTCCTGAGTCATGGGTTTTCAGTTATGCTGTGAATTATGTCGCCTTTTCACAATGAAGTCACCTCATCATATTCCTAACTACGCCATCTGTAAGCCGTCTCCATTCCACCTGTGTCAGTAGCGGCCCCGCTGCTGCATCAGGGCCCCACTGGCATAGAAGTCGCCTCAAGCCCAGCAGAAGGATGGTGAGATTTATTAGACTTTGAAACCTATTATATGCCAGCTTGCCTCGGGGCTCTGCATCAAAGAAATATGATATATGGCGAGGGTGGGCAGTATATCAGAGCCCTATCAAACATATCACACATGTGCACTTTCTCATCGTGAACAATCCAGGGAGATAAATCGACAACATGTGGCGTGTCTTATCATTTTCAGCAGCGCTCACGGGCAGGGCCGCGAATCGAGCTCCGGCAGAAGAGCGGGAGTGAAATTCTTCAGGATTATTGAGAACAGGGCTTGTGTCAATATACGACTGAAGCCTAAGAGCTTGGGCAAGACGGCGACATGATCACTTGAGGGTCGTGAGAGAGGAAGCATTAGGTAAAGGCTACCATGTTACTTACAAAGTGCAAGAAGCAGCGCCCGATTTCGTGGTGAGCGTGGGGGTCAGGCTGCAGAAGCTCCTCCACCATGGACAGGAAATCTTTGTGAACAGCCAGAATCTCCTCTATGTTGGAGAATAAGACCTGAGAGAGGAGACAGGATGTAAAGAGACTGGACTTTCAAATGAAGGACAGAGGGTTAGTTCTCGTTATATGTGACAGCTGTTTTTTTTTGCCTGAATCAATACTTTGGCATATGCCGCTTTCTTGTGGCCGGTGGCACTAGGCGAGGGAATTTATGAGGCCACACAATAAAGCATGAGGTTTCTTTGTAATGGACATCTTGACTTGCGATGTCTTTGATATTTGAATTTCAAACATTATTAGAGATATTTTAACAGAGAAGCTAAAAAAAAGTGCATTTTTAGGATCTGTTGTATGGAAACTTCCCCTTCATGTGGTGTTGACTTCTGCCCCCTTTTATGTCATTTTTGTGGTGATATTAAAAGGACAAAACAATATGCCGACTCTGGATGGAGAAAGGAAGCTGGTGAAATAAAGTCAAAGCATGAAAACCAGAGACGTCTTTTGTGGGTGTCGCGGGACCAAAATAATCTTTTAGTGATACTAAGAACAGCAGAGAAGCTGGTAAAAGCTGATCAGTGATTTTTCTGCTCCAAAAAAAGGACTGGAGGTCACCGAGCTGCTCGGTGACATCACAGCCTGCGGCCGCCTGACCCCACGGTGACCCACGCTGTCCACACCCCTCTCTGCACAGCATGTTCCCAAACAAAACATAGCATGGACGGACGTATCCCAAAACACGGGACGTGCAGTAAATATCCACTGAATGTGTATTTACCTTTGAGGGTAAGCAAGCTCACTGAAACAGTCACAGGCGCACTCCCACTGTGAGAGCGCATCCCTTATTATCCTCCAGCCGGAATCATTTATAAATAGATTATATTTACAGCTGCTTCCTGGATCGCCCACTTCTTCTTTCTCCATTCAGAACTTGGTTATTTTAGGTTGGAAGAGCACCCCAAACAACAGGCCCACTTTATTTAGTTTCTAATGTAATTTCCGGCCTTTTCGTGGATCAGGTTTCTGACTGAAAGTGATGTCCGTGTGCAGCGTCCCAGTGAAAGTCACTTGCCTGGATCATATTTTTCCAAATCATCATTATGCGCTCCCATACCTCGCAGGTTGACCCTCACCTTAACAGTCTCCTCCGTGATGTTCTTGTCGATTTTGGTGGCCGCATACTGGTTGAGCCGATGCAGAAACACCTGAAGCAGAGTGGAAAAGGAAAGCAACAGTTAACACTTTTGAACTGGCCCCCGGATTAAATTACGCTCTGGCGTCCGATCGCTTGTACCTTTAACGAGACAAATAGAGGGCTGGATTTGAGGCTTTGTGTGCAGCTGCAACACTTGGCTGCCAGAGCAAATTGGTCCGACCGTCACAATAGATACCTGATACGCACGAAACACAATCTTTGCACGGGATGGGGAAAAAAAAAAAACACAATAATTGCAGTACATTGGTATTTCAAAGGCGATGTTAAGTGGCTGGGGATGGGAGCTGGAGAGGCCAACAGTGTGTGAATTGAGATGGATGGGAAGTGCTCTCGCTTTCCCTGAGGACGGCGGTTCCCAGGCTGCTTCGCTGCACAAGCCCTCAACAACCCATTTAATGCTTCGGGGCACTTTGTGAGAATGGCAAATTAAGAAGGTGTGCTTCGAATGTATTCTTAAAATGTGACTAAGGAGGAATTAGTCATTTTCTGAACTTTGCCTCAGGGAAGGATTTTAAAGAAGTAGAAGAAGACATCCATCACCAGGTACCAGACAAGAATCTTGATGCAATGCTTGGAACACGGTCTAAGCGCACAGGAACATCTTTGGCGGAAAGCTCGACAGAACACAAAATTGACAGCATCACACTTTGATTTTGATTGATGCCCGTAATGCACTTCACTTCGGGGAGGCGATGATGAAATCCGAAGCAAGGCTTAAAAATCTAAACTTAAAGTACATGAGAAATTGCACTCAATAGGTCTAACAACAACAACAACAACAACAACAGCGTCCCTGATGTTCCCATCGCTGTCAGATTTGAATGAGAGCAAGTTAAGTAGCAGGAAAAAAAATGTCCTTAGCATAACATCACAAAAACACACTTGTGTGATGTGGGTTTCTGTCTTACCGACATTTGTTTTCATTTCCCATGTCACACAGTTAACTTAACCCCAAATGGCATAAAATGCAGTGACAAAAGTAAGATAAAAGCCACGATGAGATCTCTAAGTGGAATAAAGAGTGTACTTGTTGTGCTAAAACTGTCCGCCAAAACACAATGGGGAAATTCATGACACTGAAGATAAATTTACCAAATGAAAGAAAATTGAGGAGAAAAAATACACTCCAGCCAACAGTTTGGTTCTATATGTGTCCATCATAACACCATTTAGAAATCAGAGCTCTCAGAATGCAACAGGGCTGACAAAACTCAGATTCTGACTTAATCAATAGCCTGTCACTGATCGTATCAATCCTCCCACCCCACTGCAACATGACAGACATCATAATGGGCGCAGCGACAGTGCCGCAATATCAAACAGGCTGACACAGAAAGCACATTTGGGCGGTGCAAAGCTTCACTTCACGCTGCAGCATGACACAGGCCAACAGCAGCAGCTCCACCAACACACGGGCAACGTGACCGAGTGCTGCACGGAAAGGCAGCGAGAAGCTACATCTGTCTTTGCAGTTGACCCTAGTCATGGGCACCCCTTTACCGCCCCACCGAGGGCAGGAATGCCATCTGTCACCCAGCGCGGCCACACAGCAGGAGGCCTGACCTGGGCAGGCTCACGTAATACAACCACAAAGCATGCAAACCGCTTGTTTTAATGAGCGGACAAGCCAAGAATTATTTCTCGACATCGAGATCTAAGTGAGCGCTTGTGACTACGGTGAGCTTACTGAAATGTCTCACTTGATTAATTGCAAACAGATGGAAAGGTGGTTTAGCTAATTCCGTGGTAAAATCTCCATTTCTGGTTAATTACACGAAGCCAGCGCTCTGTGTGCTCAGAAACAATTTGGCACGAAAAAAAAAAAATGAAATCATCTTAATCGCATTGTGTTGACGTCAAGCAACACTTCAAAAGGAACTGAATAAGTGAATGCTTGAATTCGGGCTTGTGGTTTGGAAAAAAAAAGGCGAAGGGGGGGGGGGCTTAAATAATCAGCCTCTTTGTTGTAGGCCAACTCGACGCTGATTACCATTCTGTAGCTGCCTTGCCTCGCGACTCTGCCACTCACAAGCATTAGCATCTGATTAGCAAGTCTAATATGTACAAACACGGAGCAGACTTCGACAGGCCCTCGCAAAGTCCTGACAGGGCTTACAGTACAGGACCTTAGCCGGGCAAAAGTAGTGATTTGCATTTTAAAAAAACACTTTCTATCACTGATGTGTGACATCAAACATGGGCTCATTAGGGAGTCTATCACTTCAGTTTTACTAATGAAGAGTCTATTCAACAGGAAATAATCACTATATCTGCAAAGCACTAATTACACTGTATATCTACAGCTACGGGGGCCTCTGCAGAGAAACATAAGGAGCCACACTGCAGATGCTTATCAGAAGTAAACAACATAAGAAAAACACATGGCATAATGGGGTGCAGCAACCTCGAATGTGACTGGATGGAGATAATAAATTGTGTCACTAAGATAAGAGAGTGTGTCTGTTTGTGTCAAGCGTGTAAAATTGAAATAGTCGCTCGTGCAGTTTTCAAGATAAATGCCACACAGAAGAAGAGATTCGGCCACACAAAAAATCCGAAACGATTCATTCCAGGCGGCGGTCATGTTATTCCTAGAATTGCGGACAGCTCAAACTTTGATTTGTGGAAATGAACATGTCTCTTCCGAGGGAGGCCGCCAAGACTGCCTTGTTGATGTCGTTAAGAGACTAATCCTGGAGCAGCTCCACGGACAGTGAATGAGAAGCTGACTGACTGACTGGATTTACGGACACAGTGACAATTCCCAGGGCGACTGTGAATATAAGCCCATTTCCAGGTTTGCGCAGCACCTGACAGCGCTGCAGCACATGAATACACAGCTCATTTGCAAAAGCCTAAATGTATTGTATTTAAATCTAGCACTGCATGAGTCACCTAAATCCACGATTGTAATTCAGTGTCAGTGGAGCACGTCCAGGATTTGTCTCTTGGTTGCATCACTGAGCAGAGCATCTGTTCTCTGGCTTAAAGCTCAGGGTGCAACAGAGAATTGACAGATCTGTCTGGGGTGATAATCATTACCAACTAGAAGCAAATTGAATTTAAGGGATGATTTTTTTTTTTACAGCAGTTTCAGACCAAAGGTGTGAGGAAATGCAGCAAGGTCACTGTTGAAGACTCAGCCACGACTCCTGAGTCCATTTTTAAGAATTACATTTCCACCATCATCCACCATGGTTGCTGTCTTTGTCCTCACTTTGAATAACAACCAATTGAATTCCAAGGGGACACATTTTGTTCCCTAGGACTGGATGTGCTTTCTACCAGGAATCCAGGACGTCTGGGCACTGGCCACTACTGAATCACAAGGAGACTTTGCAGTCGCATTGTGAAGCTCAATGGGAGCCGTTGGTGATCCATGTCATGCTTTTTGTGACCAGGGATGGGCATTTTGAACTGAACAGAAAACACTGAACGACAAGTCACAGCTTTCACGGCAATGAATGCAAGTTCATGCATATTACAGGTTTTAACAGAATTTTCTATCACCGGCATATTTCTAAGATACTTGGAAAAGCGCTGAGTTAAAGTGATGAGCTCCTGAAGACAAAGGGGATGAAAGACTTGGACAAAAGCAGCGATCTTCATGCTGCGTTCTTTCCATTACCCGGTCAAGGAAAGTTAGACTCATCTCCAAAATGGCATCCACTCACCCTCACAAACACACACACATCAATCATTTGAAGCATGAGTGCACTTTTTCGGCAAGTGAATTAAGCTGCTCCTTTTCCTTTCTACTTGTTGGACCGGCAGCACGCACATTTTCTATCCTTAATCATGCGTCAACAGCATCCAACGAGGAAAAAAAGAGCCATTTCGTTCCCTGAGGCCCAGGTATAATCACCTGGATTGCCACTCTGATGGCTGAGGGGGGACTGCACATTAAAACCCCATTAAAGTTTTCATTATTCCGCGCAGCAGATGGGTGTGATGAATAGATTGGTCCAATCCCTACATGCGGCCCTACCTGCCATTAATCAACGTAGGCTCACATGCTGTGGGCAACAAAGGATAGCGGAAATCGTGGCTGCATCACCTGCAGCCGTAATGCTCTAATGTGAGAGTAGAAAGGTGATAACAAGACTTTTACTGTTACACTGTACCACCAAAAATCAGAAGACTGAAATCGGGTTCAGTTAGCAGGCCGTCACAAACTCACTCTGTCTACGCAGTTTCTCGGGTAGACTGGAAAACCGCTTCAATCTAACATGATTGACAGCTCGCTCAATAACTGCAGCTTGCTGAAATATACTTTTTGCGCAGCAGTTGGGTAAATTACACCCAGCATCCTCTGGACTTTAGAGCCATTTGGGAAAGGAGAGGCAGAGAGGTAATAGACTGGTCGGAGGGCTGTTTCCATGCCGACAGAGCGTGTGTTGAGCCAGCCTACCTCGGTACACTTTGTGAATGGACATTATGCAACGCTGACCGACCCTCCCCCCTCCCCACCTCGGCATCTCTCCGCCAGATTGAGAAGATACAATCGGCGGAAGGCCTGCCACTCCCTCATGTATATGTTGATCTCCGCGTCAGTGAAACAAATGAATCCACACCAGAGGAGTTTGGCAAAAACAGAGGCCGCTTGCTTCCTCAAACACGTAAACCAACAATGACATAACAGGAGGACAATGATGGGCATTCTTGCGCTTTAAAATAAAGCATGCGTACAGTGTATATGCCAAGCCAGAGAGCATGCCTGTGTCAAAACAAAAAACAAACAACGCTGGGGCAAATGTGAGGCGAGCGAACAGGAAGGTGGAGAAAGTGCAAGAGGAGAAAAAGCACATCGGTCAAGTAGAGCTGTGATGGGAATACAAATCCCACCTGGAGTGTAAAGAAAGTACCCTAAACAGATCCAAAATGATGCAGCAAATTTAAAGAATAAAAAAAAAGTTCTCCCAGCTCTCATGCTACAGAAATTAGTTTGAATCAAGTACAAAGTTAGCCTCCAACATCTGCGAAAGCACTCAAGTTGAAACTATTGGAGGAGTGGGCAGGAGCGCGGGGCCTGTTTGATGTATTACATGCAAAACAGCCATTTTAGGTCCTTGCGGATCGATTGGTTCGACTGCAGAACGCCTTGAAATTAAAAGTACTGAAGCGGCTATATTAAAAAAAAGAAAGAAATAGTACATCTATCAGCACAATTTTAGAACTTGTTCTGTTACCAAGCTTTCGCGGTGATGGGGAGGGGTGGGGGGGTCCATTACTTGCATCTGAAAAGGGTCCAATCTGAGTTCATTGGCACCGGTCACCAGTATAAACTCTGGAAGAATGGATAGGCCTCTCTCAGAGTCTATTGGACATACTACCTCTTTTGTCCGCTGATGATTCAGTGATTTGCTTTGTTGTGTGATTGGAGAGCTGGCAAACAGACACACACATAAGCACCGTTTGTACAAGAATGTGTCCTCTTTGTATTATATCTAATTGTATAAAAAAGAAGGCTGCAGTCTATAGGGATGTTACTACCCACGTGTGCAGGTATTTTAATGTATTCCAATCCACCATCTGCGACAGAATCCTCTCTAGTTAACAAATTTGGGGGGAAAAGAAAAAAAGAAAACACAAGACAAAGACCATTCAAAGCCACAGAGACGGAGACACAAACAACAGCTTTCACACACACACACACACACAAAAAAAGCCCACTGTAGTGATTCACTAGACTGTGAAGGTATGCTCATTAACGTAACAGTCTTTTTGAGTACGTGCGTGTTCCTTTGTCATACATCTGTCCCCCAGGATAGCAGACTAAAAAGTAAAGCACTGTGATAACGGTTAAAGGACAGCAGGTAACAGGTGCACCAGCAGCTTGGCACCCTCAGGCAGGCTCTCCAAACACCTGAGTCTCTGGATTTGTGTGTGTGTGTGTGTGTGTGTGTGTGCACTGATGAGAAAATGAGAGAGCAGCAGGGATAGACAGAGACAAGGCAGACAGTATAAACAGATAGAGAGGAAGTAAAAAGGGCGAGGAAGAGAAGGGGGGGTAAAAAAAAGAGAGAGCCTTGTTTGGCCTTCTTAACACGACAACCCTGTAGGGAGGATATGGTGCCTTTACCATACTTCCTGCACAGAGGAACAGCTTTGAAACCGGAACTCAACATTACAGGGTTAAATCTCTCCAGTACACACACCTGTGCACACACACGCACTAAATTCCTGGCAAGCAAAAACTGAACTTCCCCCGCGAAAAAAAGCCACGACCAGAGACGGAGTCGGGATCTGACGCTGTGAGCGCACAGGGGAACATCCGAAAAGAGAGAAAAGGCTCTTTGTAGTGGTTCTCTCCCATAAACCACGCCCCTCCTGTCTTCAGCGGGTCCTGATGACACCTCCAGGAGACATCCCGGGCTTCCCATCTCATTAGGCCTCTGGCTAGTTTTCCCGAACTAGCCGTTTTTCCCCAGTGGGACTGTATTGTATACAGGAAACAGAGACTATAAATACAGAGGGGAATGTTAATATGTCTATCTTGGGAGTGGCTATTAAGGCTCATCTCCAGCGCTCAGTGCAGGGTCTCTGGTTTTAATTAACAACAGAGAAAATAGTGTGTATTCATTTTACAGGTTTTTTCGAGCGCACAAAAGCTCATCTGGCTTTGGAGGCCTTATTCAGTTGTTTGTCTACAGGAGCACAAGATGAGTCCGAAAAATAAAGAGAATACTATAGATGCAGAAGCTTATTTCAAGACAATTAGAGGTAGTTTGTTTAGGAAAAAATGCAGGAAAAATCTGGCTTGTAAAAAAAGAATGAATTCCAACCGAGCAATATGCTTTGAGGCATCTCCAAGAACTCACTGTTGTGTGTGAAGGGTAAAGAAATATTCTTCTCTTTGAAGTTATTCTTGTCCTTCCAGTGACCCTGGCACCCAAGGCATTACATAAACAGCTGGAGTGAAGCAATTCATCTAATGAATATGTCTGTGCCCAATGTCGGCACCGGACTCTTGGTGAGCCGCTTGCACAGCTGACAGCGGGCCGAAACGAGCGCGTGAGCATAAAATGCTGCTTGTGGTCATGTCCGTTAAACTGACTGCCCGACAGGCTGTGGCTCTGTTCAATTTCACCCATCACGGCGCCATAAATGGCAGGCATCCTTAGTATATTAGGGAGATCTTTTTACTTGTGAAATTGGATATTAAGCAGCGAGACCTGCCTCCAGTAGATGAGAGTTAGTCTTTAGAGGCCAGACCTGCCGTGCTGCCCCAATCTCCATGTGCAGCCAAGCAAAGAATCACCCACTGATGGCTGGCAATTCCCATCAGAACCACACACCAGGGACCCGTATTGATCTGCAAGATGACTAAGCAGAATCGCCCATCTCCCAGTCTGCAGCGCACTCTCAAGCATGTCTGTCAAACACCCAGACTGTTCACTTGATAACCAGACTTCCAAATCGTCTGCTGGAGCCTGCCCCCCCCCGAGCCCCCCTTTCGCCTCCCAACCTCGAAATCCATCTCAGCAGGAGTGGCAGGAAAAAAGGAAACCTGCAGTGTCAGCCCCTCTCACGCAAAGAACCGGACGCTGTCAATGGAGAATTGAACAACTACTGTGCCAGTTTCTCCCGACCACCCCCCTCCACCCCTCCTTCCCTCTCCCACCCGCCCAAACACCCCCTCCTGCTGCGGTTCTGTTCATCAAGCCTTCTTTCTGTCTGTGAATGGACAGAGCAGGAGGCACCACGCCAACATGGCTGCACCAGAGCGGTAGAAAGACCTCAGATTGACTTATGCTTTCAAATAATTCAACTGTATGTTAACGTTCTCTATTATAATGTTTGACCATTTCTTTGGCTTGCATGTAACAGAGTCACTAATTACCCAACCAAAAAATAAACAAATGCAAGTTCAACTTACGATACCATCATCATGATAGCGCTGAAGTTTTTCTTTTAAAAACCAGTTTAAGATTTAAAAGGGGGAACTCCAGTAAAGGTGTAATCATTGTCTATACCTCAAACAAGGTGCAGTTGTTGGTATTAAAGAGGCAGGGACAAACCAATCAGAGACTGAAATTACAACAGAGAGAGAAAGAGAAACACAAAGCTGGGCAGACATTAAAATATGTCTGCAGACAAGACATGCTTACAGACAGAAGGACACTTGTCTAACTCTCAGAGCCTCTATAGCAAATCCCATTCAAGTGCTTAATTAAATAATTTGGAGTGAAGTGGAATTTCCCATCGTGTCTGTCTGGGCAGCTCTGGAGGTTTATGGGTTCTGGGCCCAGAAATGCAGGGTGGACAGAGACATGAATGACGTGGAAAGTGTGAGTTTTAAACCGCACAGAGAGGACATGCAAACTTCTGTCTGAACATATTCTGAGGATACTTCATCAAAAATGTGATTTGAAAATGCAGAGACAGCTGCACTACGGACTTTATGGGACATTTTATGATACCACACCACATGGTGGGTACAATTTTAAACGAACAATAACCAAAATTTGGCTGTTGTGCAACAGACCAGCGATTCTTTTATTTTCAAACATACTGTCATTTTTCCAGTATTGTGCGGCAACACTGAAGTAGGTCTGACAGTGCTAAACTGAAACTGCAGGCATGCTGGTCTATGCAAGTGTGTGTGCATTTCTGTGTGTGTGTGAGTGTTCCCTGCAGCAGAGCATGCCAGCTAAAACACAGGGCCCTTTGTGATGATGACCCCTTCACACTCCATGAACGTCCTGACAAGTGTCTACCGTAGTCCCGCCACTCTTCTACTTGTCGCACGTAAGCACCACGTGACCAGGCAGCTGGCACTGGCCAAATCAAAGGCCGCCTTCTCCTCCGGGCAGCAGTAAAGCACCACCTCTGCCTCCTGCGCTGAATCCACTCGATGGAGTCAATGCAGGGCTCCTTGCAGCCCAATCAACTATGCGATGACGGTCGGCGTTGCCAAGTGGGCATCTGTGGCAAGTCTCTCCTTTCCCTGGCCCGCCGGAGACACTGGGGAGAGTGTGTGTGTGTGTG
>JAOXYL010000055.1:10572703-10591635 GCA_028564955.1 Terapon puta
TGTGTGTGTGTGTGTGTGTGTGTGTGTTTGCTTTCACTTGAGCGAACCGTGCACTCACCGAGAGGAACTCCAGCGTCCCGACGTAATCCCGCTCGGTCTTTAAAAGTTCGTTGAGGACGCAGACCCGGAGCCGGAGCTGCTTCTCCAGATCCTTCCCGCTCTCGGCTCTGTGCTCGCTCCTGCTCTCCTCAGTCATCGTGACAGGATGAGTGCAAAGTTTCCCTTCCTAGTCTTTTTTTGTTTGTTTGTTTGTTTTTAATCCGCCCCAAGTTTTCACATCACAAAAACGGGCTTCTTCAGAAAGTGTAAAGTCTGCTGCATGGTCAGAAGTGAAGGAGGGGGACCGGTCTCTGCAGGAGTCCACGGGAAAGTTGAGAGGCAACAAAAAAAAAAAACAATCGGGATGAGAGCGCGTGAATGGGGAGAGAAATAATTTTCTAAAAAAGTTTTAAAGTGAAATTTGAAAGAACAAAAGTGGGAATGAGAAGACGGCGGCTCCCCTCAGAGCCGCAGGACGACTGCCGGACACCAGTTTGAGTCCATGTGACTCCTAAAAATCTTCATCCTAATCCAGCCTCCCCGCAGCCTTTCATGGAGAGGACCAGAGTCAAGCCGCCCACAGTGCACGACGCCACTTCCGGCATGTGCTTTCAATGTAAAACTGCAGCGACGGGCTCAGAGAGGAAGAAAACCCATTAAGCGTTGTGTTTTTGGGACCGTGCAGGCGATAGATGAGCGAGAAGAGTTGCTCGTTGTACCTGCCAACAACGAGTGAGCAAGAAATGAAATGTGCTCTGACCGAACAGATGGCCTGGAATACTTATTTTTGACGCCTTGGTACTTTTAATTTGAAGGAAATCTTACTATACTCCCGGACGTGCTGTAGTTCTCCCTGTTTAACTTAATCTTCCTGAATCCTGGAAAAATGTTAACAAAACTTTATGTCCTGTAACCACACTGACTATAGACACAGTGGATCATAAATCTGACATAATGACCCTCTGTATTTATACAGGAATAAGATAAAAACTCACCAGAGCAGCACAGCATACACTTTCACTCCATTTCACCACTTTTCACTCTATTTCATAACAGGCAGAATTGAAAAGTTCCTCAGTTGTGTGACAGTCCCAGGAGACCTGACCAAGGACCCTCAGTTGAAGCTGACACCGGAGTCGTTGCAAAAGTTAACCAAGCGAGAGAATTATGTTGTATTTCTTCAATTACTTTAATTGCTTACACCCCCCCTTGTAATAAACCACAGTAGTCAGTTAATGAAGTAATGAAACTGTGTCATAAAACACTGATTTATATCATTAACTTTCAAATTATTTTATGGGCAAAATCTTTGTATAGGGAACCTGACTGCACATTTTCCAGCCACTTTGGTTCTTTCAGACAAACCAACCAAAAATAAACTCAGTTTCTTCACCGTCCATCATCTTAGAAAGAAACCTGCAATCTAATGATATCCCAGAATGCCCAATTTACCATGTATGTATGTTAATTTGATTGTATTTGTGATATCTGTGGGCGTTTGTATGTAAAGTCTTAGGGAAAACCACCTCTCCCAACAGACCCTCGTCTCACTTTCCTGGTGGGTTGAGCTTGTGCAGAGATTTGAACATTTGTTACAGAGATAGTCAGAGAAAAAAGATTTGCGGACTGTGAGGGTTTTGGGGCTCTCTGCACCAGGGCTTAAATATTAGAGGCCTCTGAGCAGCACCTGCGGTTCTTCTCTCCTTAATGTGATTCAGAGGAGATGGCCGAGACACATTCAGGCCCTTTTTTCCTTTACAGCGGCACCGCAATGAAGCTGTCTCGCTTAATAACAACAAATGCTTGCGCTAATGAAGTGTAATTGATACACTTTTTAGAGGACACCCTGAAAAATCCAAACTGAACCACAATAGCTGACAGAGGGAGATTTCTTGCAGCAATTTTCCCGTTACAAATGCATCCTGTCTGCAGCAAAGTGCCCCTGCCTGGAATTTTTTTTTTCAAAGAAAAGGTTTGATTTAAGAGCTCTCTCTGAATTGAGCGAGAAGATGCTCTTGTGCTACAACTCATCTTAATGAGCTGGTAATTAATGAATCCTGCTCGGCTGCAATCCCTGAAGACTGCATCTGCTTCTCACACTGCAGCTGATGTTTGAGCAGGCTTTGACCACATATAAGTGAAGAAAACGACGTGGATACACAGGGACATACAAACTGTAGGGGGGGTTTGATTCAGACAAAGCTGACACTCCTGGGAGGTGAAAGCCAAGTTCAGCCTCCCTTCTCGCTTCCTGCTCACACTGCGGTGCAGGAGCAGGCACTTGAGATGCCGGTTAAGTGTTTATACATTGAATTAGACACAGCCAGAGTCATTTTGCGCCTGGGTAAATAGCAGCACAATCAACACTAAAACCAGCTTTAATTTCACCGGCTTGAAAGTCTTTTGAGGGGATTTCAGGGGAGCCATTTGCAGCCCATAATGATGATTTAAGGATTACCTTCCCAATGAGCAACGGATTCAGCTAACTCCATTCTTTACAAAATTCATATTTTGTTCCATGACTTTTTTTTCCCCTTCCATTTTATTTCATCTCAGCATGTTCCAGCGTGTAATCTGTCTACCTGAGCACATTCACCGAAATATAAAAGGAGTGTAACTGATGACTGCTGCCCTAGATTATCAGCACCAGAGGGAGTCTTTACTTTATGGAGCTATTTTATGTCTCAATTACAGGTTAGTGTCAGTTTTGTGAGGTGAGGCGAGGACATGGCGTTTAAGCTTGGGTAAACCTTGACGTGCAGTATACTCTGGTGGTTACATGCAGTACTGCACCGGTGTGTTTCCTGCAGATAAAGTCCCGTGCTGTACAGCTGCTTTGCCTCCACCAGAGAGCACTGTTGTTTTTGGCTAAACTGCTGATCCTCCTCTGTAGGTTTTCCATCAGTTGGAGCCGCCCATCAGGCCCCATAATGTTTCTGTTCACTGACAGGATCCTTGAAAGTCTGAGTGGGCCTGGGTCCCAGTCCGACACTAAATGTACTAAATTTGGGTCCAGGTTTGAAAAAAAGAAAAAAAAAAAGTAGAGACCTTGACGACATTTGCGGTAGACCAACTTAATTATGGTTTTATATTAGCCATTCCAGTGCAGGTAAATTTCCAGACCCTCAGATTTTATGGCCCATGACTTTGGTCTGTGGAATTAACTTCTATTATTTGTGGTTTAGTTCTGCCGGTGCCTTGCTGAGGCCTGCCAGGAAGTGCTCTGTTCTTCCCATTGGAAAAGGGGCGTCAGACCGATATGAGCTTGCTTTTCTCTGGTTATTCGCACTTAACATCAAACAGGAGAGGCAATAACAGCGTTTAATTTACGCCGATATGGCCGTGTTGGCCCTTATTTTCACCAGCAAGCCTTTCGATGAATCTGTTTATGGCAGCCAAAACCAACATTCCTGCATCACATATCTGCAAACTTGTTGTTGTCTGTTGTTCAGATTTATTCCCGTCCATTTAGATGGAGGAAAATACTGGTCCAGTATGTAGGGGGGGAAGCTGAGGTGGATTCTGAAACCAGGTTTTATGACTGTAAGTGACGGGAGTTTTATTGCGGCCTGTATTAGGACCAAGCTGAAGGCACATGCACAGTATGCTCTTTAATCAGATAAAGCGTTTTTCTGGCAGATCTTTAATGGCTGTGCAGCATATAAGAGCTGAGAAAAAGAAAACAAGACTTCTGCCAAGGAATGCCTCTCCATGTCATTCATACATGCATGTTACAAAACGGGGCATTCATTCTCAACGTCAAGATGCTGTACGGAATAATCTCTCCATTGTAGTTAATTTGCACTGGTTCCTATTGCAGCAGTGTGTAACAGGCAGGATAAATACTTTAATTAAGTCTTGTCATGTGTATGTTGCTTTTGAAAGTTCTGCAGCTCACCTGTTTCTCTCCTCTTTCTGCCAAGTTTCATAGTTCCTTTTGTGAATGTAAAGCAGCAGATATGTTCCCTTTTCACCACTTAAGTCCCTGTGTCCTCTAATAAGTCATTTTATATGAGTCCCAGCATGATATTGAGATACTGTAGTAAAAAATAATAAGGCGTAATGAGGGATGACCAATGTGTGCCTGGCATAAAGGGCACTAGGTTTAATCAGTGGTGTAAAAAATGGGATTGGTGTCAATGATTTGCCCCAAGAAAATAGTTTTATACTATTTCATGTGAATCAAACCACATCTGAATTACAATTTCATACTGTCCATACCGCCCATTACTATGCAATTTGTAATGTTTTTTTGTTGTCAGTACACTAAGTGTGAAGGCTAAACTATTTGTCTCTGGAACAAAGACTTGGAATGAGGATCAGTGGTGTAAATTAATTCAAAGTCTGTATTTAGGTGTAAGTGGTTATGATTTTCACAGACTTTTCTAGACATATTGCACCCTCAGTATTAAGTTAATTTAATTGCCAGGTTTCCTGAGTATGTGCTAAGCTAAATGTGAGCTACACAATGCCTCCTTTGTACCTTCATTTTATATTTTTGGGAGGTCATTTCAGCTAAAATTAATTCAATTTTCCAGCCAACTATCAAAACTCATCCTCCCCTTTTTCTCTGTGATATCAGTAAAGGGATGCTGGAAAATGTTTTTAAACATTTGGGCATGATTCTAAGATGAACCTGAATTATTAACCAATAAGATGGGATGGCAAAAAAGAAACTTTCTACTGCTCAAAATTACATTGATTTTTTTCATATGTTCCTCTTTTTTTCTCGTGAATCACTGTACAATTTTACCTTTTCAGGTCTCTAAACTTCATCCAAATAAAACAGGGGAGCAATCGATCATTTAAACAGCCTCTCTTTTTCATGGTAAGTGATATAAGTTGACTCTGTGGTTAGAGCAACAATGGACTAAGCACTGCTCTTTAAATCCCCTTTATTGACTCTTGTGCTGCTCTCTAACCAGTGCGATCTCCTGCCAAGGCCCCCTGTTATTCATTTTGCCTCCCAGATCCAACTTCACTGATTTCTATTACTGTAAGCAAGTCTTTGTGCTTTGTAATCTAGCAGATGGAAGTCTGTGGGCTGCAGATGTCTGAGCAAAGCTTAGTGTAACCCATGTTTCATCTATGATGTCACGGTGATGGATGATTGCAAACTTAAGCCGTTGTCATTGAGATTGGCTTCCGCCAAATTCCCCGTTCTTTGTGAGAATGACAGATTTTTCTGGATGCCAAATGGTCGACTTTGTGCTGCCTCCACAGACCGTGCGCCATCTTGAACCCCCCCTCACCTCCCTTTCTACTCTTCTGCCCTCGGGGTCAGAAGGTCATAGATGTGCACTCACGGCCTTGCGCAGGGTCAGCTGGGATCTCTCAGATCCTGCAGAGGCCCTGAAGACATCACAAAGAGCTGTAGTTAGGCCTGCAGTTTGACCAGACACCCCCCCCTCCATCCTCCTCGTCTCCACCACAACCAGTCTAAGCTCTGCTCTCACACTGCACACTTATCAAAGAGCTCATTCACACCCCTCAGCAGAGCTTGAGAATCAGAGAGGAACATGGTGATTTACTGGGCCCCGGTGCCAGTCTAAGGTTGTGCAGCATTAGACTCAGCTCTAAGAAAGATGCTTGGTTCTTCACCTTCCCGCAGACCGCAGCCCAAAGCAGTGCCATACGCCCAGGTCTGCGTTCCTGTGTGTTAAAAACAACACCGGGACCACCACGCCGACTCCCGGCAGTGCCCCTCAACCTCCGTCTCCGTGCCCGACTCGTCATGCCCCAGCGACCAGCCAATGCTACAGCCTTTACATGCGGCCTTTTTCACTCTCCCCACAAATCCCCGAACATGATATACATGGAGCGCAGAGCAAGCGTTTTATGAATATGCTTCTGTGTGCAGCTGTCGGGGGTGCTCAAAAACACTTCAGTTTCTGGGTTCATGTTATTTTTGAAAAACAGCTCCGTCAGTGAATCCCTCTTTAGTACATGAAATTTAAATTCTAATGCCATTTTCCAATAAAGAGCAGGATTTTTATGCATTCACTCTGTGGATCAGATCTCCAACAAATGTAGAGTGGCTTCACTTTTCGATTCACTCATTGTTTTGGGTTCTGCAGACCACACTGTTACATGTGTTAAAGTAACATTCATGTAATTGCTTAATCAAACAGAGATTTTTTTATTGATGTTTTTGCATCTCTTATTCTAACCTGATCTCAACCCAATGTGTAGAGTAGGAAGCTATAACCCTTCTCACAGGCTTGCACACTGATGATCATGAAAAACACATTATCACAAAGCATTGTTATTATACCAAATAAGAAAATATCTTATGTTCTAATTTGGAAAGCACACAAATAGATAAATATCTATTTAAATAAATAAATGTTCTGCCATAAAGCTACACTGAAATGCGCAAGTTATTCTACTTCAGTAACATTACTTATGTTTGGAGTCAGCTTGTAGATCACATAAAGGTCTTACTTCCTGTTAAACTTTTATAAAACTCAAGTAAAAGAAACTTATTTGGGAGTTGTGCTTCTATACTATAACACACATGCATGGCGTATCAAAACCCATTTAATTTATTTATTTTAAAGTTGGGGCCAAGCAGATATACTACACTGTTTTCTGCAGTGGACTTCTGGAGCATGCCATTAGTTTAAAAGCAATTCTCGTTAAAGTTTAAGATAAGTTATTCAGTGTCACGGCGATAAAACAGTATTAAGACTGCTTTTGGCAAAGGGCTGCAAATTGTTAAACTCTTGACTTTATTACATGTCAAAAAATGAAAGAAGACTCCACTGTGATGTATTAAATCACAAGAGGCACACAAAGAGCATTTCATCTCAAAAGCCATTGTGGCTATTAGTCTCAGGTTTGCATCATCGGTAAATCTTTTAAAGCGTCCTGAGGTTAAAACTAAATACGAGAGACAATGAGCCCACTGCTACTTTTAATTCCGTCCTCAAGTCATCGAGCTATTGATTGCTCTGCTGATTTGAGCACCTGCACTCTGTAAATATCCTCATCTCAGCTGTATTATTAAGAGCCTAATTCCACTTCTCTACATCTCGTGTGGGTTGAAGTGGGTGTTGTCAAAAACAGCATTCCTGCCCTGTCTACTGTAATGTCTATGTCTGCTTTGGATGGCCATGATGTGTGGGGGGGAGTTGAAGCAAGCAGGATAGTGTTTGGGGTATGTTGTACAGTAATTGGGTGTTAAACAGGTGGCGCACTGTTGACACTGGAGAGAAGCATGCGAAAAATGTGCTGCTGCCATGCAATCACAAAAGGAAAGGGCTGGCAGTTGACTTAGACATTTAATCACTGTGTTGGGTGATAAGTAGAGGATCAAACGTAGGCACGGAAAAGGCCTAGAATAACAGGGAGAGCCACCTAAAGCTGCACAGAGGGATTCGTGGTGGAGTCAGGCCAAGGCACTGACAGAGCTGGTGGCTGGTTATCACACTGGCTTTGGGGTGTAGAGGTGCAAGCGAACAGGAAGTGGAGGATTCAGGGGCTCAGTGGGCACTTAGAGTCTGGATGAACAATACTCGCTTTACTGTTTTCTGGATTCAACACTTTGTTCCTCCCCACGTGGGACATACACAGGTTTGAGTTACACCAAGAGGCAGACTGCGTGATGGCACTAGGGTGGGAAAACTGGGCCAAAGTATCAGAACAAAACACCCCAAAACAATGCAAAAGTCAAACACAATAAAAAACAAACAAAATTAATGCAATCAACCTATAAAATAAATAAGACAGAGTAAAAAATTAGACATGGCAACAGTCAAATACATATGGTTACAGTGCAAAGACTAAGGTGGTTAAAGTGGAGAACATCATCAATGTGCAGATGGGCTGAATGAGCTTCATTTGCACTGAGGTGGACCCACGCAAGGCTCTCAGAGCTGAGTGTCCTCTTCAAAGCAGACCAGAAGAATAAGCCTGTTGTTCTGCAGTGATGAGGAGGAGTTACCTGATACGGTTCAAGCCTCCACAAAAAAAAACAAAAAAAACTTTGAGCATCACTTCTTATGTTAAGAGACACATCACCTGGCAGTTTTAAAACAAGACAAACAACACACTTTGTTGAACGTGTGCAGATCATCCCCTCAGCTCAGAGTCCCCGCTCATCAGGGATCCAGTTACCGACACCGGGGCCACGTGACCCAGGTCCTCCTTGCCTCAAAACGAGCTGCAACCCTGCAATTCTCTCCCAGCGCTTCAAAGACCTGGTAAATGCTTCTCCTGAGCCAGATGACCGACTTTCGCACCTTTTGCACCTTCTGCGTGAGAGGCGCGACCACGGGAGTGCGCGGCGCGTCCCCCCCTCCAAAAAAAGAAAAAGTGACTTTGGCAGTCCGCTGATGGTGCGCACTCCGGACCGACCCCTCTGAGTTTCCATCACATCTCCGCTCTGATAGTGAGTTGCCAAATCAGGATCTGCCGTCTTTGATCCGCCGGGCAGGGATGGGAGCGGACCGCAGGAGCGCATTTCGCGCCTCCGTTTTACTGGCTTGTGTGATAATCTGCAGCAGCGTGCTATGTCCCGTGGGTGCCTATCTGTACAACAACCGCTACGCAGGGTGAGTAAAGACCCCCATTCATTCATTCGTTTCTGGGTGCTCACCAGAGAGTCCGGCGCGCTCCCCCTGTGCAGGGGAAAAGGCGCACGGGTGCACTCAGGAGTTTTCTGGAGAGCACCAAGAAACGGGCTTTATCTGCAGTTTGTGAGTGGAGAGGTCGAACAAAGAAAGTCTTTATGCTCCCCATCTTCTCCATCGTTTCAGAGCATAGTTGCTCTTTTGAGACATAATATAGTGTTTTAAGTTTACCAGCAGACTCATCTCTTTGTGTGATGGCATGTGGATAAGACTGTATCTGCTCTGCTGCGCTGCTCAGAGGCAGTCAGATTCGCCCCTGATAGGCGCAGATGACACTGGGGGGGATGCTTGCAGAAGCAGTGGCCTGTCAAACTGCTCAAAGTATTCATTTCACAAATTATAGCTGTATGATGGCAGCGGCTCCCGGCTCTCTTCGTGTAGCCCTGCGTTTCTATAATCACAAGGGGGAAAAAAGAGAAATTTGTCACAACAGTCATTTCTGTCAAAAGTCCTGGCACACCCGTCTGTCTGCATGTTTAAGATGCAGACTGTGGGGCACACGTGTCTCCACCTACACCCTAAAAGAAGCTGCACTCATGATTTGACCCTGGATGTGAAATTTGGGGAGGAATTGGACAAATATATGCTCTCCAAAAGGACCACCTGCATCTGAACACAGGCAGTGATTTGGTGAAACATGTAGAGGCCTTGGCTGGAGCATGTAAGGATTTACGGTCTGTTTTTCAAAAGAGCTTTTGATGTAATGTGGAAGACGCAAAGGGAGACCACCTCTGTCGGGAACCCCCTCCTCGTCTGTCTCAAATAACATATATTCTGTATGCACTCCAGAAATTGTGTACTTTACACCACCACCTCTGGTCAGATATAGTGCAGAAATCAGGAACTCGTAATGAGTCTTAAGTCTAAACTTCATCCAGACATTTCATATCGCTTATTAACAGAGCATCTCAGTGTTACTGAGAACCACAATTTGTATTTTGGAAATGGAGAAATAATGATTTTAGTATCAAGACACCACCAAGAGTCAACTTCTCAGTTTAAGGGCCAGATCTTAAAAGCAAATTACTTCCATCCCAGAGAGGGTGCTGCTTGTGGGAATCAACAACTGACAAGTTAAGGACAGCTTTAGCTCTGTAAGCCCTGCAGCTGGTAGATGCAAAGCAGAGGGCCTTTGCCAGGCCAGCACTGTAACAAAAACAGTCTGTCATCTTTGGGAATCAGTAAAAGATGAAGAAACGGTTCAATCTGGACTACAGTAGAGCTTTGGCATGCGCTTTTATTTTCTACTGGACAAAGTGTGCATGGTCCTGTATGCACTGGTTAAAATAAAGCTTAATCATTTTCACAAATTTCTATTCCCCAAATATATTTTTACCTTCAAAAACTACCGTTTAGCGGTGTGCTTTGAAGTCCATCTTCTATCACCGCCGTCACCGAGGAAACAGGCTGTTTTTTTGGCAGTGCTACGGTCACTGAAATGGGGTGGCAACTCACGTGGGACACCCGGACCCTTTTGTTCCCCAAACCTCAGAATGGCCTACTGCCACCTTTGTTTAGGGGGCCCAACTTCCTGTCTGACACATTGTAAAAAGCTCTTTGAAATAGGCGAAACGTGAGGGCGGAAGATACAGACACAGAGAAAGAAAGAGGTTTAAAAAAAAACATGAAAGTGGACACACATACATCCAGCCTGGAAGACGCACAGGCACACTGGGCTGACAAGGAGATAGCCTATGATTAAGAGACTGCAATGAATATTTGGCAGCATGCTGTTAGCTCTAAGGTCAACCCCAGGAGCTGTGATCTGTAAAAGAAACACAAAGTAAGATTCAATGGGGATAAAGAGTGTCTTTGTTTTGTAGGACGGCAGTAGAGAAGATGTGGTTTGCAGATTGAGGGAGAGTGTCCCTCAAGCTTCTCTATCAGCTTACAGTTTTTGTTTCAGTTATCTGCCAAGGCATGTGGGGAGTATCATTACTGTATGTATTACTGTATAATACTTACTATAATGAACTGTAACTAACTAAACTAACGTATTATATCTAGAAAATGAAAAACATTTTCCACAGTTGATTAAAATGAAACTCTTGTTGATTCTTCATAAACAAAACTGAATCAAAAACTCAATTCTGCAAAAGCCCCCTTTTTTTTTAATCTGACCACAGATGACAAAATAAGCATGATTACACTGTGCACTGTTTGGCCATCTATCTGTGAGTTACTTTTCTGAAATGTTTGCTGTAGACATTTGACATATAAAGAGGTGTTTTTCAGGCCAGTCTGCAACATATTTCAGTACATGATTGATGTATTTACAGTATGAAAATGGGAAACAGCTGCTGCTACTGTATCCAGCAAAGCTTGACACTCCCAGGTGCTACCTGCAGAGCTGGAAACGGTGAAATATAATCCTTTAATGACGCCTCTCACAGATTGTTTGACTGGGGGTTTGACCCTGTCATCTATGGGACCATAAAAGAGGAACCACCCATTTTCCACCATCAAACATCTGCTATAATAAGTGTCACCTTCAGTCAGCACAAAAGGAGGCTGCATTACCTGTGACTTCATGGCCTGAATGTTTTTTAAATGATCTGCACTCAGAGAAAATGGATCCGAGTTAGAATGAATCTTAGTGCCATAAAAAGCCTTTGGGGCACATTGACCTCAGCTGTAAGCCGACACTTAGCGCAGCTCTGTTGTTTTTGCAGCGATCAAGTCTTCAGGATAACTCCAAGTAACGATGAGGAGGTCCAAGGGCTCAAGAAAATTCTGGGACACATGAAGGTTGGCACATATTTATTTCCTTTATATTCTCCATGCACACACACATGTTCACTGTTACACTTACAGTTTATAGTTTTTCCTGAAAAGCCATTTTAAACTGTAATATCTGTTATCATTCTGCTCACACCGGCTGATCTGGTCTCCCCGCGGTCTATGACACTTGAACAGCAGTCACAGAAGGAGTGAGGCGTGACGCTGGTGGTAAAGTGACAGAGGGCCGAGGACAGTGATAGGAAAACAGAGAGACAAGGAGCAGCCGAGCGCAGTCATCCGTCACAGTCAGGACATATTCCCTGTCTGAAAAACGGAGATACTGTTGATAGGATGTCCTGTATTTGTTTCAGTGAGAAACCCCAAGAGAAGAATGGGGGGAAAATGCAAAACATTTCTTCATAATGATGCTGAATGTTTGGAAACTATATGAACATGTGTTTTAAAGACGCTGAAATTAGGGGGGGAAGCCCCGGAGGACACGAAGGCCTCGCCTCTTTTCTCCAACACATTTGGGAGTAATTACCCATCAGCCTTGGGAGCATGGTTGACCTTCCTTTGCACATTGTTTTAGTTTGCAAATGCACTGCAAAGATTATTTGTAGAGCATAAAAAGCATGATGCAATTATAGACATTATTATTCGACAAATCGTCAAAGAGCGTCTTTGAATTATTTATTGAAAAGTTGATTTAAAAAAAAAGTCATTCCGGTATTATAATTCCTCAGCAAATGAATGCATTTAGAGGAAATGTACTTATGAAAAACCAAAGCATATTTGTTAATATTAGCATGAATAATCAGTATTCCAAAGCAGTGCTGTACCATTTCCAATTTAGCAATGATTTTAATGTAAAATTGATCAGGAAATATATGAAAACTAGAAATGGTTGTGTGATTTTATTGTTTTAATCTGTTGATTTAACTTCAGGACTAAGCTATAATGTCTTTAACCCTAATGGAATAATTCATATATTGTGACACAATTTGTGTAAGTTACTCACTGGTAGTGTAGTGAGAAAAATGCCTGGACATTAGTTCAATGTGTCCATCCTATGGAAAGATAAGTTGACAAAAACATTTTAAATCAAACTTATTATCCAGGTTTGGATGTCTCTGTGTATCAGTGCCGCCACCAGCAAATGTGTTTCCAAAATTCTCAACTTTCCCTTTAATTGTAACAACTAACAGGCGTCGGTACCATGAAGGACATTGAGGTGAGGGTTAGAGTTACATCACATGGTAAACATACATGGTATGACCAACTTCACTGATAAATATTATAGCTGATAATTGATTTATCGCTTAATGGCCTAATGAGAGGAAAAATATGATATTGTATACTTCAGTGATTATCTTCCTTTCAGTAAGAACAAATAGACCCTCACAAGATCGTATTTCCAAAAACTGTGCAATGGCCAAGGGAAATGGCCTACCCGATCCAAAATTTTCTAGAAGTCACGTAACACAGACTAAAGGTCCCCCCCATTAAGACTAAAGGTAAAGTACTGTGCACTTAAAATTGAAAATATATTCTTATAACTCAAAAAATGAGAGGTGAATAGTGGTAAAAATTTTATGCAACTTATTCTTTTTCACAAACTTTTGCTGTTTGGTTTTACCATGTACATTTCTGTTCTTCTATCACCACCTCACACAGGTTTCCCTCTTAATAAAAAGAACAATGTAACCTGATTTTAATTAGAGAAAATAAGGAGATAAAGCTCTGTGACTGTTAGTAAGAGCTCAGTTAGTTTGGTTGGATTGTGTGAAGTGTGTGTTCATAACTGCTCCATTAAAATGAAGCTAAAATGGTGTAAATGAATATTAAGTTGGCTAAAAACATATAAAAAGTGCAGTTAAAATGTTTAAAGACTAGCTTGGGTTTGCAGAGATTTCAATCTCTCAGGCCTGTGTCAGTGCAGTTTCTTAGTCCGCTCGGGTTGTATTTCATTAAGATATATGAAAGGCATCTGTTCAGGTTCAGGTCAGGTTTTGTTGAGTGGTTTAGAACCAATGCAGCCTCAAGTGGGGAAAGAACAGAGGAGGGCAAACGTGGACTCGGTAAATGTTTATGATCTGCGGTGACGAACCAGGAGAGAGCCAAGCTGCCGGTCAGGACCTGGCCGGAGCTTTCTGTATGTAAGGGCAAGTGGACACGGCGCACCAAGGCCGGCCGGGGCACTGGCAGCTACTGTTTGGACAGCTGTGGACTTGTGTTTTCTGTAGCTTAGCCACACTGACCTGCCTCCAGAGCCAAAGTTAAACTTTTCAGCCTCAGGCTCGGCATGAGGTCAAATAATAAACAACCACGGCGCACAACGGAGTACAACAGAATAAAAAATGAGATCCATCATCAACAAAATAACACATTTGCACATGAAATAATCCAAACTGATTAAACATTGGCTGTACTGTCTGACTGATTTGTTGTGAGTAGGTTATTCCCACGAAAGACTCACCAGTGCACGAATATCAATTTGTTCTGCATTTCAAAACGAAGAAATAACCATTAAGGGATAAATTCAAGCAGCCACAAGAGAGTAAATAGCATGTACTGCAAAAGAACAGAGTCTGATCTACAGAAACCTCCTTTAATAAGCAGCACAAGTTTAAAGGAGAGATCAGACTGAATGCGATGTTTCACCGACATATGAACTCTGAGCAGTCTAGAAAAGAAACAGCAGCTCCCGAATGCACCCAGTAGAACAAATACCTTCACTACAGCTATGAATTGTCAAGATAAGATATGTCTACCTACTGGGTATCCACAAAAAGTTAATAATTACCTCGTAAGCTCCTGAAGAACATGTTTATTACTCGCTGAAATGGGACATGAGATATTGGTTTTCATTCCAGCAAACTAATAATAATTGTTGATCAGTGGATTCAAGCTCCCCTTCTACACAATGTTTCTATATAAATTAGGGGTGCCACTAATAATTCATTGAATCTCTTCTGTCATTGTCATTAGTATGTTATCAATTAATCATTTGGTCAGTGAAGTTGTGAAAAAATGCCAAAAACAATACACTAAAATCTAGTGATGGCTTCCAAAATCCAAACATGTTGACTATATTATATAGACGGCAAAGAAAAGCTTCAGTAGAGAAAGTGGTTTGTTATTATGTTCAGCATTTCGGCACACGTGATTTTTCAGTTAATTCACTGATCAATAGCTGCTGATCATTTTCTGTTGATCAACTGAAATGACTAGAAAACTCTATCAATGCCATGTAGTTTTAGCAGAGCAGTGACTCGGAGTTAGTGACTGTTTTGTTTGGATTATTCCAGAAAAACAGACCACAGATGCGGTTGATGCGCGTTAAGATTTATGCCATTATTTACTGTGTGTGGAGCTGTTTTCTTTTATATTTCTCTGTAGATTACATCATCATTACAGTATGTTTGTTTGTGCTGCTGTTGGGGGAGACAGCCTTTTTAAATGTAATGAATTATACGATATTTAAATGTTTTATGTATAGTGTGGGTTTTCTCTTCGACCAGCTCATCCTCACTTCTTAATTGATATATGACAAATGCTTCAACAAAGCTTTTTGAATTGATTGAAAACAAACAAATTGATATAATTAGAAGTGGTGAATATGCCTTATAAGCTGCTTCTAAATAGAGAAACCATTGTTGCTTTCTTGCTGTTAGATAAATGCAGTAAATACAGTAGGCTGCCCCGGGCGTCTGCTGCTTGGCAACCTCATGTTGACGACCAAACTTAAGGAAGTTGCTGGGCTCAGCCAGGAAATAATCACATGAACCACATAAACTCCCTGTAAAAGTGCAACTTGTTTTTCTTCTTTATAGATTCAACAAGATATAAAAGTGTTAATTAATGAGCCTCAGAGGAGCTGGAAGGTGGATTTTGTTGCGTTCAAGAGAGCCAGGCTAACCATTTCCCCTTCTCACTCTTATCTTCATATTTACAGACATGCAGACATAAGAGTGGTTTTCAGCTTCTCAACTAAAAAAAAGTATTTATGAAATATTTATTCTTCTTCATATATTCTTTTTATATACCAGCATCCAGTATCAGGCTGTGAGGCACGTCAAACCGCTTGTGAGATTCAAAACAATGTTTGGACCTATTTCGGCTCCGATACATCTCCACCAACAGTCGCGTTGCAGACTTTGACAGACTTGCTTTGTTTGACATATAAAGACTCAGCCTCAGATTCACCTCATCTGCCTTAAGGACAACAACGCTTTTTTTATAGAACTATAACTTTTGCTTTCTTGTCCTGCCCATGCCACTATTACACCAACCACAACAACACAAATTCAATTTATAGCTACTTTGTATACGCAGACACACACACGCTCAAAAACACATAAAACATCAGGAGACAAAAGATTTATAAAGCAGACAAAAGAAATGCATCTTTAGGGCTCATAAATGCAGCTGTTAAATTTTAAATTGAGAGGATTGTTTGCGAGGAGTCGTGTTATCTGATCAGGCGTATTAAAGTGCCCTTCTAGGCGTGTGTGTTTTGGATTTGTTTGGCGAGCGGTGCTGAAACATTTGGGGTACTTAACCATTTGGAAACGCCATAAAAGAGCAGCGGTGGAGGGCGGTTTATACTTGAGGGCAGCAAACATTCCAGCCGAGGATTTTCTACCCCTCCAGCTCTAAGCAAAGTTCAATTAATCTGGTATGCATTCTGTAAACCATTAGACCAATTGACACATTAACAAGCGTGTGTGCCAGCCTGGATGTCTCTGCCTCAATGCTATCGTACAAATGAAAGCCAGCTGAGGACACTGAAACACTGACTACGACAGTACTCTCTTTGCCTTGACGGCCATATGCATCATTTGTAGATCGGCGCAAGAATTCTTCTTCTTAGCTCCTCTCCCTCTCCCTGTTGTTTTATCAGTTGCCACATGGTGTCTGTGTTTATATAGTTGGCCAGTATAACCAATGGGATGTCTTTTTCAGCTAAAGCTAACAGACCCGACTATCAGGCCCTGATAACGGGCGCTGAAAGAGCGGATTATTTGTTGCTAATGTGAGGTCACGGTAGAAGGGGGAGTCATTCGCTGCAGGTTGTTAACGGGTGTTTTGGCCCATTAACGTCGCAGAGTCATCAACACCCCCCCCTCCAATTTAGTCCATCGCTTGGAGGTAGAGACTAGAGGAATGTTAAGCTGCCCAGGTCTGACCAAAACAATTCGGTCATCAATGCCAAATGTTTAGTACACACACGGGAGATAAAATGAAAAGAGTCAGCTCTCAAACATCTGCTGTTTAATCTTTTAGTTTAGTTTAGTTTATTTGGCATCATAAGGGGGGATCTACAGTACAAAGATCAGTGGTATAATGCTCATCTCTTACTTATTTTTTGATGTGAAAAGTCAAAGAGGCAGTTGTGGGATATGGTGACGGCATATGTAGGGTTGGTATTAGTTAGGTATACAGATTTTAATTTTGAATAAATAGAAGCTACTGGTTCTCTGTCTTGAGTTTTTTCGGTTCGTCAGAATTGGTGTCGGTGTAGGAAAAAAGTTGGATTGTGCGGCGAGGCAGCGTTATACATCTCTCAAAAATAAACAAACAAAAAAGGATAAATAAAACAGCAAATCAAGTCAAACCCCCTCATTATGGTGGGGTTGGATAACAATACTCATGGAACCACAAGACGGCTGCCATTCTAGGTCCACTGTTTGAATTAAAATCTTTAGTTTTTCAATGTCAGGTATTTCATTTGCAGGTTTGCCCAAAAAACATTATTTCTCTCTATGACCAGTTTCTTAATAAATTTTCCTGACAATGTCTTGTGTCATGATATTGCAATTTATAGAAAATTTTTCTGTGTAACCTCTGATCTAATATGTTTATCCTTTTCCTTCAGGTGGACTTCTGGCAGCCCAACAGTGCCACTCTAATCTGTCAAAATGCCACTGTGGACGTCCATGTGAAGCGCAACGACACGCGAGGTTTGCACGCACGCTTAAAAGAGGAACATATTGATTATCGGTAAGACTGGAGACACGACCACCAGCCATAAACAAAAAGACATGCCCCAGCACGCGCACTTTCATAGATTTCGAAGTCTTGTTAGCAGACTGTCTACACCTCGAGACACATCTGCTCGCCAAAGGTTGTTGCAATTACCCAGCTTTCCCCAGCTAGAATATATGATTTGCACATGCCGAGTCGGCCATAGTTTGCATGCAAAAGCCCTCGTGCTTCCTCAAAGCTGGGACACACAAAAACACACACATACACACACAGCACATCAGAGCCCCCTCTCCCAATCTGCTCCCTTTCATCTCTCCACCCCATCCCTCATCAAAATTAACGTTGAAATGATGGAGGTTTATCAAAGCAGCCGCAGCTAGAAAGAATTCCATTGTCATCTCTGTCCTAAGGGAGGAACTGCAGATCTGAGGATGAGGGTTTTTTTTTTTTCTACTCTGTTGATTGACTGAGGATTTTTCATAAATGGTTTACACTGCAGGGGACAGTCTGTGGTAGGTGGTTGAGTTGCGAGGGGACGAGGCGTCAAAGATCTCATTTTACTGTCAGAAAAATAATCCAGCTTTTGTGGTGTTGTTGAGGCAGTTATGGATAGAAACGTGTATATAAGGACTTCATGAGGAAGTGTATTTTAGGAGAGTCGGGCTGCCCACATGGCTGCCACGAAAACAGATCCTATCATCTGTTTTAGGTTGGAGTGGGAAGTGAAGAGGCACAGGGTCTGATCAGACCCGAGAGCAGCCTATAAACAGATAGCGACGGCGATAATTATGGTTTTGGCTAATTTACAACACATTTCATTTATTGAGAGATCGCAGTGGCATGGCTAGTATAATTTGTGCCATCAAGCAGAGTGCTGATGTAGAAAACTGCTGTGGATGTTGGAGAAAAAGAGGATGAGTGAGAGCAGTTGCATAATTGGTGTGTGAGTCAACAACAAATGCAGGACCCCTGATCCACCACTTCATACCAGTCCTCTACACCTATCAGGCATATTATATTCACTCATGATGCAGTTGCACTGCGGTTAAATAGAGACTTACTGCAACAAATTGTTAAATTGGAATATCTGTGCATTTTATGTTCTCACATCAAGGAGTTAACGTTGTGGGTAGCTTGTATAGAGACATGTTATCTATGTTGGTAAATCAGAAATTCAAGATATATAAAAACTTAATTAACACAACATCACATTCCAAGAAAGCTTGATAATTTAGTTATATACTGAAAACATTTATTCATTCATCAAAAGAGAGGAAGTGCTGCTCGTCTTTGTTATATTAGTATATTAGTGGAGAGTTTTTTTTAACTTAGGTTTAACTGATTTCCACATAAGTTGCTTTTATACTGTGTTACACTAACCAAGACCTAAACTCCTTTAAAAGACAAACCTCTGACTGACAGTACACCTCTGACCTGCTGTAAAAGAGCGGTCATCACACTACGGAAGAAATGCCACCACAGGGTTGGCTCCAGTTGGTTTTAAATCTTAACTATAATGTTCTGATTGACTGCCTGTCTGCCAGACTC
>JAOXYL010000055.1:10623417-10641855 GCA_028564955.1 Terapon puta
TAGATGTATCCTCTTGACTGCAGCTCAGCATGGTATGATCACACACACACACACACACACACACACACACACACACAGCATTTGTCTGGCTCACTCTCACACACAGACTCAGCCTTCACCATCTGACTGAGGTGGCATTTAAATAATGAGCTTAGTTTGTTTGCGCTGCCTCGCCTGTCCCCTCCAGCCGAGGTGCATTGTCTGGCCTTGTTACTGTTGCTCATATTCAATACTAATTGTTTCATTTAGATTGTTGTGTCATTGAATTTTGTTTGCTCACATTTAAATGTGACAATAGCAGCAGGCTCACTTAATTAGACTTGAACATCTTGCGGAAGTGTGGTTTTAAAAGCAAGACATAATGGGTTTAATAAAAGGCTTCTGTGTGTATGGAGTAGATGTGAAATGCAGGATTTTCTTGCCTCTCTATGAAGGAAAAAGCATAAAACAGACTTTATAATTGTGACTTCTGGCTAGGAAGGGAGATGACACTGACTGCTTCACTGAACCAAAGTCACATTTGCCATCAGTGTCCCCACACTTGGCAGATTTCTACTGTTAATTACGGCTATTAATTGAAAAGCTAATCTGCTGTAGATAGAAAGATCACCATCTATCACCACTGTTTTGTAAATGTGTCCCACTGTTTACTGTTTACATTTCCATCTGTACCCCATGTCTCTCTTTAGTTACTGTGCTTTCTCCTCCTCGAGTCACTCAAGTCTACACATATATATATATTTATTTATTTTTTTAACATTTACACCCGACAAAACTACAAATGCACTTGGATTGAAAATGCACCATGGGCTGTTGTTAATTTAGCTTGGCTGAAAGAACTTCCACTGCTTGTAATTGTTTGCTCTCTTTTTTTTTGGAACCTGTATTGGTGTTTGCTCTGAAACAGTGAAGTGTGTTACTGTGCATACAAATACTTGTTCCCTCTGAGATCCGCAGTAGAGGTAGTCGCACTCCGCTCAAAGCCAAACTTCACTCTGAGGCAATCTGTCAGCTGAAATAATGCAAGATTCACTAACCGCACATATTCTTTGGGCCACAACCGTGTGCAAATGTCTTGCGACCCACTTTTAGCTCATGACCTACCAAGCTTAAGCACAGCAACACTTTCCAGTACTCCATATCAGAAGCAGTGGTAACACATGTCAGCCATGACGCATCAGCCGGGACACGGCTGTATGAGCCATTTTCCATCAAAATACCTTCTGCCACCAGCCGACTGAAATAGACCCAGTTCACAGGAGCCAGCATGAATCGATTCCACAAAGTTTGTCTCATTGCTGTTTTAGTAGCATGTCCTACTTCTCACCGTGTGCGTATTCATATACATTTCCATAAGAACACACGTCTATTGTATGCTGACACACTCTAGTGAGACAAACTCTAAGAACCGTTGTCTTTTGCTCTCTGCTTTGACATCTGGAAGTGTTGTGGCTCTGCTTTGGGTTCAGTGAGCCCTCAGGGATTCTAGACAGGTTGTTCAAACTTGTAATTGCTGTTATGAGTTTGTTTACGTAGCCTTAACCTATCTTTTTCTGTGTGTGTGTGTGTGTTTGTCGCACGTGCCTGTTCTTTGAATGCTCTTTGCTTTTGCTTTTGCTGTGCCGTTTGTCTGTGTATGTGTGTTTCGTTTTCTTTCTGTTGTTTTGCATGCGTGCGTGCATGTGTGTGCGCGTCTCCCCACCCCCTCACAGCTGCAGGAAGCAAAGCAGCTGGAGAGAGACCGTCACCGGCAGCACTCCCCGGTCACCCAGCACACCGAGCCGGACTCCCCACAGCTGCAGACTCACATCCACCCGCCGTCCAAGGGGCCGGCCCAGGAGGCCAACGGGCCCGTCACCCCGTCAACACCCACCGTCAACATCCCATCCACCCCGTCCACCCCCTCGACACCCGCCCCGGACGGCAGCAGCAGGTCTGTGTCTGGGGAGCAGGAGGAGCAGAGGGAGCCGCAGGAGCAGGGGGAGCAGGGGCCAGTCTACGAGAGCCCAGATCCAGAAAATGGTTCTGATTTCTGCCTGCCTGAAAATGAACAGACTGAGGCGGATCAAGCCACCGCAGCAGCACAGAGTAAGAGCGTGCACAGGGACTTATTTTATTGTGTTGTAGTTTAATATTCTGTATCCTGAGTTTAAGAAAACTATATCCTCTTGGTAATGACTTCAATATCTGGTTATAAAAAGTGAAAATGTGAATATTTCAGAAGCCACATTTTATTCCAAAATGCTGTTTAATTTTGGTTTTAAACTAATTAGGCCTCCACGCACACTTGCACAACCAAAGAAATCTTCAAGATCTTTATATTTTAAACACGTCATGTTCTCTGAGCTTTGCGTAATTTCTGAGCTGCAATGTTTGCTGACAACAAGCATCTAGAGTTGCTGTGAAAGCCTCCCTCTTGCCTTTTACTTTCCATTTTCATTCAAAGGAAAGAAAGCAGCCAGAGCTGTTGTTTACTGTTGCAAACATTTGATACCCCATTCAGAACAACAATGGCTGATTCACTGACAGAGCTGGTATGAAGAGAAAGATTTAAAAGTAGTCCGTCAATCACATCGTAACTTTATGCATGTCGGCCCCTGGATAGAAGGACTCAACCTCAACCTGCAGCAGAACAGATGTGTTGATTACACTCTGTTCTTTTTTGTCAACATATATGAGTTTTCTTACTTAAAATGTGTGTGTGTGTCCTGGTCAGATGCAGCAGCCCAGCAGCATCAAGTGGCAACTGAGGAGGAGGATGAGGAGTCCCCAAACTATGAGGAGAAAGCCCAGGAGATCGTCCAAAGTATTCTGCAGGAGGTTGTCAATACTGTTGCAGGAGGTAAGATTTGTTCTGTATGCAGCAGCTAAATGTGCCCAGGGGGTGTTTTAAAACAATAATTATCTTTATTCCTGGGCACATTTGTAATACTGATGTTGTAGGACTAAAACAGGTAAATCCAAAGGAAATGGGAGTACAAGAGAGAGGATTACTTTTGTAAATTAACTTTCAAGTTAGTGTGTTTGTTGTGGTGTGGTTCAGTGAATATTTCAGCCACAATGACCCCTTTTTTTCCAGTTTGCTCACCCTTGAACACTTCACCACCATATACCTGCGCAAATGCAAAACTAACCATTGCAAATTTCGAGCAGAATCCAGCTCAGACGTGGAATCAGCCACACATTTAATTTCTCCTTCCCATGATTTTGCACCTTCCTTCCCTGATGCATCTGGAAAAAGGCGAGAGGTGCACTTTACTGACTATACAGGTGACAAGTAAACTGTGTCTCCAGACCTGGAGCCTTTGTTTGATAAATAACATGCACCTCTCTGGGCACAAAATGTGTCTGAAAGGAGATGCAAAAGTCTAAAACTGGTCCTTCCCAGGAAGCTGCACTATAATTTTAGGTCAGATCAGGCTCCCTCAAGTTCCCTTAGATGCTCACAAAAAGAAGGCAAAGCACTCTATCTGCACTCTGTCTTGTCTGCGAAAGTAAAAAAAAAAAAACAAACAAACTTTATTTTGAATGGCTGCACATAAAAAGCTTTATGAATTTGTACACACAAAAGAATGGTGCTTTGGCTTCCCTTTCAAACACACTTTTTACCCTCAAGCACCAATTTGACAAACAGGCTTTAATGGTCGGGAGGGACATTGAGCAAGAAGGCACTCTAGTATCCTCTGTTAACCTGAAAGTCTTCTTAGATATTGTTGAACATGGTGTAATGTGCCGCTGTCGTTTTCTCTCTTTGTACTTGACCAGAATGTCTTGTTAGACTCTGGATTAAGATCTGACTGTTTAATGTTGCATTGCCTGTCATAAAACATGTTGTCCTGGTAAAGGATGTCTTATTAGTGAGTATTTTCATATTGAGACTGAGAGAACCCAACTTCTCTCCGCTCCATCATCACCACAGGCCACTGTTTGGACCCCACAAACCTCTGCTCTGACACTAAGGAGTCTAGTGGCGAGGGCGAGCCGGCAGAGTCTGAGCCAACTGAAGCGGTGACAGAGGGGACCCAGAGCTCCCTGGAGGACGAGGGAACCCTGGGTAGCGACAGCGAGCACGTCCATGCCAACGGCATCCCTGGCACACCTATTTCTGCCAGCTTCACCCCCTCGCTGCCTGATGACAGACTGTCTGTCTCTTCTAATGACACTCAGGTAAAGGATGGACCAGAGCTGGAAGCAAAGCATGCTAAAGCCTTAAGTCAAAGTGAGAGCTACTGGATAAAATAAGAGAGAAGCAGCAGAATATTTCATATTAATGTGTTATGATTATTAGCCGGAGTTCAGCCCTGTCTTCCAAAATATTGAATTCTGGTTTGTGATGTAAGCTTTTGGCCCTGCTGCACAGCTGCACTGGCTGAGAGTCAGAGGAAAATCAACTACATGATTTAATCAAAAGACAAAATATTGAAAAAGGTTGTCAACACTTGGACTGCGAGGACTGCTAATCAAGGTTAAACAAATCTAAAACACCCAGAGGCTTATAATCATCTGCTTTTTATGTTGTGTAGGCTGGAGGATGAGAGCTTCGCTGAAAGAAGAGTTTGCTAATTGCATGCTGATTTTTGCTCTTTTTGTTTCTCCATAGGAATCAGGAGCAGCTCCTGGCCAGCCGCCAGGTGCAAAGTTTTCACACATCCTCCAGAAAGATGCCTTCCTTGTCTTTCGCTCACTCTGCAAGCTGTCAATGAAACCGTTGTCGGATGGACCACCTGATCCTAAGTAAGTATAAGAATGGGATTACAGTATCATTCCCTTGTCATGTTATTTTAATGTATCAGCTCATCTGAAAGCTTGGTCTTCTGAAATGTCATGCATTGTTTTATATGTCTGTGTCTTGTTCGTCTTTTAAAGGAAGAAAGCCCCAAATTAACAACCCAAATTAACCCCAGAAATGAAACCTGCTGCTTTTCTCAGTCTTTTCCTATAACAGACTAAATATCTTTGGGTTTTCGAATAAGTGTCCATTTAAAAATGTAATCATGAGCTCTGAATATTATGTTTGAAAGTCCAAAAACGTAATCATTTTCTTAGTCTTACAAAGGAAATCATTATCAGGTTAATCAATAATTTATACAATATTTTTGCATCTGTTTCATAAAAGCTATACCAAACCTTAACCTTGATTCTTTCAACTGTAAGCAAACCTGTACCATAACATTAACCCGTTACATTTTCTGCTTTACTTGCCTTTTTTCATTTAGATTAGTTTTTGTTCATAAGCACGCGATCACTTAAAGGTCAAATTGTAGCTGCCCGTTAAAGGAGTGATGAACTTTGAGCGTGGTAATGTGTTAGTCAAGCAGCTGTGAATCCTCCCGCCCCATGTTGCCGTGGTTATGACTGTGCGAGTGTGTTGGGTATAAGAATAGACGTGACTCATGGTTTATAATGAGGATTGCTCCAGTGATAACGATACTGTTGATAAATGGTGATGAAGGAGACAATGAGGCATCCCTCAGCATTTTCTGAATCACTTCCTGGTTTCATGAAGCGCAGAATCCCTTTTTAAGTGTTCCCATTTTCAAAGCAGAAAAACGGGGGAAATAAATAATCAGATTTTGCCGTCATTCAATATTACTTCTGACCATGCTCTGGTTCGCCAAAATAGAGCCATCTAATTTCCTGATAGCAGTGGGTTTTGTGAAACAGGATTTCCTGCATCTGGTTTCTGGGCATAACTCAATTCACACAGCGACCGTGTGCTGCATTTGATATTTGTTTGTGTACTTTCTTTATCGATCTGATCTTTAAAAAAAAAAAAAAATTCCCAATGTCAGTTCAATACAAGCTCGCTACATCCTTGAATAACGTTTGAAATGAATGTGGTGGAAATGTAAGAGAGCCTTGTGTGTGTGTGTGTGTGTCTGTGTGTGTGTGTGTCTGTGTGTGTGAAGGCCATGTCAATTACCTCAGCACTGATGTGCCGTGTCGTTGCCAGACAGAACCCTTTCACCCTCCTAACAAGGCCACTCGACATGATGTTTCACCCTCTATCACTCACAAACACACCATACTGGCTGAAAATCTTCATTATTACCTTACTTACTATCCTCATGAAGGATCAGAGGGTACAAGAGGTATCTGGTCTCAAGAGGGATTATTTTGTACTTGCTGTGGGACATCTATGGTGATTTATAATCCAAAATGTACTAAACTGTCCTCTCTTTTTTATTTCTATTTTAAGGTTTGTTTCAGGCACTCAAAGCCAAATGATAAAAGTTGTATTTCTATTAAATATGGATAAGTCCTCTTTACAGACCTTTGTCAAATCTAACAAGTATAGTCGTTACATACTTTGTTATTGTTGTTCAGAAAATACTCAAAATGATACGAAATAAAGTGAGACTCTGGATTTCCATTCTTACTAATCTTTTGTAGAGTAATTGGCCGTTAAGGCTTGTTATACTGTATTTTACTTTAAGCAGCATCTCACAAACTGTTTGTATATTTTACAAATATGATTTTTCTGTTTTCTTCAGTTTCCTCCTCTACAGTCAATTATCATGAGACTGAATATGTATGTTATGGAAGCAGCACACTAAATATCCGTGTTTTTGGTTGGCATTTCATTGGGGCACATAAGTCCTACTTTGTTTGCTCACTTGAAGAAGCTGCAGAGGAGCAGCCAATCTCGGCATATAAATTAGCTGAAAGTATGTTTTTTGAGCTCCAGTTTTTCTTTCCTGTCCCGTCGCTGCTGAAAAACAGTTAAGACAGTCTGAGGCTCTCCACCCAGTGGAGCTTTGATTTAGCCGGCCCAGCATTTCTTTGATGGCTGTTGAAGATTAACTCTCAGGCGGAGAGATGCAGCGCGGTGCGGCCTCAGCGTGCATTACGCCGCTGTTTCTTTGAGGTGTAACTTTGCTCGAAGGACAGATAATTTTCTCATAAGTTCTTGGTTTTAGTGAGACGTCTATCCTTTTATCGCTGAATGTATCGCGCCTCTGAAATGTTAATGTTTATCAGATTGGACTATGTGTTCCCAGACTCTGAAGCAGATGGCTGAAAAAAAAGCCAGACTTGAAGTTGTTTTATGCAAAAGCCAGTTTCATTCTCAAAGGATCAGGGTACTTAGCACAGTATAACAGCGAAGGATATAGACATGGACCTGCACCTCATGCAAAACACAAAAAAAAAGACAAGAAATATCCACAGTCTTTCCTCTCTTACTTAATTCAACCAATAACCTAAATACTGCTTCCTCTTCTCTCCTCCACAGGTCCCATGAACTGCGATCGAAGGTCTTGTCCCTCCAGCTCCTCCTGTCCATCCTGCAGAACGCCGGGCCCATCTTCAAGACCAACGAGATGTTCATCAACGCCATCAAGCAGTACCTGTGCGTGGCCCTGTCAAAGAACGGCGTCTCCTCTGTGCCCGAGGTCTTCGAACTCTCGCTCTCCATTTTTCTCACTCTGCTCTCCCACTTCAAGACACACCTCAAGATGCAAATCGAGGTAACACGTTTGCAGAAGCGCCTCGTGCTTATTGAGAACATTTCAGGTTTTTCTGTTGGCTTGTCAGATTTAAAGTGTAAAAGTCTATATGGTGTAGAAAAATCAAGTCTTTTTTTTTGGTCAAGCTAAGCCTTAACATCCTATTTAGTGTTTGAACTTCAAACCTACTACAGATGATTGTGAAGCAGAAACAGAAACTCAGACGCCTTCACTGGAAAGCTTTTAATGAGATGCAACGGATGACTCCGATACTACCAAAATACACACTTTGTCACAGCCGTTACCTGCTGGTCTCACTCCTCACCAGCATGCTCCTCATGCAGCGTTTTGTGTTGTGTTTTGTTTAGAATTTTTTTCTAGCTCTATTCTGACTCATGTATGCAGGGGAAACCTGATGAACTAATTGGCTAAGTTCAGCTGCTATGTTTATACATCCGCCCACCGCTTCTTGATGAGGAGCGACAGCTTCACACCTTCTCCGGCAGCCTCTCTGGGAAACACGGGAAATTTTTCGACTCTGTGAGGAAGTATCGAAGCAAGACGTGCGTGCGAAAATATTAATAGCAACAGATTGAAATGACAAAAGCAGCACTGTAAAGTGATTCTTTTAAACTTTAGTTTCAACTCCAGTGTTTCCCCGCTGAAGTACACCACATTGTGATATTGACACTGCAGAAGTCATTTCTCAGTGCGACAGGCTGCTGATGCTAATGATTTATCGGACATGAGGTTTTTCAGTGTTTCAACCTTTGTGCAATGCTGGATGTTTGCCTATAGTTTATCATTCAGTGTGCACGAAAGTTTCTGATGCATGACCACCCGCAATGTTTGCTGTGTCTACTGCGGAAAAGTCATGTGGGCTGCTGAGGGAAAGTGCTGTGAGTGTTGCACCGCTGCCGTCATTCCTCACTGTCGTTTGATTTCTCTCTGCAGGTGTTCTTCAAGGAGATTTTCCTGTACATTCTCGAGACATCCACGAGCTCCTACGACCACAAGTGGATGGTCATACAAACCCTCACTAGGATATGCGCTGGTTCGTGTCTCCGCCCATGTTAACGTTGATTCTTTACGTGTCATTAATACGCGTCAGTGTTTGTGATGATGAGGCGGTAATTGAGGCTTAGGAGAGAAGCTACTGATACGCATACTGTGAATCTGATGCAAAATACTTGCTAATGTGTTTAATCACATCATGCGTTTTTTAAAGGCTTCAATTAGTTTCATGGTTATAATTAACCTCTTGTAAAGCGCACAGTTATTTTGGTGCTTGTTCTAGACTCAGAAAAAGTAGTGTACACATGCTATATTTATTTAGTAGATTCTCTCTGACAGACTCCATCTTTCTCCCTCAGATGCCCAGAGCGTGGTGGACATCTACGTGAACTACGATTGTGACTTGAATGCTGCTAACATATTTGAGCGCTTGGTCAATGACCTCTCAAAAATTGCACAGGGTCGCGGAGGCCATGAGCTTGGCACAACTCCCCTACAGGTTGGATTTCTTTTTTTTGCTTTATTTGATGTTAATATTTCATTTATAATAATGATGCTACCATAAAAAATGTCTTACACTGAGATAACATTTATTTGTGTCCCTTTCTAGGAGCTGACTCTGAGAAAGAAAGGCCTTGAGTGTCTTGTATCCATCTTGAAATGTATGGTAGAATGGAGTAAAGACCAATACGTGAACCCGAACTCCCAGACCAGCCTTGGTAAGACACAGACACATTGAACAGATGAGTTTACCTTATTAAGATTTATCAAAACACACAGAATTATCTCTTACTGCTGTAATAGATTACCAATTACTGAAGGATGAGTTAAGCTCCAACGGGAAGTCATTTTGAGAGTGTTTGATCAGATTGCATACCATGATGCATATCACTGTATTCATGATTAGAGAATTTACATCCACAAGTTAAATACAGATGGTACGTGCTTTGCCAGATTAAAAAACAAGTCATTTTTTCCTCAAGAGCTTTTTAGTGAACTTTTGGAAAGTGTGTGTCATTGATGTGAATGCCAAGGTTGTAGCTCGTCTCCTCCATTGTTCAGCTTGGTTTTTGGCAGCGGTTCATCACTGAGGTGAACTGGGCTCAGTGGTAAAGCCGTCGTATCCATCAGCTCGGCCGCAGTCAGATGTGGGATTGACAGTTGGCATTCATCAGGGAAGCTACCGCTCTGAGAAGGAAAGCCAGCGTTTGTCAGCTCAGCTCCAGCCAGAGGAGGCAGAGAGATAATGCCCACAGGGCCAGCGCAGACAGGCTAATCCAGGAGGTTCAGTCCAAAACAGAGCGACACCTGAAGCCGAGCCGTGATGAAACGCCCGTCTACAACACACAGAGCACATCCTGTGTGAGACCGGCCCGTGGGCCTTCCGCACACCAGAGGCTTTTTGTTGTTTTCCAAATGAGGAGCTCACACTGAGGAACCGAGTGCAACTTCGCGAAAGAGCTGGAAAGATATCCCACAAGGCCCTGGAAGCATCCACAGGCCAGCCTCGGGGGCTAAGCTGTCATGGCTAACCAGCAGAGGCGGTTGTGTTCACAGGGATGTGATTTTGCCAGAACTTATGACAACTCATTGGTAATCCAGCAGGAGCTCATAGGTCAGAATCTGAATTTTGAATGTTAAATGTCTCCCTGCTGGCTGTGGGGGACTTCAGACCAAGACCGTTTTCTTCTTTCGTGCAATGGAAGTGTGATATGATTTGTGATTACAGAACACTGAATGGTGTGATGCAGGCCTGTACGTGTTGCCTTCACTCTTTCAATTGTCTCTTGTGTCATTTTCTCTCCTTTTTTTTCTGTGACTTCAAAGCAAAAGCAGGTAATAGCACAACAGTACAGAGTGTTCGATAGAATGTGTTGCCGTGATGGGAGTTATCGTTTTTCAGCCTGATGTGTGTGTAGGTTTAGATGATTTACTAGTCTTACTAGCATTATATAACCTGTGTTGTTTATTGGGTCTCCCTGTTTTTCACTTACACCCCATAGATTATAACCAAAAATCATGTCTGGATTTAGTTAAACTAATAGTAGAAACACTTTCTGAACTTAGTGGGGCTCAAATGGTGCCAGTTAATATATTTCATCAAGTATTTCCCTGCTACAGAGCCTTAACTTTTCATTTCATTCAAACATCCTCCACGGGTAGTCCTCTCCACGCTCTGTAAGCCTAAGAATTGGAGGTACACTGCCAGCTCACGTTACTTTGACACTGTCCTAAATGTTTTAAAGACTTTCCGATGGGTAATCAGACGCCCAGCCCTCGCACAGGGTTACAGGGTGGACCCGCTCCAGGAGCAGCAGCGGTCGCAGCAGCACATCCCCGAGCTCGTCTCTGGCAGGCTTAATAAACCACCTCCAAGCTCTGGCTGTTTCCCCCTCGACTGCCTGGAGCTTTTTAGATAACCCAGCTTTTATAATATCCTCCGCTCATACCCTGCCTTGCACCTGCTCTGCGCAAAAATAAGTGTGTGTGTCGTCTGGAGTTCGTCAAGGCTGTGCTCTTATGTGCATGTGAGCGATGCCAGTGTGCACACCCTCGCTGCCAACAACAGTCCTTTCAGAAGGCCGCAGGGTCATTTTGTTCTCTGTGTTGCAGTTTCCCCTTTCCATTACTGAAGTCTCTCTCCCGCAGTACTAGCTTTAAGTTCACTTTTAAAGCCTCTAGGCCCAGTTTGTGCCAACGACGGCGTTTCAATTAAATACTCGCACCCTTTGTGATGGTTTCAGGCGCTTGCTTCATACAGTAACAGTAGAAGTGCTCGGTTTATTTCTACTCATCTATCATCCCCTCTGGGGTATCTTACCTCATGTTTTCTTCCTCTTCAGGCCAAGAGAAGCCATCAGAGCAGGAGAGCACAGAAACGAAGGCTCCGGAGACCATAAACCGCTATGGGAGCATTAACTCTCTGGACTCCACGGCCTCATCTGGCATCGGCAGCTACAGCACCCAGATGTCAGGTACTGATAACCCCGAGCAGTTTGAGGTCCTCAAGCAGCAGAAGGAGATCATCGAGCAAGGAATTGACCTGTAAGTTATGTGACATACACGCAATTTTTTTTATTTTACTCTGTGGCTTCTGTGATATTGCATCAACTGCAGTGGGTTCAGTCTCTGTGGCTTCTACACAGGTTCAACAAGAAACCAAAGAGAGGAATCCAGTATCTTCAAGAGCAAGGCATGCTGGGTACAACCCCAGAGGATCTCGCTCAGTTCTTGCACCAGGAGGAGAGGCTTGATTCAGTAAGTGTGTAAACTCAAATGCTTTGATGCATTTTATCACCTTGAAACGTGTCCAATGTGTGGCGAATGTGTCGGACAGAAGACTGGAGTCAAAATAGCACAGATGAGATTTACATAAGCCATAAGGAAGTTTGTTGAGGAGAAACAGAAATTAGCTTTTATAAAAAAAAAATTAGTGGCATTCAGGGTGACTAAACTATTAATTAGTTATTAAGAAATTGAATAAGTAATAAAAAGAAATTGAATCCAGTGGGACATCATTTATATCAACGTCTCCTCCAGCTATTTGGCTCAGATCTGAAGAAATATGTCTTCGATAGGCTAATTTTGGCAAAGTCGTGTCATCTATTACTAGTTTAGCACCTGTAATGGGTTTGTTTGTGAGTTCTAGCAAAAATAAGCATCCAGCAACTGAAGTAGCAAATAAATAAATAGCTGGTGCAGCTCTTTTGCTTTCCTTTTCATCCATCAGCTGCTCAAACGGTCATCCCATGCCTGTCCACCAGCATTAAGCAGCCGCTCAGCCACTCCGACCCGGAGTCCTACAAGCAGCGTAAATGTTAACTCTAATGAGGAGCACACTCTGCCTTGATTGGACAGCCTCGAGGGTGTCTGTGCACAGTGGTAATCAGCGTTAAACAGCGTTTATAACATCTGGTTAGAAACAAGGGCCCTTAGCTGCAGCAGCACCCCGGGAGCAACAGACAGAGTAGATAACCGCTGTTACAGCAGTGGCTCATATTAACCTCTGGTGGAATGTGTACGTGGTGAAAAGATGGAAAAGATAAATAAGTTGCTCTCTTATAGTTGTCTCCTCTTTGCTTTTCTCTCTTACGATGAGAGAATTGTTATTTAAAGGATAATAAAAGTCAAGCTAGCGAGAGTGGTGAGTTCTAAGTTGGCTCAAACCAAATTGGGGTGAAAGTGACAGCACGGCCTTCAGGTTCTCTCTCGTTCCAATTTGCAAGTTATGTTGACCACGTCTTTTTGCTCTTTTAGACTCAAGTGGGTGAATTTCTCGGGGATAATGACCGCTTCAATAAAGAGGTGATGTACGCCTACGTTGATCAAATGGACTTCCAGGGCAAAGACTTTGTTTCTGCACTACGGATGTTCCTGGAGGGCTTCCGGCTACCCGGAGAAGCCCAGAAGATTGACCGGCTCATGGAGAAGTTTGCAGCAAGATACCTTGAATGCAATCAGGGGTGAGTACGGATCTCCAGCTGGGAGATCACAACTATAGAAGGAGCTGAATTAGATTTTTCACATGGCCCGCAAACAAGATGCTGTCAGATTAATATGCATCTTTCCCCCTCTTTTCTTTAATTCTCCAGGCAAACGCTTTTTGCCAGTGCTGACACCGCATACGTCCTTGCCTACTCGATCATTATGCTGACAACAGACCTTCACAGTCCACAGGTAAGCACTCCACCTCGGTGAAGCAGCAGCCTCCGGGAATGCGTTTCGACAGCAGTCATTTTCTCAGATATCAGTGCAACATAAATCACGGCGATTGCATAAACAGCTCTTGACCCGTATCCTTATTGCTCTCTGCAAAAGGTGAAGAATAAGATGACAAAAGAGCAGTACATCAAGATGAACCGCGGCATCAACGACAGCAAAGATCTGCCCGAGGAATACCTCTCAGCCATCTACGATGAGATCGCGGGGAAAAAGATCGCCATGAAGGAGACAAAAGAGCTCACCATGAAATCCAACAAGCAGAGTGAGTTTCGCTGCTATGGGACGTCTCATAGATGTAATAAGTTCTAAAGCTCCTGTTATTATCCATGGCTGTTTAGTTGATATCTTTGGCACCGTAATGATAATGAATGAGAGACTTACGCCCATCAGAGATGTCTCAGATGTAAAGTGGTTCGATCGCTCAATAAAAGTCAGTGCTTGTGACTCATCTTCAGATAAAGAGATTAAGGAGCAAAGAAATTGTAATGAGCCACGCAATGGAAAAGTTCTATGCACAGCTGTGACTCCTTTTGAGGCATAATTCAAATCTACAACAGACGTTGGCTTGCTCGTTCTTGCCAACAATTGTTGTGTGAAAAACGCTTAAATGAGTTGCTTAAAATTTAAATAGGCATGAAGAGGCCAATTGTCACATTTTGTCTCCAGATAGTTATGCTTTTTTTTTAAACTTTGCAGAGCTTGTTAGATGAAAAGCTGTTGTGTTTTCCTTTCTGAGTTTGTTTGGTTGCTTTAAAATTATGTGTGTGTGTGTATTTGCGGACGTGTCTCGCCCAGGTGTGGCCAGCGAGAAGCAGAGGCGTCTGCTGTACAACGTGGAGATGGAGCAGATGGCCAAGACCGCCAAAGCTCTGATGGAGGCGGTGAGCCACGTCCAGGCTCCCTTCACAAGCGCCACACACCTGGAGCACGTCCGGCCCATGTTCAAGGTAACACAAGCGGACTCGTGCACACATGCGGCGCGCGCACCGTTCTCACGCACAAATGACACACTCCGTCTTTGTTTTGTTCCTCAGCTGGCATGGACGCCCTTCCTGGCTGCTTTTAGCGTGGGTCTTCAGGACTGCGATGACACTGAGGTGGCCTCGCTGTGTCTGGAAGGGATCCGCTGTGCCATCAGGATAGCATGCATCTTCTCCATACAGGTACTGCAGTCTGAACTGGGGGGATTCAGGCCTTATTTTTTATCTCTTACTGGGCTGTGTTTTGACACACCGCCTCTGTCTTATTGTCTCCGCAACAGCTGGAGAGGGACGCGTATGTGCAGGCCCTGGCGAGGTTCACCCTGCTGACAGCCAGCTCCGGCATCGCAGAGATGAAGCAGAAGAACATCGACACCATCAAGACCCTCATCACTGTGGCCCACACAGACGGCAACTACCTGGGCAACTCCTGGCACGAGGTTCGCTCTTCTCACCTCAATAAAAACTTTCTTCCGATGTGTTTCTTTGCACAATTTGCTCTTCTTTCTCATCTCTCCGTTCCCTGTTTCAGACCATAAACCTTATTGGGCCTCAATTTCCAGAGGGTTTTTTTTCTTTTGTACAGCTGAGATACCGCTACTTTAAAAAGATGTGTAAAAGACAGAATTGCTTTAAAGTAAAAAAAGGTCCAATTTTACAGTACAATACGACGTATTCAGTTTTCTTGCTACTTGCTGGTAGGATTTTAAATAATTCTCTGGTAGTGCATTGAAATTTAATCCAATTCTAGTCCAGGAGTGCCATTCTTTGATGTTTTGGTTCATTTTGTTACTTGCTCTATAGTGATATTCCCATTTTCCCTCTCAGTACTCATATTTTCTTGTCGGTCATTCTTTCATTCTGCCCCAATCCTTACTGTGTCTATTTCTGTTACTTTCTCTAAACGTGCCTCTGTCTTGTATCTTCACAGATCATGAAGTGCATCAGTCAGCTGGAGCTGGCTCAGCTGATCGGTACAGGGGTGAAGGCACGTTACATCTCAGGGACGGTGCGGGGCAAAGAGGGCTTTGTTGCGAGTACGAAGGAGCAGAGCAACGACGAGTACCTGGGTCTAGGTCAGCACAAATTTATAAATACATTTTGTAAAGCAAGTCCAGTGTCACAGCCTTGTCCTACTTTTCTTTTCTTTAGTGGAGCTGTACTTTCAGCAAATTGGCTAAAGCTGCACTCCTATCCACTCGTATAAAACAAGCTCATGAAAGGTATTTCTGTTTGGATTTTGTAATCGACTGCTCTTTTCTCTCTAGTTGGAGGGACGGTGGACCGTAAGCAGATCGCCAGCATTCAGGAGTCCATCGGAGAGACCAGCTCTCAGAGCGTGGTGGTGGCTGTGGACAGGTAGTGTAGTCATCCTGAATTTAAATTTAGATCATGAAAACTTTAATTTACTTGTTTGAACTCCCATGTTGTTGTCATATAATTCCATTTTTGTGAGCCACACGGTGTCATTTTAAACAAATAATTATCTAGTACAGATTATGGCAGTAGAGAAGAAAGGTTCATAAAGATCAGAGCCGTTTCTTATCAGAGGCAAACAGATTTAAAGGTACAGTGGCATAGAAAAACATTAAAAGGCAGATGAACATGAAGTGGTAACGTGCAGGCAGTGTGTTTTGAGCAAACATCTGTTTTGCATCAAACATTTACATTTTGTCTCATGGTTTTGTCAAAAATGCAAATCCATGTCTGAAATCTTTCTATTATTTCTCTGTGTTAGGATTTTCACCGGTTCTACCAGACTGGATGGTAACGCAATAGGTGAGTATGGATGATGTTGCTGCATCATCAGGTGCTATTTCTGATTGATGTGCATCACATCGCCTGCACAAAGCGCCCTTTCTTCGCTTATTGCCAACATCTTCTGTCTATTTCTCAGTTGATTTTGTGCGCTGGCTGTGCGCTGTGTCCATGGATGAGCTGGCCTCGCCCACACACCCACGTATGTTCAGCCTGCAAAAAATAGTCGAGATCTCCTACTACAACATGGGCCGCATCAGGCTGCAGTGGTCCAGGATCTGGGAGGTTATCGGAGACCACTTCAACAAGGTGTGTGAAGATCAAATGGAAACTGTGAAGCAGAAGCAAGTTTTTGGATACATGGATACAGCATATATCTGTCTTAGAGGAAAAAAACAGAAAATGCTAGTCAGATATATTTTTTCTTTTATACTTTAATGCTGTGGAATTTTTGAAAAACTACATGGCTGAGAAGGATAAAGGTCCTCACTTGGGATGGAACTGAGTGAGCTTCAGGCGACATTGACTTTTTCACCCACCCTCTCTTTTATAGAAGACTGAATTTAGTCACCGATAAACACAAATTGTCGCCAGGGTTTTCTGGTAGTTTGATATTCAAGGACACGTCACTCGCTGAGGCCCCTCACTGAGTATCTGCACACTTTGGTTTGGCATGTGAAAAATCAAATCCTTAAAATATTCATTAACTGTGTGGATTTGAAGAGATATGCAGAAGGGTGACCAGATTTTTCACCTTGATGCTTGTTTTTCAGGTGTCTCACTGCAGGAACAGTTTGTTCTTGGAAAGCTACAGTTACTGAATTTTAATTTGTAACTATTTAAAACAAACAAACAGATGTTATGGGTTGATGTTGCTGAAATCTGATTTTTTTTTTACTTTTTTCTAAATTCCTGTGCAGGTTGGCTGTAATACCAATGAAGATGTGGCAATTTTCGCAGTGGACTCTCTCAGGCAACTGTCTATGAAATTTTTGGAGAAGGGGGAGCTGGCCAACTTCAGATTCCAGAAAGATTTTCTACGACCTTTTGAGCACATCATGAAAAAGAATAGGTAAAGAGACAAGCAGTGTATTTATGCGTGAGTGAGTGCTTATGTTGCTCCTCCGGTGTGGATCTGTAGTCCCGGGTGATGCAAACACAAGGCCTCTACTGTGGCTTGGAGTAGTTACTATTTCTGGGTTGTTTCTCACATGGCTGCAGCCCCCCCCAACCTCTGTAGCAGTCCCTACTTCATTTGTTATTCATTCTCTTTCTTTCTTTTTTATTTTTCCCTTTCTTACAGCAGTGACTAAGCAGATTTTTCAGTTGCTCTCTCCGAGAAACGCGGCATGCCAACGTTTCGACTGACCCATTTCAGTCTGCTTGTATCAGTCAGAGAATTCATGTAAAGTCATTCGCTCGGGCTGTATCAGCGATGAGTGACTTTCAAGCAACTATCTGTAAAAAAATGAGTCTGATTTTTGCCGTCACAACTGTCTGCGTGCAGCACGTCAAAAGGCAAGCTGTTTTACCGCACCGCCCTTTTCATTCATGTGAGAGAGGAGTAGCAGTGTAAGTATAAATCCACCCACAGATTGAACAGGCTGAGAGCCTCAACAGAGAGGAGATGGCAGGCAGCCATGTAAACCCTGCGGCGCAGTGTGTCCATTAGACTCACTCATGCTGCCCTGTGTTTGTGTGCAGAGTTTTCCTCTCATTCATAACTGCTGAGCAATTAGGAATGCTCTTCGCTATGGCAACAGTTTCTGTAAAAATGTGTTGTGCCAAGACAAGTGCTGGAATAATGATTCAGCCTGGGATTGAGGGTGTTATCAAAAGCTTTTAAAGATAATTGACATCAATGAAGAGGTGAATTTCCTTCTTTTTAACTGATTGATTGACCCCCCTTGCTTCTTCTTATGTTTCTTCATCTGCCACTCTTAACTTTTCACTCTCTCTGTCTGCCCCTCTTCCTCAACCCTCCCCCTCCTTGTTTTCTGTCCTCTCAATTCTCTCTTCTAATTCTTCACTGCAAATTATTTGGTTCTTACCAAGAAAAAAAAACTTAGATTTAGAAGTGTTAGATAATTTGTCGTGTTTAAAGAGTTAGTTTCTTATTTTAAGTTCAACTTTACACTATAATTTTATATCAAGCAAACCAATCTTTAAGAAATCTTGTCAAGTGAAATTATCTTGCTGCATGGACAGTACATTTTCCCTCAGATTTAGTGTTTTTATCTTGTTTTTAGACCCCCCTTTTTTGCAGTGTTTACTTCTCCCCCTCTCCTCCCCGTGCAGGTCTCCCACCATCAGAGACATGGTGGTACGCTGCATAGCCCAGATGGTTAACTCCCAGGCGGCGAACATCCGCTCAGGCTGGAAGAACATCTTCTCGGTCTTCCACCTGGCTGCGTCTGACCAGGACGAGAGCATTGTGGAGCTGGCCTTCCAGACCACCGGCCACATCGTCAGTAAGTCCAACACACACACACACACACACACACACACACACACAC
>JAOXYL010000055.1:10648521-10670619 GCA_028564955.1 Terapon puta
TCTCTCTCTCTCTCTCTCTCTCCCTCTCTCTCTGTCTCTCTTTCTCTCTCTCTCCTGACTTCAGTTCAAGGCTCATGCGTCCAGATATTACCCTCTGCTGTGTGAGATCATGCAGTTTGACCTGATCCCTGAGCTCCGGGCCGTTCTGAGAAAGTTCTACCTGCGCATCGGCCTCGTGTTTCACATCGCGCAGCTGCCTGAACCGGACCCTCAGCCGGCACGTGTCGAGCAGGAGGCAGACACGGAGGTCGGGGAGGATGCCGGGGAGGAGGCTCAGTGATGCTGCACGGCAGACAGCCTGGAACTCCACTGAGGCCTGCGCCTCAGATCTGTGCGACTGCGGGCCGTGGCTCTGTGTCACTTCAGGGCCCCTCCACGCGAACACTTGACTTAAATAGCTGATTATCAGTCGGCTATCTGCTACCCACCCACCCGCACCCTTAACCCCCGTCACCACACACCCACAGACACGCCTATACACACAAACAGCCCAGAGAGAGTGCTTGATATGACGGTGAAAACAGTAATGTCTTGTTCAAGGTGTAGCGAGGTCCTCACTGGATAAAACTACTGAGAAACAACTGACAGTTACTCATATCTGTGATTTGCTCAGAAGGAATATATTTCAAAAATTGTGTGCTTCTTACTGTATATTTAAAAAGTAAATGAATGAATGGTTTCAACAACATGCAAAAAGACATATTTAGTAACTACGAAATGTGACATTTGTCGCACATTGATAGTAATGATCTTTCTGTCTGCACCGCAGATGGCTAACATTAGTATTGATAGCCTCTTGGATGAAACTAGTTGTACAGATCTGCCGCTATGTAATATAATCTTATAACACTAGATTTCATTTATTTTTGTTTATTTTTTGTTTTCCTCCTCTGAATTTGCTGCACTTGATCTCTTTTTTGAATGCACTGGAGATTTTACTTTGTGATAATTTATTTGACTGTACCATCTCCTGCAGATTGTCCTACACAGTATGATTTGTAATTGAACAACACCGTGAAAAGTGAAGGGTTAAATTATTCCATTTTATATGTTCTTAGGTTTTTATGGGAGATAGATGATAACTGGGCTTCTGAAACTGGAAGGTTAGAGAGCAACCTGATGCTAGCTGCTTTTGAGTCACTAGTCTGTTTTATGTTTTGAGTTTAGTTTTCACTTTTGTGTACAAAATCAAAAGTTAATAATATATTTAATGTTTTTTTTTTCTTTGGTTTGGGGGAAAGTTATATGTATAGAGAAAATGACAAATGTTAGCTGTGCTTTAAGTATGAATGGGATACACTCCTGCTCATGGATGTAGAAAACAAAATGTATATGATACAGCAATGTAAAGTTTTCTATGTTGCAAAAAAGATTATGTACAACTTTCTGTACAATACATCATCTGGCATTCTAATCAGGTTCTAGGTCAATAAAGTTTTTGAACTTGGTTGATTTGAAATGTTGAATCACTGACTTCTAAATGCTAGAATTAATAATAAGAAAAGACAACATTAAGATAACACATTTTTTATTAAAAATAAACTCTCTGGTGTACATTCATAAGTAAAATGACTACGTTTAAACATACATTTATGGCACATTTACAGATATGCACCTTACAAAATATTCAGTGGCAAATCTAAGCTGTTAATTCAGTATTTCAGGGTAAAAAGTGCACTTTTTATCTCAGATAAATTGACCAAACTGACTCTTGTTTAAACTAACTAACAAGATTTTAAAGCTTTCTACTTAAACTAGCTCATTGGTCAAGTGATTCAAGCATCACACAGCAGCAGTGCTCATTTTAAGGACAACCACCACCATCCGAAGAGCAAAGAAATAGCCTCACTCAGGGCAGCTTCCCATCACTGGACACCAGGTAATGGAGGCTATGTGATGCAACGTGTCAGCCAAGGTTGAGCGTCCATCCTGCCGTGTGGCCTCTCTTTACAGCCTGAGCGTTTTTACAGCATCCGATGTGCCAGGCCGTAGCCAGGGCTCTGTGGCAACAGTCTCCACAGAGACACGCCTCTCCAGGGCAGACCGCAGAGACAAGACATCCACTTCATCACCAGACAGCCCCTCTGGAGAGTACAGAGGCTCATCCATCTCACATTTTGAAGGCAATCAAGAACTTAAATGATGGTTATGATTCATTCAAACGACATTGCCTTTTTGTTTGTTTGTTTTTGTTTTAAAAAAATCTCTAAAACAATAATTAACATCTGCCTCATCTTTGTTTTAAAGAAAAGTTGTAAAGCTTTAGTAACAAACTGAATCACATATGGTAGAAATCTGTCAAAAAGCAAGTAGTTGCTTAAAAATCCAGCATAAACATAAAATTACATCCTTTATTTTATCTATCATTGTTATACAGAAATGCATATGAGATGTGATAGAGAGTGATTTTAATAACACCATTGCTCAAATCTTTGAGTGGATCAACACCGCTCCTCATCCTCACCTGCAGGGTGTTTTTGTAGGTGGCTTATTTAAATACTTCAGATCTGTCTCCTCTCACCTGATCTTCTGTTGGCCTCACCAGTGAAAGGGTCTTGCCTCGCGATGTGCTGCTGGTGGTGGATCCTGACTTTGGATTGCACCGACTGCAAAGATTGAGCGTCCGGCTGGAGATCACGGTTCCTGTGACTGATGGACACAGCCGCCTCCTGCAGAAAAGAAAGAAGAGATCAGGAGAAGCAGACTCATCCGTTTAAATTGAAAGAGGCTTGAGTGATACAGCACTGAAACCACCAGAAAAGGAAACCACCCTGGTACTCAAGTGACTCAGATTGTTTTGACCCAGCGCGAACAAAAGAATCCATTTACTGATCAGCGCCGTACATCATCGTGTCTCCTCCTCGGGGCTGTCCTCTCTCGGTGCTCTGCCGAGGCCTGGGGGGGCCTCTGCTGATGAACTCGCTGCTCAAATGCATCACCGCCATAGAAATCTGTCACAGCCCAAAAGTCATCCATCATTACAGACAAAGAGATTAGGGAGCTAGAAGTAAACTGATAAAAATGATGAAATCTGTCCGAAACTTTTCAGTCAGAGGAGGAGGGATGGAAAAAAGGGGAAGGAAAGTCTTTAAAAGCTTTCCTTCCTGTACAAGTTTTTTTTTTTTTTTTAACAATTTCTCTGCCGCCCTCTGTTCCCAATGGCTGGCACCATCCTATCGCCACCGTGCAGCTGGCATGTGCGCCTTGCACCCAGCTCGGGCACCAGCTGCAGCACAGAGGCACGAGCTGGCATGTGCCGCAGTCAGCCTGGCACGGAGATAAAGAGCTAAATTAGCCTGGCGTAAGGGCTGTTGTTGTGCGGCATTGGGATGGGGGGTGGGGGTGCATGTGGCTGACCTCCCATGCCATGTGCCATGTCACCTTTATGGAGAATGCTTGGAGGCTCCCAATACGAAGATGGAAGTCCCAAAGCGTATTGTGTCCCCGCTGATGTAAACACTTTCTTCATAGTTAGAAAAAGGAAGAATAGAGGAACAGGGCGAGTCTTTACAAACAGGCTATGTTTATCCAGGCTTACCAATAAAAGCAGTCTCAGATGGCAGTATGGAGTCTCTGTGGATGTAGCGTCCGGGTTTGTTCCTCTGAGAGAAGAAATAAACACAGGCAGGCACCAATTAAGCACTTTCCCTGAAGAAGAACAAATCATCTAAGATACACTCGGCTGGTCTGTAGCGACGGGAATGCATATTCAAAGTACGGTGACCACTCACAGAAGGGTAGTGGCTCAGCTGTTGGTCCAGAAGGTCTGCAGCAGGGGACACAGAGCGATGAGTTAAAGACCACAGCAGTTTGAGGAGAAATGTGTGTGTGTGTGTGTCTGCTCACTAACCGTGTTCCTCCTCTCTCTTCCTAAACCTCATTTGCCGCTGTTGCTCTCGAAGAAGCGCCTGCTGTTGGATGTCCAGGCTTTGCGCATCAGTGGGGGGGTCAGGGTACATGTGGCGGACCTCCTCACGAGATGCAGTGTCTGATACAGTGACAAAAGATGCATAAGCACAGTGACAAAGAATGAGAAAGGTAAGGTCAGTGGGCACAGGCGAGAGAGAGAGGTAAGAGAAACCAACTTTGTTTCATATTTCTCTCATTATCTTATATGGAGAAGCGTCTAATTGCTCCCTTCCTTTTTGTGTCTCTCTTCCTCCACCCTCTGACACAGCAGCTTGACTGTGACTCAGCAGCTTCACAGCCTGGCTACATTCTCCCCACTACATCCAAGCCAAGGTTTGACTGTAGAGAATGGATTTGATGCAGCTTTAACATGTAAGCTTAGCATAAATCTATAATTTATATGTGGAAGTTTCGTAGGGAAACTAGCATTTCTTCCTATGTTGTTGGTTTTAGGAGCTGTAGCTCTGAGTGTCTTTCAGACTCCTGCATTAACTCAGTCTGGGAATCCATCCAAAGCCATTTCCGCGGTCGCTTGCATTACATTTTGTGTTTATGCTGCCAAACTGCCTGTCGCTGATGGACGCCTCCTATGACCCCATGAGATTAAAGTTTCAGCGTGGCCAGAGGGAGGCAGAGGACTGATGAGGCTCTGGAAAGTCTAAACCATCTGGCAATGCCCAGCTGGTTTAGGACCGCAGTGATCCTCATCTCTTGTCAGCAGCGTGACCAAGGCAATTATAGGAAGCTTTTTGAATCACTTCCTCAAAGTTGGAAAAATGGGTCGTCTCAAAGTTCAGGAGCAGTGTTCAGTTAGTTTCAGGTCACTGAACTGATTAGTCATTGAAGGATGATGTTCAGTTCCCCATTAAAATCTGAGTGATAGACGTAAGATGAAGTTTTCCCAAAAAAAAAAAAAGAAGTAACCACTATGTCAAGTCTTGCAAGTGCATTTTACGGTACTGCATGTGCCCGGGGCACATCTGAGGCGCAGTGATTGAACAGGAAATTGTTTTTTTTTCTACAGTTATGGCATAAAATGAAGCCAGTATCCAATGTGTCTGTCGTTACCTCTGTATTTTAGTTGGTTGAACTCCCTGATATTTTGCATATTAAAATGTGCAGCATCACACGAGGGACTCCTGGTTGATGACTGAGCGGCTGGCTGAGCAGCTGGCTTCTGCGCTGGCTCAGTGGCATCCGTTCTGGGTCGTCCTCTGGGCCTGAGCAAAAGAGGAAAACCCCTCTGTAAACAGGGCAATTACCTCAAATAAAGACAGCCCTCCTATAAATGTCCCAATAGTTCAGAATCCCCACTGCTTTCCAGTTGATACAGTGGCCCCTGTAAGGTAAGCTAGAGTTAAGTGAATATTAATTTAGAATTGTAAGGACACAACACCTGGTTTGTCTGTGCTAAGCACTTCCTAATGCTTTTATGTGGCCCAAAGCAGTGAGCATTCAGTGTAAGCAGCTTATTTTGCAACCAAAAAATCAGAAAAACTGACAATAGGTGAAATGCAGATATTTTACAAGTAGCTTGTAGTACATTCCTTTGTCTTTAGGGAGGGGTTAATATGTCACATGTTTTTCAGGGTGCTTAGACTGGGTCATGAGTAGTCATGTGTCTGGCTAAAATGCCTTTCAGCAATATTCTGATTATTCTGATCTTGCAAGGTGAAGACTGATGAAAAGAAAATTTCTCTCTGGGGATCATACTGTTTCCGCAGTAATGAGCCACTGAAACAAATCTGAATGAAGATTAGATGATAGCCAAAATGACCTGGGTCACTTTGATTAGCTCAGGGCAGAAGACAGCCTCCTTAAATTCAAAGAGCAAATCAAAATAGCCATTTAACAAGCCAGAATTAGCACTGTGTCTTCACCTCAATGCATCTGAGGGTGTATTAGCTTAAATTGCACCTGAAGGGGTAGAGCGCATCTAATGGGCTCTCTAAATGGTAATTTAGAGAGCCCAGAAAAATGATGAAATCCTATTTATTCTGGGCACGCTACACCTACGCAAATTACCCCTGCTGTTCAGGGGTATCTGACCTGTTGGGGAGAGTAAAGTGAGTCTCTTGTGGATCTGTCTGGCCCAGCTGAACCTCCAGCTGTCTCTGCTCTTTCCTCAGGTACCTCCGGAGGGCTGACAGCTCTCTGATCACTTCCTGCTTACCATCTGAAACAAACAGAGTGAGTGTGGGGAGACAAAGACTAAGATGGGAAGAGTAAATCTTTAAGTGGTCATTTATGATTTACAAACATGATTTTTTAAGGACATGGAGTACAGATAACTCAAGACAGTCTTACCTGGTAGCTGAGGTAATTTTGTAGGGACTGGTCGGTTATGGGGTGCTGACACAGTGCGCTCCTGATGTGCAAATTGTGGGCATTTTTATATTCAAAATTTACATAAAAACAGCCTTGAAGCGAATAGATTTGCATCTGTTTAGTGAGTGACTTACAGTCCTGGAGGAGTGTTGGCTCACAACAGAAGAAGGACTGGACGACGCAAGATTGGTCCTGTTCTTCTGCAAGGTTGGGATGGGGGGAGACGGCTCTCTCTGCAAATTTATGAGCAGAAACACATCACTTGACGCTCGATAAAACTGACACCACAAGTATCAGTATCTATCCAGGCTTACTGTACCTCATACTTCAACTGCAATTTTTTCTCCTCTCTGTCCCCGGTACTTCCAGGTTCCTTCTGCTCAACCTCTTGTTCCCGCCTCACCTTCTTTTCCTCCACTTGGTGTTGGGTTTTAGGTTGATGGATCCAAATTTGGTTTTGCTACAGTATGTAAAGGAAACAGCCTCAACCTTCTCAAAAGCCAAGTGTGAGGAGAATCCTTTAAAGGTAAGGGAGGGGACGTGTTCTTAATCAAAGAGATGAACTCCTCCTCACCTCAGCTTTCTTCCTCCGCTTTTGCTCCTCCTCATATTCCCGCTGTATGCGAGCCCTTTGTTCAGCCAGCCTCTTCTCTTCCTTTTGCTCCTCAGTCCTCATCCGTTCTCTCTCCTCTTCCTGCTTTCGCTTGTTTTCCTCTATCTGTTGGTAATAAAAAGGTTAGGTTACATTTATACTTCATTCATATATTCTTCAAAGTGCCCTAGAATGCTCATATGGTTGTAACTAATAAAAGGCGTTACATAAAAGGAGAAACACACTAAAGCATTTCACATTTTGTTTGATTTGTTCTCTCCATTTCTATCCAAGCATTTACCTGTACAGGTTACAGGCAGTGCCCCAAAACCCACCTGTTTTCTCAGTTCCTCTTTGTATCTGTCCTGCATGTGGAGCTGCTGTGGAGTTGGCTGATCCCTGAAACCTGCAGGGATGCGTGAGACAGAAAGTCTTAAAAGAAGAGCAACATGACCCAACTACCAATTGCGCACACGACACACCGAGAACTACCTGACAGCCGATGGGAAAGTGGGGCCCTGGCTTCAAATCTGGGAGTGTATTCATTCCTCAAGCCTTGCCTCTGTCCACTATTCCTGGAAACAGGATTCCTATACGACTCCTCATTGAACCTGTGCATTTGATTCAGGTCGCCTGAAAGAACAGAAACATTTATGGGCACCTACAGGATACTTTATTGATTATGATCGGTCATGAAGGTACTTCAGGTTCAGTGGACCTCATTAAAACATAAAGTGAAAGTCAACTTACTAACAAGGTTGCCTTTTTGGTCTTTAATTGGTGCACCTCCCCCACTTCTCCCCCAAGGGTTGTACGCCATCATCTCGGCCTCTATCTTGGCATCATATCGCTCCTTTTCTTCTTTTTCTTTTCTCTTACGTTCCTCCCTTTCTTTGATCTGGGCACAAGAGAGGCAGGATCTTTGAGAGGTCGATGCGCTCTCTGACACACTGCTGAAATAGTGAACTCTATGGTTGTCTGCCTGTCTTGTGACAGCGTATTTGTTTGCCCATGAGAAAACCTTGACTCCACCGAGGTCTTCTCTCTAACTGCCAGAATATCGGGTCTGTCCCTAAAATGAGACAATGTCAGGGTTTCCTCTGATCTCGGCATGGGGGACGCAGCCTGTTACAACAACCAACCAGTATCAGCCAGTGTTCAGCTCCCTCAACCCCCTGACTGTGTTACCCAAACCTCTAAAAACACCCAACTACCAGCTAACATAACTGGGGAGTGGGAACAAAAACACACTGTTTTAGTTGCTAATTCGACTAAATTAGTTATACATTTGCAAACGGGGGATCAGATGTCCTACCTGCTGTTTGAGTGCTTCTTGGTAGCTCAGTGCATTCTCTCTCCTCTGCTTGGACTTGTCTGGAGGCTCTCCAGCATCCAGGGGAGAGGCTCTATGCTGATTAGTTGCTCTAGAAACAGAGTGACAAATGATGAGGAGGCATGTGTAAAGGAGGTCTGTGAGACAGTTATTTTGCAGTGAGGGCCCTCTTCTGGAGAAAAGAGAAAAAGACTCATGACCACCTTATTGAAGCTGCACATATTTTCAGTGTGAAAAATACGAGTTGAATGTGTTTTGAAATTGTTTTGGGTACAATGAATTTATCATCTGAAGTAATTCACTTTTAATGCAAAAATGAACGTGATGCGATGGGCACTAACTTGAGAGGAAGTGGTCTTTGAGTGGGACTGTGGAAATTCCCAGACTGCTGCACCCCTTCAGGCTCACTACCTAATAAAGCAAACACAAAAATACATTATAATAAATACAAATGGATTGAACATTTTCATTAGCTATCTGCTATCTCGCTGTCTGCCAGCTTTTTTCCCAACATTAAAATGTCTGTGAGCTCAGAGCAGGGCAGAACGTTGGCTGCAAGATTAAAATGGAAAGAAAATAAATGCAACCAAACAGACCAGCTGGAGGAAGTGGGATCCATCTGGATCTGCTGAGCTCATATCCAATAAACTGTATATCCCCTTAGTAATAAAATCAGTTCTGCTGTAAAATGAGATTTATGAATTGCTATGCCAAGTCCTCTTGGCCACTGATATGGCGATAAAGTGGCTCCATAATAAATGGTAATAGTTCTCTACAGAGGGGCCTGGGAGTTTATTTAAGCCAATGTGTATTGCTCTCATCTAAGGTGAAACTGCCAGATACCACAACTTAGTTTATGACCGTGAAGACACCACACGGCAAAGAATGTGGACCATATGGGTGTCTATTACAAATACGCATACTTTACATTACTGCTGACCATTTTCCAAGGCATAATCAATTGTTTTTTTAGATTTTGTGTTTATCTTACCTCAAAGTACTCCCAGTTGCAGTAAATGATGCATAACAGCAAACCATCATTACTGCCTTTATTCTGTCTACATGTTATTGTTTTGTGCATTCCTCCTGTCAATCTGCACTTACATCCACATGAATACATAAGGATAGTACTTTAACAATTGTTATTCAATGTACAATGGAATGAGTGAATGTGGAAAAGCTATTAAAATTTAAAAATTATGAGCAGTAACACAATATAGTTATACATGATCTCTGGTAAAATGCAAAGAGGTAAAAATCTTTTAAATGAAGACAGCCATAATACTGTACTGTGGTTGAAAGGAAGATTGGGATCTAATGGATTCCTGGTCCCATAGTAGTAATAAGCTGCATCATACGGAGTCTTGTAATCATTAGTTACAGTGGGAGGGGCAGGAGGAGGGGCACCATCGATCCTGAAAGAACAGAATCACAGAAACTATGATGAATTTACAGCAGAGTTGTTCATTTAATTCATGTATGGGAACACAAAGCAGCAGTAAGCTACCTCAGGATGTCCACCTCCCCAAGCATGTTTGAGAAGTCCCTGTGGTAGTCTTCATTAAAATAGTCCAGGGAGGGGGCACCCTGTGCCGCTCTTGTTCCAGAACCAGGCACCGGTTTCCCTTGCAGCTGACTGAGAGCTGTAGAACCGTAGTCCACATGGGACTTATCTTGGGGCACTCTCTGCTCTGTGCCCACAGTGTGTTTGTCATCTTTGGGCCTTTGATTAGTGTCCTCCAGATCTATTCCAGGCTTGTAGGGGACATCTCGTCTCCAGTTGTCATATTGCCGATTTACAGCCCCAAACTGCTTAATTCTGCCAGGCTGGTGGAGGTGATGCATCAGGAAAAAGAAAGACCAAAAAATACTGAGAAACCTCAAGATAAGATGTTAGGCAAGGCAATAATATTATCAAAATAATATCATTATCATATCTATCATAGTGATAGTGAAGTAGTTTGTGATGTGTAATGTTGAGCTGTTGAGACATTTCTATAAGACTTTATCCAGTAAATGTGGAAAAGACAGCAACAAATGCAGAACTGATACATCTGAAGAGTGATGATTGGGTTACAGAAAGACAGGGTCTTGTGAGAATCACATCTATCATGTAAAATGTTTTTGTTTTTTTTCCCAAGTTGCATCTGTTTTTGCCATTCAGTTCTACCTCTTTCTCAGGATCAGTTGCTCCAGTAGCAGCAACCCTCAACCCGAGTTTCTTCTCCCTGAAAAAAAGGTCAGCACAAATCATCCCGTCCTTTGTGTCTGGTTGACTAACAGGGTTGTGTCAGCTGAAACAGCAAAACAATGAAAATGTTGATTTGGTGAACAAACACTCACCTGATCTTGTTTCTCTGCTGTTCTGCTATTTGTTTTAGCAGCTCTTGCTTATACCGCTCCTTCCTCATTTGAGATGCTGTCTGCTCTTCTGTTGCTCCTGCGTGAGAGCCATAAAGATATGAGTGAAGTCAAGTATGATGCTGGAATTCGAGTGACAGAATCCATTAACAATCCCACAAATCAACATTTGTCCAAAAGCACTAAGAATGGTGTTTACCAATCATTAGTCCAGTTGCAAACTCTGCTTTATCCTTGCTGGTGGCGGGTCTAGATCTTGCCGTGGCCCTCATGCTGTCTGGCCTTTGCAGACTATTAAACACAGACAACAGTCATCGAAATGCTGACGGTGTGTAAGGGCAGCAGGACAGATCCCCTGTGAGCCACACCCAGCTACCATTTTACATCACAGACTATTACTACGGTTTGCCTGCAGAGCTTTCTGGTCTCAGAGACGGGGAGCGAATTCTCCAATCAATCCAGCTCCTCTGATAAAACTGCAGTGAATAATTGTTTGCCTGGAGCTGGGCCAAGGCTCACCGTCCATCACGGCCCTGCATGTTAACAGCTCAATCCGAGCTGCTCAGCTTAATGGCTTAAATGGAAACAATGAAAGGCAACAGGATGTGAGGGAAGTGCCGGAGAGCAATAACTGAGCATGGCAGCAGTTATCTGTACCTGGCTTGTGCCACAGTTACGCTGCGCTGGCTCATTCACTGAGATTACTTTATTGATTGAGTAAATGTATTTATCCAGAAGAATGTTATTGGCTGTGCAGCTTTGCAAGTGAATAATGTTACTTGGACTATTCTGTTTCAGTATGGCAAAAGCAGAAGTCAGCTGTACATAGAAATGAATCTTTCTTACTCTGACTTCCAAAACCAGTCACTGTTGTTCTGATTATGAACACCAGTGGTCTCCACCTGCTCGGTGTCCTGAGGAGCTCTGCCACAGAGTCAGACAAGACAGGTGAAGATATTATCATACCTTACCTTCAGTCTGTGGTATATATCTTAGAGACAAAAATAGCTCAAAATCATGCAACAGAAAAAAGCTTTACCTGTTAGCACTGTGTACTCTGGTTCTCCTCTCCTCTTTGTACTCAGGTTCTGGACTATATCGGTCTTGCTTCCTCTTGTGTCTGAGCTCCAGTTCTTCCTCTGTGTCTGTGATCAGCTCCTCCTCAGTGCTGTGGGGGTCCTTTAGTCTATGGAGTTGCCATCGCCTTCGGCCCCGATGTCCTGGACCCCAAGTCCCCGTCCTTTTTCCATTATCGACCGCCTCAGTCAGAGTAGCAGCATCTCTCCTTGATGCGGCATGCTCCCTAGGAGGAGGGTGCATCTTGATAAAAGCGTTGAGGATGGGACGAGGAGAAGCTGGAGGAGAAATGCATGCGGCATCTGAAGCTTGAAACTGTCCAGGCTGAAAATGAAAATATTAAAAAAATCTCAAAAGAATTTGGTTCATACCTGAGTGCTATTTTACAGTCCATGACACACCACCTATTTTGTTTAGGAAGCTTTATATATTTTATGAGTGAAAAGCAGATTTTACTACTTATTTATCTATTTTTTTATCTTATTTAAAAGGGACCATGTGCAGTTTAAAACATAAATGTCATAATTTTGTGCATTGTAGCAAATATAATCATCAAGTTTTTTGTTTTTTCATTTATTAATCATAATGTTAATCATTCTCATTACCTTTGAAATGATGGAAGGTGCTCCCCGTTTTAACTGTCTGATTTGAGCTTGCTCGCGTAGGAAGAGGTTGTACTCTTTATTTCTCTCCTCTCTTAGTTTTGCCTGTGAGGAAGAAAATATCGGAGACATGTCCTCGAGGTAGACATTACATTCACATAATGGCTGCATATCTGAAATGCTCTGTTTGAGTCTCACTCAACACTCACGCACAGCATTTAAATTCTACCATATACAAACATCAGCTATATACCGTACATCACCTTTTGAACATAAGACACGCTTACTGTAACATTTGTATATCACAGTCTTATCTCCGTTTATGGAAACTGCTTGAATGCAGCAGGATTTCTAAACAAATCAACATTAAAATGTTCATTTTACAGAAAACACCAGGGGTCAAATCCAAATTGTATGTCAGACAAAGTTTTATGTAATCAACAGCACACATCTATCTATCAATCAATTATGGAAACTGTTAATGGGATTTTACTCATTGTATTTTAATGATAAAGACAGTATAAATTGTCCATATCATGCAAATTAGACTCTATCGACCCAGGTGGGACTTGAACCCACAATCCCCAGCTCCGGAGGCTGATGCCTTATCCATTAGGCCACTGGGCCTTGGAAAATACAGGACTTGGCATTATACCTGAATAGGTCTGGAAACACTTGTGTGCCACAGAGGTTGCTATGAAACAAAGCAATTTATAATCAGGAGTTCATTTCAGCAAAAGCCATTGGTGGTGTTGTGACAAAGGTACCTCATGTCAAGGGAAAAAAATCCCACAGGTGACTACGGGGAGTTACCTGCTTCCTGCTGTGTCACATATACAAACACACAAAAATGTACTCACTGAAGTACCCTCCCAGGCCCACAGAAACACACAGAAACACACCTGAGTCGATACTTTCTCCTCAATCGGAAGGGAGAGACCCTGGGGTTGCAGACGAGGTTCTCTAGTTTTTAGATCCTTTTTCTGGGGGAAGAGTGTGACAACAAGAAGGGGACAGCGAGTCAGAGAAGTGCACAACAACTTGGCGAAACATGCCTTAATGATGACACACTTCACTGCATCCTCAGACCTTGGCAACATAGTTTTTGTAGTCCAGTTGAAGCTCCTGCTTAAGTTTGATCTTCCTCCTTTCATAGTCATTCCCCAGCAGCAAGCCCAAGTCCAAACCTGTAAAGTATAAAAATATATAACACGTAAACTACGACAAAACACAACATGAAAGAATCTCCATCATTTGACATTTACTACACCTCTGTCTGGATTAGGTGCTATCATTTGTGCTGCTGATGCTGGGGGCATGTCCACACTGTGTTGCTTATATTGATAACACTTGACTGTGAAGGACATTCAGACAAAACATTAAAACATTCAGCATATTTGTTCTTTGATCACACTGACATTTTACATACCTCAATCTGAATGTATGAACGGTGAATTCCTCTTCAGTGGAGCTATATTCTTGGGTTGCTTTCTCTTCATGCTCCTCGAAAAAAACGTCAGATTTCCGCTTATTAATTACCATGTACTTCTAACAAGGCAGTCATTGAACCTGTGTATAATGATTGCAACTCAGATCCAACACACAGAGGTCATACTTAACATTATAATGCGCAATATCGATCGTATCTACATCTTTTGCCTTCACCGACCTGACAAATGCTCTCGTGGGCGCAAAGCATCATCCGGTTGCTATGGGAAACCATTACACAAAAGGTCCTCCAAGGAACTGACACGAAGCTCAACACAAAAGAAAAAATATCTAAAACTAGTTAAAAATCACCCTTTAATGACTGCTACATAATGTGGCGTTTCTGGCTTTTTGGTGTAGTGGCGGTTTTGACATTATAAAGCTATTTTAAAATAAATATATTTACTGTACATCAGGAAATCCAGCAACAAACGCAACGAATCAAACAGAAACCAGGCTTGAAAGTCATTTTAGCTACCGCGGTGGAGAACTCGGTTTCATTAAAGAATGTTAGCGGTAGTTTCCCCCGTTAAATACCTTAGCTCTCAGTGGAAAAAGTTCATTTTGAGGACCTGAGAGCGAAAGACCTCGGCGTTTTTTCGTGAATGCGCCGCTAGATGTCAGTGTGTCCCCGACGGTTAGCTAAAGTCGTTCCCCGTAGGACTGAACCATGAACGCTGCTAAAGGGGGGAAGTTATTTTGTTGTGGGTAATAAACAATTTCACACCTCGTTCAGGTGTGTCAGTGTTATGTCTGGTCATATTTAATTACGTATAAATCCACGTAGCATAGAAATACATCGACATCACGTTTGTGCAAACATTAATACAAGCTTTCCCCCACGGTTGTACTTTGGTGTAGTGGTACGGCTCACTGTCATGGCTCCCTAAGCGAGTGGACATTTGGCCCTGTCACGGTACGAAGATCTTTTGGAGAAATACATTGTTTTTTCGTCCATTTGTGCAGAAATACAGGTTTGAAGGACTCCTCTTCCCCTGCTCAGATAAGTCATCATGGCGGGGAGCAGCACGGCGCAGAAAACATGGGAGCTTTCCAACAGCATGCAGGAAGTTCAGAGCATAGACGAAATTTACAAATATGACAAAAAGCAACAACAAGAGATCCTCGCTGCGAAGCCATGGACAAAGGAGTAAGTACAGGGCAGCGATGTGGTATTTAGTTTGCAGTTTGAAGTATTTAAATGATCGTTGAGCTACATGCTCTGTATCGTATGTTATGTCACGTTAGTTTATTGCTAGATAGCTTTGGTACACACTAGCATTGGTTTGTTTGGTAACAGCAGTTCAACAAACTGTGTGGTGTGTGTATATGTTGGTGTATATTGTTATGTGTATTTGCAATATTGACTGTTAAAAGTTAAAAATGATAAAGATAATGTATTTATGGATTTATTGTTATAAGGGGTATGTATGTGTGCACTTTATGCTTTGCTATTGTATCTGCTTTTTAATGTTCCCCTTAATTCACCTGATACTGACTGAGTATCTTTTTTTCTTACCCACAGTCACCACTATTTCAAGTACTGCAAGATCTCTGCCTTGGCCTTGTTGAAGATGGTGATGCATGCCAGGTCTGGAGGAAACCTGGAAGTGATGGGCCTCATGCTGGGGAAGGTGGATGGAGAAACCATGATCATTATGGACAGCTTTGCCTTGCCCGTGGAGGGCACAGAAACTCGAGTCAACGCCCAGGCTGCTGCGTACGAATACATGGCAGCCTACATCGAAAATGCCAAACAGGTTGGACACAGAGCGCTGCGAAAGGGCTTCTCATGTGTTTCATGTAAAGCACGGAAACCAAACTCTGCAAACACACTGTTCAGTATTTAGATTTATAGTCCCTTACTTAGCCCGATTTTTTTGTTTGGTGAAATGTTGATCAACTCTTTTAGAAAATCTCCCTGTGTGTTTCTAAAGTTGGTTTGACATGCACTTAATTTGTCTGGAGAAAATACCAAGATGTAAACTTTTTTTTTAGATCAGTGTTATGAAGCACTTCGATCTGTAGGGGAATTAATTTACTGGTGCAATCTAAACAAAACATTCCTGTGTGTCCTAATTTAACTGTGAACTGTTTTCTAATTGAATTTTAAACGTCCTATCATATTATAAAATTACACAAACATTGAATGGAGATTGTTGCCTCACGACAGTCTCACTCGTGTTTTCAGATGCTTTTATTGGTTAACTAAATCTAAATCAGTGAAATAATTTATTCAAGATTAATTCCTAAAATTACTGTGTAAAACACTATGAATTCTCACATGACTACGAATTGGTGGATATGCGCTTTCCTTAAAAAAATTATCCTGTCATCAAATTAGCTGTTGTTTAAAGTGGCATTTTCCCAAAAAATATATAGTATGCGCTGTACAGAGTATTGTTTGCAGCAATTACAATATATTATCAATATTTTATTGTGTACTATCTTTTGTTTTTCTGCATCTTTGGTGTTCTTGTATAATGGTATATCTAATGCCATTAGTAATAATTTTCATCTGTCTCTTATTCCTCAGGTTGGCCGGCTGGAGAATGCTATCGGCTGGTACCACAGTCACCCAGGCTATGGATGCTGGCTCTCGGGCATAGATGTCAGCACTCAGATGCTCAACCAACAGTTTCAGGAGCCTTTTGTGGCTGTTGTGGTAAGACTGGAAATAGTAATCAAACTTTCATTTCAAGCTAAACGCTTCATTAACTGTTATTTCTCATTGCAGCACATAAAAATGATATTCAGGAAAGAAAGATAGTTTCTTTTAAAGCGTAACAATATAAGTTAATGTGGGTGTAACTGAGAAGGGGATAAATTGTTGATGAATGGGCTACAGGTTTCCATGTAGTACTGATGAATATTTTGCTATTGCAACCATATATGCTATTTACACTTCATTTGGTTTACCAGTGCTTAAATGCCATGGGCGACTTATAATTAAGTGTGCGTTTTCAACGCACTGACAGCCATAGTAAAAGACTCCTGGTGGCCAGATTTGAGCAGTCTCTGGAGGTTTGCACGACCTCTGACTTTGTTTTCCTGTTCTACTGTATTTTGCTTTTTACAGATCGACCCCACTCGGACTATTTCGGCAGGGAAAGTCAACCTTGGCGCCTTCAGGACGTACCCAAAGGTGAGGGAAAAAAATAAAAAGCTGCAGTTTTCTTGAGGATATAATTTTACAGCAAAATTACTAAAATGATTTACTATTCGTGATTTATGTGCATTTGTGTGTTTGCTTGTAATATGGGTTATTTCTTGTAGTGAATAAACCAGAATTAACAATCCTGTATCTTATTAATGCATTCGCTTCAAGTGTGGTATTTATGTGGTTATGTTATATAAAAGCTGTTTCATTGGTTGTTATTTCTCTGCTTTTCCTCTTTGTATTTTTAGGGTTACAAACCTCCTGATGAGGGACCCTCAGAATACCAGACAATCCCCTTGAACAAGATTGAAGATTTTGGGGTTCACTGTAAACAGTAAGTATTAATATATCAGTGTCACCATATGAAAGATCTTTATACCCAAACGTATAAATGTATAAATCATATATTTAAAATGTACTTTAATTGCAGTAGTTTAATATAGTGTACTCTTTGTATGAGCGTGTTACCGCATGTGGTTCATGTTTTCACTTTGATTTGTTTTATTTAGGTATTACGCCTTGGAGGTAACATACTTCAAGTCCTCTCTTGATAGAAAGCTTCTGGAGCTCCTCTGGAATAAATATTGGGTCAATACCTTAAGTTCCTCAAGTCTGCTCACGGTATGTAGGAAACTTCAAAAAGCAAAATGTTTGCTATTTGTTTGACATTTTGATTTATGGTTAATTATTACTCTATAACTCACTGAGACATGTGGTCACCCGCTTGTGATGTTGTGATTTATTGCTGCTTAGTAGCCAAGAGTCCCTGTTTATTGATTTTACTAATAAGCTTAATTTAAACTTTTTAACAAAGGAGATGAGTATTAAAGTAGGACCCAGCTCCAGTGATACAGATGCTGTCGTGGTTCACCATGGATCATCTCATTCCCCCCCCACAGCTCACTCTAAAGATTGAAAGCCCCTCATGTGAATTCCCATTGTGGCTGCAGTCAGTCTGTCCCGAGCTTGACTAAACAGTCTAAATAGGCATCAGGCTTATCCAAACAGTTTGCTCTTTGGCATTCTGGATGAAGATGAATTGACTAGATGTCAAGAACAAGCTGCTGCTCGGGTGACAGGCTTTGTCAGTTACTACACTGTCACCCAAGTCAGGGGGCCCCTGTGTCATTGTGTTTTAATTACCTTTTCCACTAAAAACATAGCCTCACCTTAAGCAAACTTTTCACCGACTTCTTTTCATTCACCACAAGGCACAGAGTGATCCTACAGCATCTTAGACAGATTTGTTGCCATCCTGCAAAAAAAATTTCTTCTTTGTGGAAAATCTGTTATCTAGTTTTTGTTGGCAAATTGTGCATGAACGGGTGTGTGTGTGTGTTTGTGTGTATGTATGTGTGTGTTTGTTGGATGGTCAGAACTCGGACTACACCACAGGCCAGGTGTTTGACCTGTCGGAGAAGCTGGAGCAGTCTGAGGCCCAGCTGGGCAGAGGCAGCTTCATGCTCGGGTTGGACACACATGACAGGAAGTCTGAGGACAAACTGGCCAAAGCAACACGAGATAGGTAAATCTTCTTTCAGAGAAAAAAAGGTTACACACTTAAAGCTAAGCATGATTTTTTATAATTTCATTGTTGTCTCTCCCATTGCTTTCTGTGTAACATAAATATTGTTACTGTGTAATGCTCAATATTTGCTGTCCAGATGATTTTTTGATAATATATTCTTGTCCTTATGTTATATTAATAACAACCTTAATCCTAATCCTAATTGGACTTTTATGTGTCAATTGGAATCTTAAGATTTAGTTAAATTTCTCATTTAAGGCTGCAATTAGCATTATTTTTTCACTGAATAATCCATAGATTATGTTCTCAATTAACTGATCAATGTGACTTTTGTGAAATAATTAAAAATGCCAAAGACATAATTTGAGCGATCTGTTGTTTTTCTGACTCACTGTCTGAAAGAAAGAGATTCAGATTGCAACCATTTAAAACAGCTCAAAATAGCTGCTTATTAATTTTCATTGCTGGAGTAAATTAATGATCTCTAGTCTTTGAGTTTTTTTTAACTATAATTATTTATAAGTAGTCTGATTGAAAACAGAAAATGAAAATTGTAAACCTGTAGCACTATTTTTTTTTGTCAGTTTCAATCAGTATGATTAAATATGACTGTGGCTTGAATTGACCAAAAGACTACTTTTCTCTTTATTAACACTAGTTTAAGTCCTGTCTGATATCACAGATGCAGACACGGCAAAACAAATGACGAGAAATTACCACCTTCAGCGTTTATTGCTCTTGGAAGTCTAATGATACCACTGTACATGTCACATCTCTGTTTTGCTGCATCTCTTTTGCAGTAATTGCACTAAATCTCCATTTTTCTCTGTGGTTTGTTTCAGCTGCAAGACAACCATAGAGGCAATCCATGGCCTGATGTCTCAAGTCATTAAGGACAAACTCTTCAATCAAATCAACACATCTGCCAATTAAACCTGAATTACGCACCGATTCGGATTTCACTTGGATTTCTTGTGCATGTCTAGCACTTACTGATTTATGTTAGGGTAGCATTATCTGTGATTTCTCTTGGGAGTGTTTTTTTTTTTTTTTATTCAATTTCCTCTTTTGTCCTAAAAGTAGCGAAGGATTATATAGTCAGGGCTCATTCAAAAATAAAACATAAAAAGTGCAAGTACTGTATTTCATACTTTTTACTTTTATTATTATCATGCAACATAAAATACATTGTAGTTGGGAATTTAAACAATATCACGGGTGTATAAAGTTGATTTGTATTACATATTCAGTCTTGCGTGGATATAGTAAATATTCTGAAGGTGTGAAGCACTGCAGCATTGTTTCCCTTCATGCTCTGGTTGTTGCTAAAAATCTTTTTGGATGTTGGGGCTGTATGCCTCTGCGGCCCGACATGCGAACACACACCATTTAACCCACAGCCTAACCTAGCACCAGTCAGTCATTCAAGCGTGGCCTGTCACAGCATTACATAATGGAACAACAAACTCAAGCTTCTGCACAGGCTCAAAGGGAATCGGCTGCCATGTGCGGGACGTCTCTGCGGAGTCACTCCCAACACAGTTTGGCGCTCAGTGGTACACACTCTGGTGGAGTGGCCAGCTCGTCAGGTTGTGGTGTGGCAGTGATGCAGCGCAGAAACAGAAGCCGTACACACTGGAGTCTATTCACCCAACGTGTCTGCTCTCCATCGAAGCAGACGTTCACCAAGTCTGCCTCTTTTTTTTTTTTTTTTTTTTCTTAAACAGACAGCCGCTCTGGCCTGGGTTTGTGACACATCTTTTTTTCTATGGTATTGTAATGGCTAAATGTATATTTTTGATGTCATGTATCGGAGGGGAGACAGTCCCAGTGGGATAGTGGAGGTGTCTGTTTTTTCTCACGTGCATGAGCTTTGGCACCACTTCTTATAATGATTTTCTTTTACCATTATTTAAGCCATGTCTTCAGTTTGAGGGTGTTCACTATAGCGGTTTAGGAAGAGGAAACCTATTAGATTATATTTAATGTAATTTAGGAATTTCAAATTGTGAGTGGGTTTTCTGTACGCACTGTCTACTGAATAGCTCGTGTTTTTGCCAGATATTTAAATGTATTACATGGATGACAGTCACAGTGCTGAGAAAGTATTTAGAGTATGCTTTTCTAGAATAGTTTCACCTCAGGTTTGGTCTTTCATGGTGATTTAAGAATCAGTGAAACATGTTGAACTCGTTGGACATGTAAATATTGTGATTATCACCAGATGGACATTTGTATGCATGACTAAAGGTGGAATAGGAACATTTATGTAAATTCTAATCAAGTCAGATTGTGGGCAGCCAAAGAAATTCATTACCCGCGTATATTACCTTTATTCTTTTAACATTTAGCAGCTTTCTAATTCAAAAGTATGTTCCACATTACTATGAAAAAGACGCCTTCGCAGATTGCAATGGAATGCACTGATAGTGATTCGGCATTGACTGATTTGAGAGCAGCAGATTGGCTCATGATTAATAGCTGTGGGTAGCTTCAGTATTTAGGCCTTATAGATCCAATGACCCCGCTAAGGCCCGGAGATGTTACGCTTGGTTTGACACTCAGAAGAACGGACCCCACAATCACGGTGCCCTGCTTGAAGAAGTTGATCCCAGCTCCAGAAAGCTGGAGGTGCTGCACTTCCTCTCTGCAGTGTGCTCCTGCATAAGTGAAAGCAACTCACTCCCCTGCAGGAAACCCAGGTCTTGACATGGATACGTGGACAATGCAGGGGTCACTGAGAGGAGCGGCCCGTGGTCCTGATTTGGTGTGAAAGACAGACACAATGGTTTCGAGAAATGTCAAAGAGAGCAAGCCAGAAAATATAAACAGCATAAAGTTTTAACATACATTTAGTCAAATGTGTGTGCTCTATGATGAGGTCATGTAAAATGGCAAAATGGTTACATTCCTTTTAAATATATAGTTACTATTTTTTTAAAAGGCTTTACTGCATTTCAGAAAATAGAAATTAGGTTAAAGTCAAAAGCTTTTTTTTCTTGATTTTGTTTGCAATTAAAAGACAAACTGATCAAATAAAATTACTGAGATGGTTGAACTTTTCCCCTTAAATGTCGGGTGTGAATGTGTGTTTCTATCCTAAATATCCTTGCTAACCTTACAGATGCCTAATTATCTGTTTGCTCACTTCCGCTTATGCGACCCGACGGACGTCGTCGCTTGCGTGGTTTCCATGGCAATGTGATACTCTCCAACAACTCGCCCCTCTAACGTGTTTTTAAAGTTGTTTAGCCGACGACTGGTCGCGTTTTCAAACCTGCAGAAGACCCCGAGAGGTACTGGAGTTTAGTTAATATTTTATTAATCATAATAAGAGGGAATTTCTCAGCTCAGTGTGATTTACGAAGACGCTAGGGTGTTAGCTACCTGAGGTACGTAGCGCGGCGCCATTGATTCATTAACAAGCAGCGGAAGCGTCTCTGTTTGTACATAAAGTTTATGAAGAGTCTCCGTGAGCACCTCATCACCACCTTTCACTGTTGGCCGGTGTTGATGTGACAGTGATAAACTGCTGCTCCCTGGTCTCTGGAGAGGAGAGGCCCAGGGGTGTGTAAGTTCACGGAGTCTATATCTTCTGTCCATAGTTCAGCTCGGGTTTATTGATCACTGTCTCTCGTCTCCAATAACCTCCACCTGATGTCTTGAGATCAAGTTAGGAAAGTCACATCTCTCTGGCTTTGGCTGCACACACACACACAC
>JAOXYL010000055.1:10683442-10700305 GCA_028564955.1 Terapon puta
TCCAGTACTCGTGTTCTGAGACATAACTTGCAGTGGGCCTCGGCTAAAGAGATCCTTTGACAATGAAAAAACAGGATTATTCATAAGTAAACAATTGCCTGAGTAGTAAAGGTTTGTTTTGTAATATGAAGAATAAAAGTATTCTGTAAAATTGTATAAAGTAGGAAAACTGGCACAGGCCATGTAAATGGTTTGAGAGTAAAAGCTTAATGTGACATTTTACTCTTGCACTCAAAAACATTTATTTTCATAGTTTTATTTCCACCTAAAATATGTCATCACAGTGAAAAAGATTTGTAAACATTTGTCATAACCAAATGAAAAATGGTTGTCTTGAGTGTGGTTTGGGGGAGAGCTCTCCATCTAGTGGATGACAGTCAAATTACACTGGAAAGTATTGAACATACAGTCTAGTTATGAAGCAGAAAGTGCAGAAGGCATATTTCAACAGCAGTTATTCTTATTTTTTGCGCTTACAGTAGTTTTATAGAGGCAACAGACATCTTGACACCCTGACTCTGTGTTCGGACTCTACGGCTGGCCATGTAGTAACCGTGGATCATTTTTTCTGCTCCAGGGCTGAGCTCCACTTGCAAACGTTGTGCATGAGATACCAGCTGAGGGGTGTAGAATTAAGCAACTATTTAAATTTATGATCAATATATTACACTATATATGGCTATAAAATCAAGCCTGTAAAGTAATGCGAGTATTTGGTAACAAAACATGTTTGTTAACCTCCTGGTAGTCTTGAGTGGAAAACTCCCAGCAGGATGAGTACAGGGGTTTTCCAGGCTGTACTGCCTGCTGGAGGGTGTGGACGGTGTGGGCAAGCAGGGCATGCTCTCCCACCATATCCCTACACTGAATGACCAGGCCAAAGGCGTCTGCCAACTGAAGTGGTATGGGACCCATTTCCTGCTCACAAAGAAGAGAGGTGTATCAGAAAATGTGCTGTTTTTTTGGATTGGATCGAAAGCATCTCTGAAACTTCTATTTGACTCCGTGTTTATTGTCAACCTTTCCCCTGCAAAAGAAAAAAACAAAGCACTTATTTTCCCCAAGGGCTCTGCTGTGAAGTAATGCTTCAGGGCAGGGCACTTCCTTCAAGAAAAAATAAATAGTCTCAATTTCCTGTTTTGTCTGCACTATCTACAAACAACATCTGAGTTGAATGAAATGTGACGTGTCTTGAACTAAGTGTACTGTGCCGCTCAAGCTTAAGATCTACGAACATAAGACACAGTTTTTTAAATTCCTGATGCAGACCTGCCTCTACACATTCAAACCATAACTTAAGTGAGCTGCGAAGGTAATAGAACACTATGTTGTGACTGAACCCACCGCAGTTCCCAGCACAGCACAGTCTGACTTCCCAGACCGCCGAAAGGCATCTGTGGAGTCGGTGAGGGCCCAGAAGCTGCAGTGGACTGGGAAGGAAAGCTGCTGGTCAGTGTCCTCACCATATTTCTTCCCTGGGATGAACACAGACACCGAGCCAGTCTCCAGAACTGAGAAAAATTCAGAAGGTAATAGAATAAAATCAAATCAGGAATATGCATTATGCATAGCAAAAATGATCCACATATCCATACAGTGAATAGCTGACAGCATCCACTCCATGTAACTTATTTCATTAACCTCTAGTGCTCTACCTGTCTGAATGGAATCCAACTTGTCCTTTTTGTAACAGCCCAGATCTCCCAACATGCAAATACCACCCGTGGCTAACAGGGCAGAGCCAGCATGGATGTTAGCAGTGCCTGCTCCGTGTTGGTCCCGGGAAAGAGATGCAAACATCTCCCCTGAGGCTTGGTGCCTGACCCCACGACATGCCAAGCTCAGGCTGTATGTCATTAGCCTAGCACAAACACAGGGGCAATGGGTAACGAGGAGGACTCAGTCTCAGGTTTCATATGCAGTGTTTCCACTTAAGAGTGTGTGAAGTTGGGTCATGCAGATCACTCTACCTGTCTAATATGAGAGTGTCAGTGGTTAAAACTAGGAGATCCAAGGTGTGAAATGTGTCTTTTGCATCCACATTAGTCTGCACCAAGCTGAGCAGCAAGCCCAGCTTCAAGGTGTTGTAGAGGCCTGGAGGAGACACGTCAGACCCAAAGCAGTGAGCCACAATCGCGGGAAACCTCCAGGGAGAACCGGCTGTGGCCCTCAGCAGCTCCTGGAAGCTGGCACAGACTTTATGGGGATCTGTAGGTAGAGTTGTGAGACGTGATTTATATCTGTTATCAGTATGCCTTTTCGTTGGAGTGGGTTCTAGTGTGAGATCATTTACTGCCTTACACTCTGGCTCCCACGGTTGGACGGTATTTGCCTCTACACTCCAGGTAATGCTGGGAAACTGGTGCACATGCGCAGGAATGCCTAACACCCTGTAGAGTCGGCCGATTCTCATTGAGTTACACAGCTCATCTGTGTGAATAGGGGAAACAAAGCAATAACACTCAAAGGGGTTGTTCTCTGCTGCCTGGTGATTATTGAAGAAACATGCATGCCACTTACAAACCACTGCCAAGAGAAACATGGAGTGAGGCCTTCAGAACAAAGATTTCTCTGTGTGCGAATTGCACAGCCAGCTAATGAGTGTTCCTTGCACTTATTAACATATATGTTTAGTAACGGGAACCCAGTGTATTGAATTCCTCTACAGGACTGGGTCAACAGAGTATGTTAATCCTGGTGCTGAGATTTGCTAAGCTCTCTGGGGTACTGGCTGGACAATGTTATTAGAGGGGACAGAAACACTTAATATCCCACCATGAGGCACTGTGTGCGGCTGGCTGTACAAAAATCTATTTATTTGAACTCTCCCCCACTAAGTTTGTGTTCCAAAGTGAGTCTCATTTAGAAAGCCAGAGAAAATTAATGACAAACTTCAAGACATCTGACTGTGTGTAAATATAGGCTATTACTACTACATATTTCAGGCCTTGGCTGAATATAATGGATGAGAATATAATTTTACAAACAAATAATAGCCTGTAAAATTTTGAGGATATTAATCTATGGCACAGTATCTCCTTTAAGAGTTTGACTCATAAGTGTAAACTGAGACTTTTAACCCAGTTAAACTCAAAGTAGTGCATGTACAATTTGTTCTATGCTATGCAAACAAAAAGGGTCCAGTGATTCACAGGACAGCTACACAACAGAGTCTCTGAAGCCAGTCAGTGATAGTCAAGAACCCTTCAGCTAAGTGGCTGCGTGACATGGATGCTGGGTGAACAAACAGTCTCAATCTGGCTCCATATACCATATATCTGACTACATACTTCACCAGAAAGGGATAAACGACTTTTTAGAATTTGCAAAGGAGAGGAGCTGTTCTTGTGTTCTGCAGCTGTTCTCCAGATTAAAAAGGGACTTGGAAGATGCCAAAAAACACAAACAAATTCAAGTCCTGTTTGAAAGAGCAGATGAGAGGTGAACTTTATAAAGGATGTGCACTCTGCACTGTTTATGTTATCAATTTGTATTCTTTGTTGTTTTTATATTAACTTAATCTGATGTGAAACTTTGATGTGCTTTTTCATGACACAGTTATTACTGTTGCGTTTGATGTGTTGTAATACATGCTGCTAGTGCACATTTTCTTCACCTGCCACATTACCCCCACCTCTCCCAGATGGAAACAAACTATTAGGTTTGTTTCCTCTAACATTATGTTACTACAAGTGGTTTCATTAATCAAACAAATGTAATCAATCAGTCAGTTGTTTGGCTGGGTTACACTACAACAGGAGACACAATGATACAATCATAGAGTAAGCCAACAGTTTTTTCTTTATCTGGTGTAAACCTACCTCTGAGAAACAGGGTCACAGACTGGTACCTGAGTGAGCTTTGCTGATGGGCACGTAGAGCATCCAGCGCTTTGACATGAATAAGCTCCACAAGCTGTTTGTCTGTCTCCAGAAGGACATATTTGCATATCATAACAGTGCACAGAGTTTTCTTTTAACTTCAATTAACCCTTTTGGTCTACTCCAGTGCCGTCTGACATTCAGAGGCATCAACCTCACCTCCAAGCACTCTGAACTTCACATCCTCTTTCAGTGGCGAGCTGCAGATCATGCAGCTGAAGTCATTTCTCACGGTAGCTGACTCTGTGGCTCCAGGCGCATGGACACGAATGTGGAGAAAACCTAAAGTCAACATGCAGGAAATTAAATATCAGTCCAATTTCAAGTCTATGAATGTTACGTTTATTAGATTTGCCTGAGAAACATACAAAATGTGTGTGTGCAAACCCAACCGGATGATCTGCCTTGACAGTTCATACAAGCTAAAAATATTGGGACAATGAGATGTCTTCTCTACAGTACCAGTAGAGCAGGGACAGTCTTCATTAATGCAGAGAAACCTGGCGCCCTGGGTGTATTTTGTGACTCTCGTCATAGCAATGACCAGGCCCTCCATGCAGACAGGCCTCATGGGGCCATAACCACGGAGATGAGAACAGCAAAGGTCCAACATGTACTCAGGGAGAGGAGGCAAGTGTGTCAACTTCAGAACTACATTCACCTCAAAAGAAACAACGAGATTACACATTGTTACAGGGCTGAGCTGACAACCTAGTTTTACTGCCAGGTGCATGCATTTATTATTTATTATGGACGTGGAGCTTCATGAAGTGTTGTCAGTGACCAAGTGGAAGAAACAGATACACCGTGTATTCTTACCTGACTCTCTGTATGTATTTTTTCGACAAGTGAAAGGGTTTTTATGGCCAGGAAGCAAACCTGAATGAGGAATTAGGTAAATGTAGTTAACCTTACAGCAGTGGTTTACATTTGGTTTCAGCTGGAGCGCAGTTTTCACTTAACTTACCGACTGAAACAAGGCTGTTGCTCTTAAGGGATCATGCAGTACACAGTCACCCAATATAGGGTCCACTTCTATCACATCAGAGGGATTGACACTGATACAAAACCTATACACTGCTTCAACCTGTTGGGGGTCTGCAAAGGAGATTGAGTTAAATTAGCAAGGTCGATGTCCTGACTGGAGATGGAGCTAACTAAGAGCGCTTAGCTTAGCTAGCTGACTAGTTTTTAATTCTCCTTACAGCCATACCGTTAAATGATTTACAGTCGTCGGTGAGTTTTTCCAGACCACCACTTCTGTCTAAATATACCAGAGCTGATTCTTTTAACGCTAAATTGTCAGCCATTTTCACTAGCATAGTCGAGAAAGTGGTTCTTTTATATAAACTAATATCACGATATTTACATGGCTAGCTTCAACCGTGTTGCCATGGTGACCACTCAGGAGCCAAACAAGATTACGACGTGATGGCGTTAAATGTAATGTTATTTCAAAATATACAGTAAAAAGTTTTTGAAATGACTATTAAAAAATACACCGACACTTCAATGTAATTTTCTTTGATATTTTTTTTATTACTGTGGAGGAATACAAGTCTAATTGCCGGGCGAAGCAAAGCATTCTGGATTTTGTAGTTTCTGCAAGTGTGTTAAGGCAAAGAATCGCAAAAGTAAACACAAACAGTCCAATAAAAAATAATAATAAATCACTCGTAAAGACAAACTCGAAAGTAACTATATAAGTAAAAGACCTTTTTTTCCTTTACAAATGTGACCTATTGACCAAAATGCCATATTCAGTGGTCTCTCAAGTAATCCCTATTTCCAGCTTAGTTAGAGTTAATATGATACATGACTTTTTTTTTACAGTAATTACATGGACAAACACACTTCCATCTGGCAGTCAAACAGTGAGGTCCAGTGAATTGTTCAAGTTTTTCAGAAAACTGCTTATTGATTTCATTTAAGGGATTAAATTTAAGGCTTTATAAAGGCTTTGCTTTAGAAACCACCAGAAATTACAATAATAGAGGATGGCTGTCCTTAATTCTTTAAAATATCATCTGGTATGTATATATATATATATATATATCTATATAAATACAAATTTGTAAAATATAAGACTTTTCTGGCACACTTTGTTCCAACCAAAATCTGTTATAAGTGCTTCTTCTCAGCTGCTTGCTTTGGCTTCATAGAACAAGTTCATCCATGGTATAAATTCTTCCCTTTAGTCATAAGAAGTTATGATGGTTAAGGCAATTGAAGACCTCATTGGGAATGTTTCATAGGAAAGAGTCATCAGAGGGTGGGGCGTAAGAGAAGCCCACAAAGGCATCGTCTGCCTCCATTACACTGGCGTTGACTATGGAGTGGTCCTGAGACCAGCAGACGGAGTTAGGGACCATCTCATCCGTGAACTCGGGGTCAAAGTTTGAGATGTCACAGTAGGAGCTCTGAAAAAACATTGGCAGTATTAGAATGCATGACACAATTACAAAGCAAAATGCATGTGTGTATTCATAAGGAGGACTTTATGTGAAATACAACAGTAAAATGGTAAGAGAGAAATGTATGTAAAATACAGGTCATAAAAATGAGAAAACCTTAATAATTTTCAGGTTCTTGCGACTAGCAGAAGTGCTTCCAGTTATTCAGTGTACTCCGATCTCTGCTCATATTGAAGTAGGGCGGAGGTATAATTCAAAGAAGTCAATGAAGCATCATCTGTACACACCCAGATTAGAGGAGAGCTCTAATCAGGTAGAATAAGTGAAACAAGTAATTACCACATTGGGTGTAAATGGGGGAGGGATCTTCTTCTGTTCGAGATCATCCCAGTTGATGGAGGAGAAGAAGCTGTGTGCTTTGATCTCATTCTGAAAATGTAAAAAAAAAACAACCTTGACATCTTGGAATAATTTTGTATTTCTGAAAAGTAAGTTGGTAAAAGTAAAAGTCATGTACTGTGATACAGGTTCTGTGAAATGATGTTCACGTCAGAGCCACCAGAGGGCACCCAAGAAAAAGAAATTCTGCTGCACATGTAAAGTCCCTATCTGGATAGTGCTAGTGAATTAATGATCCCACTCACGAAGTCGTCCCTGGACCCGAGTCTGTGCGTGCCGTCTTTCTCCAGCAGGCCCTGGAGGAGAGACCAAGCTGTGCTGGACGCACCAGGACGCATTGCCAACGGTTTGTGGAGGATGTTGTCATACATTTCATGAGTGTCCCGACTGTAGAACGGCGGCTAAGAAATAAAAGAGAAACATATATAGACAGAAGTAGAGACATGGAAGTGAGTGTAATAGTGCAACAACATGCATTAACAATTAACAATAACATGAATGTCAGAGTTTCTGCAGTTTATCATTAAAACCAAAAGTCTTTGTCTGCAAAAATAGTCGAAACTAATTTAGAAAGAAACAGAAATCACTGTTAACTGTAAGTTCAAAGTAAAACCTCACCAGGCCGAAGAGCATTTCATACAGCACTGACCCCAGACACCACCAGTCTACTGTATTATCATACGGCTGCTTCCTCAGGACCTCTGGAGCTAAGTACTGGTCAGAAGACACACATAAACAAAATAATATAACATTAACTTTGACATTTTGCTTCTGGCTTGAAATATACAGACTGAATGTATATCAACTACTGTTTTAGCTCATAAAAAATGACGCGTATACCAAGACATCAGCAGAATAGTCCCAACATAGAAGACACTTGCAAAATTATTAACCGCACTTTATTCTAAAAGTCTGTTAATGATTATTACTTTTTGACACTGAAGGTGAGACTACTTTGGAACAGTGGTCTCAAAACTGGCAGTACTCAGACGTGTCAACATCCAAATGAACGCCCACATACCTCAGGTGTTCCACAAAATGTGGTGGTGGTATCTGTCTGGGAAATGCCTTCCTTGCACAATCCAAAGTCCGTCAAAATGATATGCCCCTTTAAAGAGAGGACACAGGGACGTTTTTAGGCAACATGTGCCACACAAGCAGCTCATTATCCCCGGGGACTGAGGATTCTATTGTTGCCCAGGAATGTTGGCTGCAGCACAACTCAGTCAGTCCCGTTCACCGTTCCCTCACTATCTCAATAAGGCTGGGCAGGAAAATCATTAGTAAAAAACCTAATCCAATCACACGCATTCTGTCCAGATGGAGCTGGAAATGACACTGTTGTTCACTGGTGGTGCCAATAAGACTGGAAGAGAATGACATTTGTGCTATATCCTCTGCGGTATTACGTAATGAATGTGCAGCCAGAGTTTATGCATCGTAGTTCCATACACTGAGTGCTATATTGTTCATGTTATATGTCACTTGAAGAAATTTGCTATTACTACTTATTACTGTCATAGGGTCATTAGTAATTATATATAAGAGAGCAGAGTGTTTAATTAAAAATCAGCGATACTCACTTCGTGATCAAGGAGGATGTTTTCTGGCTTCAAGTCTCTGGACAAAATGAACAAAAAAACACATTTGAGTGCATAACCAGAAAATGTTAAATGTTCATTAAAAAATGTAATTATGCTTTCTATTTATTATCAAATTATTGATTTTATTTCTATACTCAGATACTAGATACCTTCAGAGACATCTTAACAATGCAAGGAATATAAATATGGTAAGGGACTAAAAATATCTGAATTCACCTTAAAAAAAGACACTAAGCATAATTTATGTGCAACTGTAGAAAGTACTCTTGTTTTCAGGCTGGTGAAATCCCCCAAATCCCCAAAATGACCAAACATGGTAGGTCTGACCCCAAAGACACATTATCATGTAAATTAAGGAAAATTTAGTGGGGCTTAAGTCAGATTTAGTAAATAAGTGTATAAATGGAAAGAGTTGTATTTACAAGACCTGATTAACTGGCAAAACATCTTTGAGTTTTATCCTCAGAAACACTTAGCGTGCATTTGCTTAAACAAACCCCCAACATACCTGTAAACAATGTTGAGAGAGTGCAGATAACCCAGTGCACTTGCCATTTCAGCAATGTAGAATTTTGCTCTGGGCTCTGGAAAGGTTCGCTCTTTTTGAAGATGGAAGAAAAGCTGAAATGAAAATATATGATAAATTAAATGAAAAAATTCAACTATATTATAGGGGCTTACCACAATAAGTGTAAAACTCTAATGATATGACCAAGTTTCTAAATGCTTTCAAGAGAAAACTAGTGCATATGCCTGTTCTTCATTTAGTTATGTATATTTACTTTTTTTTCTTAAAGCAAACAGCTTTGACTAGACAGTGTAATGTTGATCTTATTTAATTTCCGTATTACTGGTCTTTGTAGTTAAATTATTCTGGAGGCCAAGATTTCCTTGGATACAGACTGTAGTTAGTCACTCTCACAGAGCAAGTCACACATGGCAGCTTTAAAAAGGCAGATCACACTGTGAGGAAGTCACACTCGAGAGCCGTTCTGAGTGATGTCACGATCTCTAATAAGACTTTCACACGTGGAGGTGTGTTAACCAGCCACCGTGCTGCACTGAGGAATTTTATCAAAGTGGTTTAATACATATTTCCTCTGTTACTGCTATTCTCAGCTTTTCTTGACCTTGTGACTCACTCCTGCGTGACACATTATTCACAACGACTCACTTCTCCTCCATTGATGAAATCCAAGACGAAGTACAACTTGTCTGTGGTCTGGAAGGAATAATGAAGGCCGACCAGGAAAGGGTGCTTCACGTTCTTCAGCAGCACGTTGCGCTCTGCCATGATGTGTTTTTGCTGATTGGAAAAGGTGAGTTAGTGGAAAAATCATAATTCACACGTGCATGCCTGAAATACGGATAAGATCGGGGTGTAATCACCTCTTTTCTGTTGAGAATGACCTTTTTCTGTAAGACCTTGACTGCATAATACTTTCCATCGTTTTTTCGTTTCGCAAGGAAAACCTGCATCACAAGGATGAGAGAGCACACTAAACATTGCACCAACCGGAGTAATTCCAGATCTGATTCTCACTTCCTGCACGAGAAGGCCAACACATGCAGAACTAAAACTTGTTGCTAACCAGACAGAAAAAAACAACAAAGACACTTTTAAACATGTAACTCAAATATCAGTCAACATTAGTTCTCATTGATTTGTAAAACCACTTATGAAACCGATACTGTGAAAGTTTATCAGAGCAGGTCTGTGACCGTGAGAAGTCTCACTGTGGGATGAACAGAAAGCAACAGTGCTTTCCAATATTTCTTCACATACCTTCCCGAAACTCCCCTTCCCTATGACTTTTAAAAAGTCAAAGTCTGTGGGCTTGGCACTGAAATAAAGATCACAGCCATTAATTTCACTCACGTGCACTACTGCAAAAGATTGAGATGACTATTTGGTAAATATGAGATTTTTTTGAAGTGCATGTGAGTAGTGAACATACTGTGGATTTCCAGAGGGTCCCAGGTTAATGTTTCTGGAGGTAGAGTTGTTCTGTTAAACAACAGAGAAAATATTATCCAGGTTAGCAGTCAAGATGTAACAAGAGACAAAAACTGAGACACAATCATCAGTGACTATAACCGATCCAAGAATTCAGTCCTTTGTGCTACAATGATAACATCAGTGAAACATGTTTACTATCTGTATTCATTTTGAATCTTGATGTATTCTGTCATTTGTTACCAAGTACAAACCAAACCATGAGACACAGAGCTGAACTAACAACTATCTCTCACAGCCTGGACTTAATGAAACAGACGTGGACCTGACTACTCCACCATATCTGGACCATATGTTAGCTAAACTGAAAAGATACAGTCAGCAGGAAAACAAACATACAATTAAATAAAAAACAAAAATCAGCTGATCAGTTTCTTACTCTGTCATCTTCGTCCTCAGAGGCGTCGGAAAAGTTTTGCATTTTGTCCATCAGCAGAAAGGTTCTCACATCTGGACTGCGAAGTTTGCAAAGAGAGGCCAAGCAGTGAATAATAGAAAATAAATAAACACTGGCGAGAAAAATCACAAAATGACTTATTCATCTAGTTCACAGCAAATGTGACACATGGCGGAGCAAATTTGATCTTACTGGACTTAAGATCATTGAAGTCATTCGTCCTGATAAAGTTAGCACTGTAATGTAATCTAATGACAGTGAGAACACCAACACTTACTGGTTGCACAGCTGAGGATGAGAGACGATCCGCTTGATGAACTCATGCAGCCCTGCTCTTCTCTGCTTGATGAACTCTTTTGATTAAACATGGGGAAAAAAGTTTATTCTGCTCACACCATTTACTATATATGATACACATGACATACATTCTCTTAGTGGGAACACTTACCGGGGTCAAAATTGTCCCCAAATATCCGCTTGGCAGGAATTTTCAAGTTCATAGCTGGAAACTGTTTCCTTAACTACATTTGAAGATATGAGAGCAACAAAGAACTGATGTTTAGGGCCACAACATCTCCATGGTCACAGGTATTAAGTAGTATTACACATACATATCAGGCAGTAAATCAAACTAAATCACAGGTAGTAAATCAAAGGGTAATCAAAGACTTGTGAACAGAGTTACGGTGATGTAAAATGGCATCCATCCAGGACTCACTGTGTTGTAGAGTTTATCGAACTCTGCATATCGCCTGAAGACAAACCATTCCTGCTGTCCGACATTGACTATCACTTTGTAAACCTGAAAAGGAAAGTCCGTGTAAACACGAGTAGTATCAAACTGTGATGTGATTTCATGCTAAATTCCTGCGATAACATTTAGAGATACGAGATGCCCGATGAGCAGCCTTCGAAAAGACTTAATTTTACTCCGGACCGAAAACATAACAATGAACAGAGTCTCTGCACGCACTGTGTAACGCTTTTTCTTGTCCCTCTGCTCGTTGTGGCAGGGTATGCTGACATTGGGGAGGCTGGGCTGCTCCTCCATCTTGGGGGCCGTCGGCATTCAAAGGTGCAACGTTGTGAAGTGATGTGTCCTCCTCAGGATAAGGCTTCAAGTGTGCAACTGGCCCATCCCCGTCCTGGGTCGCTGCTGCAGAGGAGAAACGAGAACCGGCCGCTCTGTTATTCAGGAAGTGAAACTGGTGTTCTTCTTCTTCTCTCAACACATTTCGGCCTGGAGTAGCCATGCCACACCTGATATGATAAATCTCTTCCCCCTTCTGATTTTGTGGGCTTGTTATTTATGTTGACTCCTGGTCATGAGCAAAGAGCTGTTAACAAGCCTTGAAATATTATATTATCGCATCCATAAATCCCTTCTGTTTTTTTTACTTGTTAGCTATCCATGGGTCACAGAGGGCTGCTGTTTTCAAGCTGTGTGCGTCTGTGGTCCGAAAGATCACTTGGCCACATGTTGCTTCGAGCATCACACTTTAAAAAAGGGCCCCAACGTCCCTGTTTCAGGTTCTCGTAAAAAGAAACCGAAGAACTCCCTTCAAGTAGTTGAGTGAGGAGTGTGCTGGGGCGTTTTATTTATTATGTTTTTTTCTACAAGTTGAAGTGTTAATCTAAATACTCTCACGGTGGCCTAAATACTCTGACTCACTTTTGTTTTTGTTTTTTTTTACGTGGGGTGTAAATGGAAAGATGTTGAGTCACAACTGTTTAGTGAAAACAGACATTTTTGCCTTTGAAGGTATTTCGGGTTGAAATCCACGTCTAGAGATCCTTGTGCTGTCATGCAGGTGAAGATTGTGTACAACAGGAGGGTCAGTGAGCTACAACATGACAGCAGGCGGGCTCCCTTTGAAATACTTCAAATGACTGAATATCGCCTGAGCACATACTGTTATATTGTTTTGTTTTTTCTTTTTACAAGCAGTGGTGCTATCAATCTGCCTTGCATGATAATTACGAGAATTGCATTACAAGTCTGCATCTGTGCGGCTTCCACCCACAGGCATCCACCTCGCACGCAGCCTCCCCAACAACACGTGAGCGCGCGCAGGCCCACGCTCGTCCACATGTACGTACACGCACTGACACACGCCAGCTCTCTGACGCATGCTGGGTCTGTGACATTCTCTCTCATTCCGGTCAGCAGAAAGGTATTTTTAAATAACCTCCCGGGGGTCTTTGAAGGTGGAGTTACACAATAGGTTAAGAGTGAGACCCCCAGCGTTGTTCTTCCCCTGTGTTCAAAGGGGGAAACAGAGCTCATTGCTAAGGTTTAATGCATGTCTTCCCCTCACAACTGAAGTAGCAAAAAGGTCAAGATCTCAGTTCCCTGCAGGCACAGAAGGGGGGCAAAGTTCACTTCTACTGCAAAGAGTCTAATAAGTGAGTTATAAGCACTTGTAATAGATGTTATCGCCTGTATTCTCCTGATCTGGGAACATGATTCTATAACTATGTATATTATTGTGTGTATAGTAAATACTAAACACTGTGATCACACACAGGGAGGCCTGACTCTTTCCTTCAACCCCTCGTTATGCAACATCTATTTCTTCTCCAACAAAGCTCTTTGTCTGCTGCGCTGACTCCTCCATTGTTTCACGTCGGTGAGGTCAGCCTAGTTGGCTCAGTAGTTTTTGTCTTCTTAACCACAACCGTTGTAACTCTCGCCGCTGTTTGCTCGCAACACACAGAAAAACCTGTTTCAGGGTCAACTTTCCCCGGTCTGCGTATTGATCTTGAACGCATCCTGAAGGGATGCCACATTCTGCTCACGTTGGGGTGAGGGTACAGCAAAGAAGCGGCCCTCTTTAAAATGCATGTGTGCAATCAGAGGGACCTTCATGCCCTCTGCCTTTTTTCCCCCCTCTCGTGTTCCTATCTTTAACTTTCTTTCATTTTCATTTTCACCCACATTCAGTGTGACAAACCACAAAGAGACCAAAGGCATTAACATTTGCTCTATCAATATTGTCTTTACTTTTAAAACTAGGGCTTAGACTAATGACTATGATGGTAATTTTATGATTAGTTTAGTCTAAGAAAAGCAGAAAAAAAGACCATCACAATTTCTTAGAGGCCATGGCGAGATCTTAAAAAGTCTTATTATGCTAAACCGAAAGAAAATCCTCACATTTGAGAAGCTGAAAGCAAAGAAGTTTTAAATGACTTAAATAAATCCTAAAAATAGTTACGGATTGATTTGCTGTCAATGGACTAATCGTACAAGTTTTAACTTTTGTGGAAACAGCGTTGTTGTGGGAAATCAACACCAGCTGGCTGTAACTATCAAGTTTGTCTCCAAGCAGATTTGTTTTTTTAAACCTCGCAATTAAATACAGAGAGCTGGTGAAGTCTGTGCAAAGGTGGCTGGTACACACACACACACGCAAAGTTTGGGCCTACTTCCCTGAGTTGCCTCACATCTGTGTATGTTTTCACGGTTAGCTGACTCTGTACGTCACCGGGCAGGACCCGCTTAATAACATTCCAGAAATAGTTTGGTTTAGGGGAAACACAACCTATAACCGTCTAGTACAACTTACATTTTCAGCTGACACAGCTACTCCTTCATATGGAATGCTGCAGCTCGCCACACCCGGCGACACAGATTGTCAAGTTTGTTATACAGAGTTGAAAGCAAAGCTCGAAGAGGCGCAACGTGTAGGGGAAAAAAAGGGAAAACGATTAATGTTGAGCCCGTTTCCCCGGCTGAAGTTTGAGCGCAGCATGCCCCGTGTTCACGCCGCCACATGAATTAACTTGTGCTGACAGGCACAAATGTGCTGGACTACTACGGGGGATCAAAAATAGCATTCTTCCTGCTTCGCTCAAACACACATCCTTGCCTGTGGATATCCTATGAGGATGTTGGACATATTTTTTTTTTCTGTGTGAGAGTGTGTGTTGGTGTGCATCATGCGTGATAGGCATTTTCACCAAGAAAACAAAGCAGAAGTCGCCCTGTAATGGTAAATCTGATGTGAAAGCTCAATCGGGCATGCAGAACAATGAAAGCAGAAAAGGTCTGTAACCACACAAAGACCTGAAATAGGAAGACAACCTATTTCAGAGCTGTGAATTATAGCCTTTATTATAGATAGCCGTTTCTAACTTTACATTAATACAAATACATAAAACCTTTGAGAATATTTCTGCATAGTTTTGAATTTGTTTAAATGATATGTGCGTGCAGGCCGAAACTGAATAACGTACACATCACCCTGGTTTAGAGGTATCTCATTATAATGCTACACAGACAGATCTCTGATTGAGGAAGTGCAGCTGGAGAGGCGTGAGGGGCATGAACTCAGTCAACCCCGGTACGTGCAAGCGACCTCAGCATCTGGACAAATTCCTAACCTGACCTGAGCGTCCAGACAGCTCACAGACATGCACTGTCTGCACGCTGTGGCGCCGACTTCCTTTCAGAAACCGGTCTGAATCGGCTCGAGCTGCTGACAAAAATGAGAAAATGAGATCACAGCACTGTTGGGCGCTCACTGCCTCGCCTGAGCGACTTCACACCGGGTCTGCGCGTCAGATTTGAACTGAATCTTGTCACCTTTCACCAGAAATTTGCCTTTCCGCACAAAACCTGATCTTCGCAGCCACCTGTTAACATCTATGGGACCATCTGTGAGCCTCTTCAACTCACAGCAAGCTGGAAATCAACATGCCACATGATAGAGCTGAAACTCTGACAGACGGGGGAAAGATGGGGAAAGGATTATGGAGATAAGGATTATTAAGAAAAGCATCCTTCCTGCCACTGCAAATTTATATTCCCCAATTTGTTGATGGCTGGGGTTTTATGTAAGAGCATCACAGGAGGGAAAACACACACTCGCTTGCTGTGCCACTGTCCGTACCACACAGCTGAATCAACATCCAGTGTGGGGACTGATCTTAAGGGCCTGTGACACACACAGTCTGCAGTCAGGAGAACAATTACACCAGGGTGGACAACATGTACTTAAAACACAGCATTAAAAAAAAAGGGCCTCGCCTACTTGTGTTTCATTTTGGAAAAGCACCTGAGGCCAAGTGTGTGCTTTACACAGGAGTAACTTTTTTTTTTAAAAAAAAATCTCTGCACAGATCACGTGTGTTACAGGGAAAAAAAGGCATACACCTTCTTCTCCAGAGGAGGAGGAGGGAGGAGGAGGAAGAGGGACGAAAAAATGAGCAAGAGGAGGGAGGAGCAGAACACACACACACACACACACACACACACTCTTATTACACAAGGACACAGATATAATACCAACACGCACAAAATCAAAGGCTTGACATGTTCCAACAAGCACCTGTGTTGAAAAAGAAAACCCCCAAACTTCCTTAGTGTCAGATTTTTCGTGAACGCCACACGGAAAAGCGGATGACTTCACTTTGTTTATGTTACTTTGCCTCGGTTGAACTTCTCTCTTCGATGAAAAAAAAGTGAAAAGGCAACATTTATCTACCCACATTTACCTTAAAAAACCCTCACACTGTTACCAGAGCTTGGTATGATAAGTATTTAATACCTCAGGACAGCAAATGCAGAACAAGGTACATGAACATCACGTACCTTACAGTATGTTGGTGCGCTCCTCATTTATCCTCCAGCGGGGATGTTTCGCATTTAGACTGTCACCACATTGAACATATTTTTCCCGCTCTCGGTCCGGACACAGGCCCCGAAAGCCCCCCACCCGTACACTAAAACTGTAACCGAGTTTTTGTTTTTGTGTCTCGCCGCTCATAAAGTGCCTGTCAGTTGAGAGAGAAGCAGGAAACATCAGTCTTTCCTGGCCGAAGAAAGTTCCAATGAAATTTGTCACGGGACCACACGGCTGTAACCGCAGTCACTGAACGCACCACGACGGCTTCCGGCGGCACCTTTCACAATAAAACCTAGGGAAACCTCAGCCAAGTGTGTTTTGAGGTACTTAAAGAAGAACGGGTACACAATAAAAAAAGTACTATTTGCCTTAAAGTTCATTTAATCTAAGAGGAAAAACACATGCACTTTGCTTCAGTCCAACATCTCCCTATATTCGTAAAAGTAAACTGATCTATATGGGATTATGCCCTATGTGGGTTAAAAAGAAGGGAAGGCACAGATCTCTCTCATAAGGCAGGA
>JAOXYL010000055.1:10705270-10721204 GCA_028564955.1 Terapon puta
ACATTGTTTATTTATCTGGTTTCTGTTCACGTATTCCCCTCCCTGCTTGTTTTGGGCTTGACATTGAAAGACTAGTGCCAGTAAATGTACTTATATTATCATTTCTAGGTGCTTTCACTGCTCACAGGATTAGTCTTCAGTGCGGTTATAGTCACAACTTCAGTTAAAAAAACAATCTTTTGATATCCTTTGCAAGTAGAGGGCTTTGTATGTTTGAAATTTCATAACCATGCAGTATTTTTTTAACTGCTCTAGGTGCAGTTTTGAAATCAGATATAAGATACTGATAGAAAATACAACTGACATCTGTGCTCATGTTGGCAACGTCCGTGCAGCCATCATCACTTCTCTGACCTTTATAGAGAATATCTTCGGTTCGATTACTTAAACCTACCCTTCTTTTGCTCCCTCTTTACATTTGCCCTCTGCATCTTTCAGCAACGATGAGGACGAAGAGCTACACTCTACAGACCCAGAGAGTAAAGACAAAAGCAAAGACAAAAAGACCCTGTGCAAAGTAAAGTGGTCCCGAGATGAGGTGAGTTTTCACGAATGAGGTCTGGACATAAGAGGGTTTTCTTGGCTATTTAAATCAGTTGACTGAGACTCTGTGAGGTTTGTATTTTATCGTCCTCGAAATAAGACTGTTTGAATGTGTGCTCCATACATCTTAAAAATAATCTCTCCTGTTTTTCCATTCAGTAATGCAATGAGAGCAGACAGGTTGATGTGTTGAATGTAGATTTTCACTCTCTGTTTCTCTTTTCTTTGTCTCTGCTTAGGATGAAAAGCTGAAAAAACTTGTAGAGCAGCATGGAACGGACTCCTGGAAATTAATAGCTAACTTTTTTCCTGTAAGTATGTAACGTAATGTCTTTGCTTCACGTAATAAGAGTATTAGTTGTACCTTACTGCTTTATGTCATATTAGTCCCTCTCTAAGAGTTAATGACCATTCAAGCCATTTAGTAAACTTATAATTAACATTGTTCCTCAATGACGGTGACTGGAGAAGCAAAAGTATTTACAGCTGTCAGGAGTGGGTGTAACTGTGAGGTAATGTTGTGGTGTAATGAGGTGTCGTGCTTTGTGCGGCTCTGTCACAGGGGAGGACAGATGGCCAGTGTCAACACCGCTGGCAGAAGGTGCTCAACCCGGAGTTGGTGAAAGGACCCTGGACAAAAGAGGAGGATCAAAAGGTAAGAGGAGCCGGGAGTTTCCTGTTCTGCGTAGAAAGAGGGATCACAAGACTGGTAAATGATAGGGGAGACAGACGGAAGCTATCGGGAACAGGAACACGATACAAACACAAATGCCACAGTGCACAATGTATCTTCCACCTTCACACTAACTGGACTGTGCACATGCGCAAGATTACTTCCTGCTAAAACGTTCTTTTCCTCAGCTTCTTTTTTTTTTTCCTCCGCTACATCATCCTTTATAAAACACAGATTTTCCAAGTCACTAGTTTGGAGCCAGGCCCTTCTTTGTACAGAGCCGAAGCTCTAAGCTCCAAGATGAACAGTGCATTCCTTAAATGGATCAGTGTTCTCCAAGAATATCAAGAATGGTAACTCATTCCTCCAACGTCTTGGCATCATAACAGAAACACGGGCCTATCAGAAACAGCCTGGGCTGCCAGTGATGACATCACAACATTTTTCAGTCTTGACGGAAACAGCCAAACAAGCTGTGCTGCTGCTGCTGCTGCAGTCAAAGCTCTCTAAACACTGACACTGCTGTTGGCTATGAATGAAAAAATATGAAAAAATTGATTTACCCCTATAGAAAAGCTTGGAGTTTGAATTAATCCACTCAAGGCCTTACTCCGCCCTTCTGTAAAATAAAACAGAATGTTGCTGTTAAATGCAGAAATGTGCAGAGTATCATTTTCTGATTTAGAAATAACACCTGTCCCCCCTGTTTGTACAGGTCATTGACCTGGTACACAAGTATGGCCCCAAGCGTTGGTCGGTGATCGCCAAGCACCTCCAGGGCAGGATTGGAAAGCAGTGCCGTGAACGGTGGCACAACCACCTAAACCCAGAGGTGAAAAAGTCTTCATGGACTCAGGAGGAGGACCGAATCATTTACGAGGCCCACAAAAGGCTTGGCAACCGCTGGGCAGAGATCTCCAAGCTTCTTCCTGGACGGTAAGATGATCTAATTGCATTTCTTTACTTCCAATTTAAGTTGGGAAATGGAAGATATACAAAAATGCTACTGATGTTCTCCCCAACAGGACAGACAACTCCATCAAGAACCACTGGAACTCCACCATGAGGAGGAAGGTGGAGCATGAGGGGTACCTGCAGGATGGCTGCAAGACTTTCACTTCTTCTCACGCTGGAGTGAAGAGACGCCACCACAGGCCGTGTCCTCCGACTCCAACAGAGCCCGGGCACTGTGATCGCAGTCCCCTGCCTATACCGGGCCCCAACCAGGTCCACATCCTTTCTGGACACACAATTCATGGTGTTTTGATTTTTTTCCATGTCTTGTCTTTAGTGATATTTATTTATATATGGTTTTACATATGTGTTTTAGATGGGCGGATTTCCTTATGACCCTCACAGTGGGCACTTGATAGACGGTGTTCCTGATAATCCAGGCTTCGTATCGGTGAGTCTTTGAGCATTTCTTTGCATGCTTATGGGAAAGACTCGTCACAATCTTTATTTTCTGGACTTTCTGTTGTTAACTTTGTGATTGCTAACACTGGACTTCAAATCAAACACTTGAACGTCCTGTTATTTTCATCTTGAGACTCCTGTTATTTTCACCTAACATTCAATAACAGACAACAGGGGAAGAATCAAAAAAGACCCTGTAAAAATTTTATGTGTGAATCTGTTTTGTGTCTGGTTTTCTTAACCTCTTCCTTTCCTCCTGTCCTCTCGACCTCTCCTCCCTGACGTTTGTCTATTTCAGCCATCCTGCCTGGATGATCCTGACAGAGAGCAAAGAATTAAGGAGCTTGAGCTGCTGCTTATGTCAGCAGAGAATGAAGTCCAGCGACAAGTGCAGTGCAGAGGTCCATGTGTAAGAACACACTCCTCATGTGTGTTTGCATAGTCAGCATAGCCTGCGTGTGTTTGTAGCTTATATACACTGTAAAAAGTTGAAAGACAGTCATTTTAGATATAAAATTAATTATTCAATTGCACATTAAGTCTTAAAATCAAATCAAAGTCTGATAAAGATAGAGTATTATGGATTTTCTTGAACTTGTGTTACATTGGTCGTCTTATACTTAAAAATTCCTAAATTCCATCTCTATGGTCGACATTTTAAGACTTGAGACAAAATGACAGACTTTTTGCAGTGTATACATGTGAAAACAAGAGTGGCGCACATGTATGTGTGTCTATAGCCTGATTTGCTGTAGTTTTGCACTAGTAACTACCTTCCCCATCTCGCTACTCATTCAGACTGGCCTGAAGCTGTGCTTGGTAGTCATCCTACTCCCCCCTCCCCTTCTCCATTGTCATGACCAAACATGAACCTGCTCCCTCATGCCATTCGGTCCTCACCCCCCCATGCCCACGCTCAGCCAGCAGTTTGAACCAAGCACTCTCCGCTGTCTCTCCTGTTCTTGTTCTGTCCCTCCCCTATAAAGTTTTCACTTTCAGTTCACTCCATTTATGTAATGTGTCATTCTTCAAATCAGTGAATGATTTAATGGTCGAGATTGGTCTGACAAGTCGTAATATGATTTGTGCTTTGCACACTTTCCCAGCCACAGAGAATTTGAAAATGCCAGCAAATTTAGAATAATTTTACTTTACCAATCTCGCATCATTAGATTAAACAACAATCTGCTGCTGGATCCAAAGATTTAACACCAGGTTTCTCTCCTCCTGCCCCTCTAGAGTCTGGAGCCGTACTCGTCGTGGTCCGACGGTGTGTCAGACGACACAATGACCACAAGTAACAGCAGCCTAGAGGAGCAGGCAGAGAGACGGTCCTGGAGGGGCCCTGAGGTCCCTCAGGGACCTCCACCACAACTTCCTGTCTCCCCCAGCAAGTTCCTGGCTGTCGAGGCGAGCACTGTGCTCTCCACCCTGCAGACCATACCAGAGTTTGCGGAGACCATGGAGCTCATTGACTCAGTGAGTAATGGAGGGAGCACAATGGAGAACAAATCGATCTCAGTGTGAATTTGTCCACCAAAAGTCATGAATGTATTAAAGATCTACTGTAGATGTGTTTTGCGCTGCAGGACCCTGGTGCATGGAGCGACATGACCGGCTTTGACTTGTCAGAGACAGTGACGCCGCCCAGGCACAACCAGGCAGGCTACACCAGTCTCCTGCAAGAGAGGACGATTGACAATTCAATGGGCTACGCAGTCAACACTCCGACTCCGATCTCCGGTCGTGATAAGAACTGCACTCCATTTTGTTTGGGAAGTGTTGCCTCCCTGACTCCTATCAACTCGTCCAAGCCCTCCCAGGAATCCACGGGGAGGAGGAGGAGACGAGAGAGGGGGGAACCGTCTCCTCTGTGCGACAGGACCTGCTCTTCCTTCTTGGAAAACATCTCAAATTCTCCCAAGAAAACACCCACAAAGTCACAGCCATTCACCCCATCACGAGTAAGTGAATATTTTTTTCTTCATATAAACTAATCCTCACTTCAGCTGTCATGTGGATAATGTGCCAGAACTGTTTTTCCCCCCAGTTCTGCAACATATCAGGGGCGGAGCATCTGAATCTGGATAACCCTGCCCTCACCTCAACTCCAGTGTGCGGCCAGAGGTGTCTCCTCAACACACCGCTCCAAAAAGAAACCACACCTAAGCACCAGAAAGAGAATGATGGGTAAACAAAAGCAGTATACATCCCACAAGAGCTAGCATGAAAACCAGAAGCTTGTTCTGTTTTGTGGAAATTGACTTTAAGAATCGTTCATCTTTTTATAATGTCAGAGATGGGGAGAGTGTTTAATATTCGCTGTCATTTTATTAGTTCACGGACCCCCAAATTCCGTAAAACTGTCATGATCCCAACCCCGAGGACACCGACTCCTTTCAAAAATGCTTTGGCTGCACAGGAGAAAATGCACGGGCCACTAAAGATGGAGGTAAGAGGTCAAATGTGTGCATTTTAATTCCATGTTTTAACACATTGCACTTTCATATACCCATATTTAGGATAAATTTGTCTATTATTGCACTTATGATCTCGTGGTTAAATTAATGTGTGCATTTTTCCAGCCACAGCCATTAGCATTCCTAGAAGAAGACATTCGAGAAGTTCTGAAACAGGAGACTGGAGCAGACATCTTCAATAGACAGATAAACATTCAGTCAGACTACAGAACATGGAAACATAATGTAAGTATAGCACGCACTCTTCCTCCACTGTTCACTCTGAAAATACAAATACTTACAGATACTCACATTTAAATTTTTTACTGGACTCAGCTGTAGTACTTTACTCTGTCCTACCTGGAATGACAGTATTTACTCTTATGTATCTTGGTTTTTTGATTTCAGATTGACGGCCCAGCTAGAAAGGTGCGCAAATCCCTTGTGCTGGATCCCTGGGGGAAGGACTGCCTAAACGTCCAACTCTTCCAAGAGCAGCTCAACAATGCACAAGTAAGTCATGGTCATGGTTTCAAGCTCCAGCTAGATGAGAAAATAACCGGCGATGGCTACAAGAGTGCTGAACATTACCTCAAAGAGCAACTCAGGCTGAAAGTAGTGAGATTTTGCTGTAAACAAAACATTTTAAAACTTTCTTCCTTTGACATAAATGGTAACAGCAGGTATCAGTTAAAAAGGGACTTTATATGAATACAGTTCAGCATCGTTATTTCCATCATGTTTATTGTTAATGTAGCTGCTGTGTTTTCTGAATCTCTAATTCCAGGTGCCAGACGAAAGTCTACTGACGAACTCTTCACTGGTCTCTCCAATCCCTGAGCAGGAGGACGGCAGCCGGTCTCTGGTATCTGGCAGAGAGGAGCCCTCTTTAGTCCCCGTTCATCCTTCTCGCTTCACCAGCCCCCGGATGAAGAAGCTTCTTGCCACCCACAAAGCACAAAAACACACCGCTGTACAGGTATGTAGAGTAGTCCTCAAGTGGAACCATTGATGCAATGAAGTTTTTTTTGTTGTTGTTGTTGTGTTCACATTAAATGTTACGTGCAAATGCATTGCATCCTTGAGGTCTGATATACTTTTACTACATTTCAGCAAAGAAGACTGCAGCTTTTCTTTGGTGCTTTTTTTTTTTTTGCTGTATTGCATTGTATCTTGGCATGTTACCACCAGCAGATCATTGGAATCGCTTGTGTCCTGGCACCAAAGCTACTTGAAGAACCTTTAAATTAAACTTTAAACAATTGTTAAGATAAACATAATATATTTATTTTTTTGCACAATGAAAGGATATCCAGTTTGGCAGTCATTGGTAATTGTTGCTTCCTGTCTCTGCAGGTGAGTGAGTGGGAGGCGGTGGTTTATGGGAAAACAGAAGACCAGCTGATCATGACAGAACAGGCACGTCAGTACCTGAACCCTTACCCGTCATCTGGCTCTACCTCAAGGGCCCTTGTGCTTTAAAGCAGCCCCCCTCGCTGCGTGGGCAACACTGCGACACCCGTCCAACAACCGAAACCTCCACTGAATCGTGTAAGAGACAATCCGGTGAAGACAAATTATTATATTTTTCTTTTGAAGCAGAAATGCACTGCCAAGGACGTCCACAATATAAAAATAAGGCACAGCTGCTAGTATTGTTTTCAACACTTGTCTAGGTCACTGCCCAAGTAGTTTTAGGTTTGGCCTGTATTTCCTTTTGAATACACACAACCTGGCAACATAAGCAGTTTTGTACAGATATGAAAAGACTAGATTTTTTTTTCAGCGCTAGTCAGTAATCTCGAAACAACCTGCACGTACAGTAGGCTGTAGAAATAGCATTTATTACTAGCAGTGGCTGCTTCTGAGTTTTATATTTTTAATATATTGTTTAAATGACAAGAAAGACATTTTATAACGTAAGGCTACTCATTGTGTGTCTCCTCCAGCTTGTTTTGCTAAACTACCCCACTGCTGTTATCACATAAGAAAAAAAAACACGTACATGGAAAATCTGTAGCTTTCTATCAACACCCGTGTATTTTTAAAATCACACCATGGGTTTTTTAACAAGACAAAAACAGTACAGAATATGATGTTAACAACTTTGCAATAACGTGTTTTTTGAGGCAGCAGTGTGACATTGCTGAATGCCTTTCCACGTTGATGTGAAGTCTTTGCGGATGGAAGGAAGGAGCTGTCAGTATTGCACTACTGAGTTGATTTTGCTGCTGAGAAGGGAGCAGTGTTTTAAGGGCAAACTGGATAGCACTTGTGATGGTATCTTTTTTTCTTTTCTTTTTCTTTTTTTTTTTTTTAACAACACAACGTTTCCTTTCCAAGGCCATAGTGTCTGTCGAGACATCAGTTGAATGTATTTCATTGCAATGTACATGTGTAAGAACCTCAAAAATGGAAGGGTACCTTAATGTTTATTTCTGTTATTTTATTTATTATCTGACAGCTCTAAAGCTTAGATATTAATATAAATCGGACACCATGAGTTTTTAAGAAGTTTAACTTTGCTGACAAAACAGCCTAAAAACCCACACTTGCTCTAAAGCCGCTCCCTCTGTAATAGAGGGTGAGCGGTCACCATTGCTTTGGTCAGCCGTGTCGCTGCGTCACGGTTGTCACCGACCAGTTTTCATATCATCAGTGTTCTACAACAAGCATTTGGTCGAGAAGGATTTACTTTTTATGTGAAGGCTGTAGGTTTTTATTTATTTAATGTCTACTAATTTATTTATTTCTTTAAAAAAAAAACATTTAAGAGAAATTATTGAAGAATTTTATTGTCTTTTCTCTTTTAAAATCAGGATTGGGCTACCATACACTTTCATTACTCCAAGTTAGAAGAACATGCACTGCCACTAATTTGATACGTTGATTCCTTTTCCTGATCAGGCAAGATCTAGCAAGTAATCGTTGTAGTTGTATCTGTGATCTTGTAACATATACAGTAGATAGGATTTGTTTATTTTCCTTTGACTCAAATCAGTTCTCCTATTAGGTAGCAGGACTCCATCTCCGACCTCTAATCATAGACAAATTGCACTTTTTACTCATCATTTAATTTTAAATGTTTGTTCATTCTGATGATGTAGCTTTTGTCCATATTTTTATTTTTTGGTGTGAGTGTGTATGTTAGACGGTTGTCTCCCCATGTTGTAATGAATGCTGACATTAAGATCTTGCTGCTCGATTTTAACATCACAACTAATCTCCTGTTCTGCTGCAGAAGTGTGTGCTTCAGTACACTACGTTAAAGCCTTACATTCAACTTTTTTAGACAGACGGCTCTACAGCCTTGTATCCTGCTGAAACGCCCTTGAGCAAGACCTAAAACCCTTACCCGCTCACTCATTATGTGACACGCTGCTTAAGAACAAAACTGCTTAAAACGTGATGTAAATATGCACAAATTTGGGTTTTATTCTGAAGAAATGTACTGCACTGTGCTTCCATGTTAACAGGCTGATTCATGTCATTTTTAACCATCCTGAAACAAACAAAAAAATCTATAATCTATAATCTGGTGAAGTAACACTACAGCTATAAATGGTCTTCTTTGTATTATTGGCATTAGCAGATCCAGTATTAGTTATAATCTGGATTATCCTGCATTAAGCATTTGAGTGAGAATAAGAAGGGAATCTTGTCAGGGAGATCAAGTGGAAAGATCAGGAGTATATAGTACACGACTCTAAAACAGAAAGTAGACTAACATCCATGAGACATTTGTATTTGAATGTGGTGGCTGAGGTGTGTCTAATCTGTATATAATTGTGTTATATGTTCTGTTTGTTGGTTTGACTTGTGTTTGTACATTCCATTTGTTAAATCCAAGTTAATATGTTTGTACGTTAACAACATTTGGCCATGTAACATCATAGGTTTTGAGGGAATTAAGTACATATACAGGATAGTAGCAGCTGTTGTATACTACTGTAGTTATGCATGAGCAATACACAAGATGCTGGACTTTGCTTTAACTGACGAGGTGAATCACAGATGTAACACCCTATATTTTGTAGCATTTTCAGTTGAAATCATAACCAAGGTACCATAGAAATCCTGCCAACTGTCTTTGTAACCATGTACTTAATTTGGAAAAATAAATGCATATGCTGCATGACTTCTATGGGGTTTTAAATTGTGTCCACATTTTTTTATGGTTTTTAGATTGAGCAGACCGATCCATCTCTGCCAAGAGACACTGTACAAATTAGTATAGGTTACATGGTGTTCCCCATGTAATGAAGTTTTCTGATGATCCTTTAGTTTTTCTGACATGCTCACAGCAGGCAGAGAAAACTCTTGAGCCCTTGCCAAGACTGATGCCTTTTTTCCATTTTCTCCAAGAAAATGGAAGTCAAAATCTGCCACCTTAAATCATACTTCAGGTCTACTCCAGGTGGAGATGACAGCCACACAGGTGAATCGTTGGGAGTTGAGAGGTTACAACTGATAGAGTGGTCTGAGCTGAACTTCCTGTCATCACGTATGTATATGTTGGGATGCTGTCAACTTGGCCTGGGGTCCAGGGACACGAGCCCCCTCCACCAGAACAAGAGGCCTCTCCACAGGGTCAGCTGCTGCCCCTAAAGGGGCCCACTCACCCATGACTTAATGCCCCCGGGCTCCTTTGTCCTCGGGGCTGTTGGTTTTACAGGCCCATTCACTCAATTGCCCCCCAAATGGAGGGAGGCAAGAACGTGACAACTTGCCTTATGCCGAAGGAGCAGCAGCGCACATGCATATAAACAATGTGCACATAAACACACAGGCGCCACATGCACGCCATGTCCACTTAATCAATCTGTCCTCCCTTCACTCTTGTACTCCTACGAGAGGGTCTTTTGTTCTTGAGTACCCGCACTAAGAGTTGAAAGATGTCAGGGACCTTTTTCTCTCTTAATTGGTTATTGGCAGAAGCCCCTTATGCTACCTTATGTTTCATGCATGTATTTAAGGGAAGCAATTCTTAGTCTGTAGTGACTTATTGATGTGTAGACACATACCTGTTGTGTGTGGATTTGTTCGATATACAAAGCTGCTATAAGGATTGAAAGTGAATTATTGTTTCCACCTTTATAAATTGAATTTATGCCAGTGTACACCACCCATTTTTAGTCTTCAATCTAGGTAAGTTAGCCATTAATGGGCTAAGTAAAGTGTGTGTTCATTTTTGTGTCAAACTTGTGCACTGAAGACATGAAACAGAGCCTGCAGTCGTCCAACCAATCTCCTCTGCCCTCTTCCTCCACACCCAAAAGCAAGCGCACAACATCTCATACACACACACACGCATACACACACAGAGTGTTTGCCTTTGTGTATGCTAGACAGCAGATGGCAGCCCATTATTGGGCTGACAGAGCAGTCATCTGGCAGGCACCCTGTTACCCCTCCTCTCCCCCCACCATCCCCCCGAAGACACCCAACACAACACAGCAAGGATAGGACAATTTTAGGCGGGAGAGTCCACAGCCCTGGGGTTGTATGGTTGTGTGTGTGCGTGTGTGTGTGTGTGTGTGTGTGTGCGCGTGTTAAAATTGGACCCTAGCCCTTCCGCCCTATATAGGTCACTGTTTCCACTTGTGTGTGTCAGCACCGTGTGAGGTAAGTCAGACTCCCATTTGACTGGGGATTTGACACAACACCTACATCGGGTAAATCATGAAAAAGTAAATCGTTTCTGCACATGGTGTGACCTTATCTGAACTGGAATTAATTACCTCCAACCACTCATAGTTGAGCACTAAATGCACACTAAAAAAACGACTGTAACCTTTAAGGTAAGTGGCATTTCTCTCTCTCTCTCTCTCTCTCTCTCTCTCTCTCTGCTTCCTCCAAAATTTGAATGTTAACGTGCAAAAGTCTCAGTAGTTCCCTCCCTCTGTTTAAAAGTGAGAGTCACAAGATAAGCCGTCACAGTAACGGCAGCGGAAAGGCCCACTCGAATATTCTCCTCATGAATCAGAGTTTGCTCAGAGCACCAGAGGAGCTGTCTCTCTTTGTAACATTTACACCCTTCCCTGTGCAAGACATGCCGCCTAAACACTGGCCCCAGAGTGACTGCCTCCTACAGCCTTTATTACAAAGGATTATACAACAGTGAATATCAAACGGTGGGGGAGGAGGAGGAGTGTGTTTCCCTACGGAGGTCAAGGCCAAGGTTAGGATTAGGTTTGCTTTTTGTGTTCTCTGGAAGGAGGTAATCTACAGCCCAGCCTATAGAGACCTTGCTATGGGGACATGCTGGGAGGCACCGCGGAGGAAGACTACATGCGACATCTGAGAGCTGCTTTTGTGTTGCCGGGGCAACCAGCACAATCCCTGGTCCTTTGGCGAGGCTTTCAGCAGGCCTCAATCACACATCCTTTCGCTTGAGGGAGGTTTTTTTTTTTTCCTCCGGCACTGGTAAATAGGAGGGAGGCCCAGTATGTTCAAAAGAAAATGAACAGGAGCTGAAGTATGAGGTAATACACTGAGGCATGTTTCCACTGAAATAACAAGATGTTAGCCAGGAAGGGTGTAGTGGTTTTATAGTTGTTATAATAATAATAATTGCATATTAAGCAGCTATAAATAGAAATATTAACAGATTCACATGAGCAGATGTTGGAACAAAATGCACAGAGACAGTGGAAATAACATATAACAGCATCAGAGTTGTAGAAAAGGGCTACATTTGATCATGAATGAAGGATCACCTATTGCTTCATTAATTTGCACTAACTCCTGTGTTACTGCCCGTTGTTACACTTACGATTGCATTGATTGTATTTATCTACTTTCCGAAGCGTAAGCCTGGAATTTGATTTTGCCATGCCAACAAACAGCAGCTCTCTGTACATTCAAACTTTCAGGCATGTTGCACTTGTGGCCACACCCCCATCAGTGATGTCACATCAGACATAGTCCATTAGATAAAATGGGAAAAACGCCCTCTATGACATCATTGATTTATGTAAAGAATATCTGATTTGGCAACGAGTACTTGCCCACACCAGGAGATTCTTTTTTTTTCTTCATTATTTTAGATCATCTCTTCACCAACAACCCCCCCCCCCCCCAACACTGCCCCACCAAAGTGAATTCGCCTCAGCCACCCAGCACAAAGAGGAAGGCCTCTTAGTCGCCCTCGAAGGCCCCGTTGGTGGCTCCCTGGCATTCAGTCTTTTTCCGGCACTTGGACAGAATCCTGTGGAGCAGGCCTGGGGATCTGTGTGTCTGAGGTTGGGAGGCCACGGGCTGAGGCTGAGGGATCTGGGGCCTCCGCGCCAGGAAGGGGCTCTCGCTCTCGCCTTGGCCCCCATCCAGGCCTGCTCCTCCACCGCCTCCTCTGCTCCCCCTCCAGCGCGCCTGCAGAATGTGTCCACTGGGGGACAAAGAGGAAATAACAAACACAAAGGCCCTGTTTATTCCTCATGACCCAAATTCCACCGCTAGCAGACAAGACAGGCACGGAGCCGCACAGAGGCCTCTGTGTGGTGTGTGTTTATCTGTGAGCAAAGTTCAGTGGCAGGCTGTCAAAAATAAATACCCCCTACTGTCACATACACTGCAGGAGAGATACAGTACCCGATCAAACAACTTGGTGCAGCACTGAGCTAATCATCTTAATGAAAAAAGTTCTTTTGCATTGGATGAACCATCCAAAAAAATTCCAGAGGATATTGAATATGCTGTCAAACATATTCATATCTTTTCAGACTATATCTACAAAGTACCCCCCCCCTCCCTTCTCTTTGGCCTTAATGAGATGCAGTGCAGTGAGAGGGGATTGACTCGCGTGTGTATGTGTGTGTGTCTGTGTGTGTGTGTGTGTGTGTGTGTGTGCGCACGCCTGCATGCATGTGTGTGTTTAGGGGGATAGTAATCAGTATGCTTTGTCAACTAATGAGGGACGAGAGGGGCCACCTGTTCAGGGGCGCTGGGCGGAGAGCAGTGGGATGGGATTTGGGGATGGGGGATGTGTAGGGAGGGGGTTCGGTGATGGAACAGCTGCTGGGTGATGTGGGTGTGCGTGTGTGCGATGTGTATGCATGCACTTGTTGAGGGGGACGTGTGTGTTTGTTGTGCTGTGTTTCACACTTACTTTATGTGTTTGCCGCGGATGCCTGAATCGTTGTCGCAAGCTGAGCTTCTTACTGACAAACTCCTCCGTAGGGCCTTCGCTGGAAGATTCACCTGAGAATGGGAACCGTGTGAGTGTTTCAGTTAAAAAAACAGTCCTGAAATAAACACTTCTCGGTTAGTGGTTTCCCTGGTTTCAGATTCAATCACTGTAGGAAGCTCAAACTCTTTTAGTTCTGTTTTTTTGTGCTTTAATGTATGTCTTTACACATAAACAGAAATATGAGTGTATTTGCATTGTTCTGCACTGAGACTGAATATGTCTATCTCCATTACAGATCTTCTATCTATTGTGAAAAACAGATATAAAATAATATCTGCCAAAAACTATATACATTAAATCAAGCTTATGTATGCATCAAAATACACATATGACTGAAACATTGCCAGATAGCTTTTAAATTAAACATACGTTAATAGCACATAAATCATAGATGTTGTTCTGTTAAAGATCCTGAAAACTCAGATCTTAAGTATTTTTTCATAACTTTAAAGAGCTCATTTATTGTTACACTTTATTGCTACACAGAGATGAGACATGACTTCAGCTGGTATTGCTGGCTTTTCATCTGAATTTTTAAACCTCAAGAAAAACTGAGATTACCCAGATGACATCACTATGACATCATCAGAGTAATTTTTTCAGACTTTACAAAAAGCTCCCGCAGAGCCACAGATAAAATTATACAAGTTTTCTTGACAAGTAAACTCAGCTTCATGTATAAAATAACTGAAGTGCCCCTTTAAATATTCATGACTATATATGCAATAATCAAGATTAAACTTTGGGGAATGAAACACCATTTGATATTATCAGTAAGATCCTGTTCCTCTCAGTGAACAGCTGATAGAGAGACTTTGTTTTCATGGTCTCTAAAGCCTACACAGTTTTGGAGGAGCGGGATGGAAAAGAACGGAAAGTTAAATCTGCTCCTGACATGAAGCGGCAGCGGCAGCATGGTCCAGTAATGCTGCATTGCTGAGCTCATTCAGGCAGCCGACCAACCTGGCTCAGCTCCATCACGCAGGAGGCGGGGAAGTAGCCCCGCTGGCCGTCCTGCAGCCGCCCAAACCACCTCTCCTCCTCATGTTTGGACAGCACCAGGATGACGTCACCCGGAGACAGCTCCAGCTCATCTGGCCAGTTGGGCCTGTAGCTGTGCACCACTACCATCTAAAGGACGGAGAGAGAGTTACAGCCAGTCTTTTTCTTTTTTATATACATATTTTTTTACCTCAAAGTGTATGATGCACTTTCAAATCTTACACTAAATTAAAATAAACTACAGATTGTTGCATTCCTTGTTGTGCTCATAAAAGCTGTGGTCACTGCCTGTGTGCCCTCTGCAGTCTACAGGTCAAACTGAAAGGACAGGATTATGTGTGAAGAGATTAACTGCTGTACAGTGAAATAGAAACCCTAAATCTGGGTCTACTCTTCATTATCTGTTTGGCCTAAAAATGGTACATGTTTGTCAGTGGAATTAGATGAATTTAACACATAATGCAGTCACAGGAAACTGATTGACTTTATGTAACATTAATGTCAAACTCATATCAATCAGACTCTTTGTAAGAATTTGAAAATATAAAGAAATTTACATAAGTTGTTATTCATATTTTTTTCTATGAGGTTAAGCTTCATGGTGTTAAATTACCAACACGCTAAACACACATTTCTATCTATTTATTTTATGGATGTTTAAATTTCTTTAACTTACCTTTTCAGCTTCTGCTCTGTATCGATACCTCCCTGTTTACCATTGAGAGTGAAAATGAATCAGCAGAAAAGGTTAGTTATATAATTTCTCACAGCTGCAAATGTGCACGAGGATATCTTTACATAAATGCATCTACACAAGCATCACTTCAACCACGTCCTTCAGTAAATGAGCAGTCCACAAGGAGACAAATCAAAGGATCTGACCAATTATTTATTAATCACCTCACATTGATATGCCACCTTGCTCTCGTGATCCACGTAAATATCGTCATGCTACGCCACGCTTCACTGCCGATATGATTCCACTCACCTTGTGGAGCAAGGACAGTGGTGAAGACTTCAAAGTGTTCATTGCTGTGCATGTAGATGCGCTGCATCTCGAAGATCTGACACTTGCACACAGCGACCGGAGCTCCTGCACTCTCTCTGCACTACCTTTAAATAAATGCAGCTGACTAATCCACTGCAGCACTGACTGGAGCAAGACACAGGCAGCAACACGTCCCTCTTAGGGTACAGCACACACAAGCATGTACAGCACAGGACCAGGGACGAATGAAATCTGTGTTTATGGTAGAAGAGTGTGCTGTGATTACATTAATAGATTATTATAATTACTTATTTTTCTCTTCATTTTCAAGGTTAAATTTCACCAGACATGCAACTATTTTGATGTTTTTGAGCTCAGCAGGGGAATAAAAGGCAGCTTTCATGTCAGACGTCATGCTTGACCACCTCATCTTCATGCCAGCGCCTATTGTTCTTTGACCATCTGGCCACATGCGAGGGAAGTTTGGAGGTCGCTCTCCTGACGTGGGTGAGAATTCATAATTCTACCTCGTCAAGAGAGCTTGGTTGATTTAAGATTATTGACTGTGGCCCATTTTCCGGAGGCCTGGGTGAGCAGAGACAAAGATGAATGGGCTTGGGACGGGTTTGGCGGACTGCTCAACAGATGGTGATTGAACCCCCCCC
>JAOXYL010000055.1:10721304-10747591 GCA_028564955.1 Terapon puta
TTAGAAAAGTGCTCTGATGTTTACTTCTAGGAAGCAAACGAGCTCTGAGCAGGTCCATGTGAAGATGAGCCAGGGCGGCTTATTAAAAATGCACGACTTATTAAAAATGCAGGAAAAATTCAGCCAAAGGACGAGCCCGCTGCGTGTCTGGTGTTTACTCTGGACATCAGCAGAGACGCAGGAGGAAACGTCGGCTTGCATTAGCTACATAAACCACCATCAGCTCCATTAATAACACTTCTAATCTGTCGCTGAGGTGAGAGTGTTTCAACTGTTACGGCGTGGTTGGCTGCATAATGACGCATGCTGACATAAAATGGCATATAGCGTGTTTTTTTTTTTTTTCTCCCGACACCACAACACTTGCAGACTTGCCTGAATTAGTTAGTACACAGCTCTGTTTAAGTAGCCTGACTCCATCTGAAATAAGTCTTTCTGCGTCAGAGCCTGATTAATATTCGCTAATATACGACTGCAATCCATTTAGGTGTTCCCGTCCTGGCAGCCACTGTGTAATTGGAACATTTACATAAACGGTTTTAATGTGCGGCACTTATAATGCAGACAGGTGAACTCTTAGCTTTTCACACACACACCCTGAATTAAATCACGCTTCAGAATCAGTCTCCAGAATAATAGCACAGAGTTCATGTTTCTCACTTAAAACAGAGGCCAGTAAAAAGCCCTTTTTACTGAACAGTAGGAAGAGAACAGGTTTTAATTACAACATAAAGAAGTGCTGAACCCCGTTTAGCCATTCTGGAGTTCTGCAACACGACTAAATGTAGATTTTACACTTTGCAGCACAAACTTACTGTATTTTGATTATTGTAAAATCACATGATTAAGTTTTTCCTGCAATTACAAGTTAAAGTGAATGTGAGAAAAAAGGAACACTTTTCACGAATGAGGCCTATTAATACACCGATTTGTATAAATTCTGTATTTAATCAAAATAGGAAACAGTTTTTTTCATCTGTGCTGCAGTTTTGCCACTGTGACAACACACATTTATCACGTCGGCCTCTGTGAACGCCGGGACAGACATTTACAGTTTAACAGTGAAAATCCTGCACAGTCCCAAACACGACACCCGTCTCCCACAGAAAGGCATCGTTTCAGTCCAGTCTCACATTTTGATGCCAAGGCACACGCGGACAGACGCGGGAGGTTTTTACAGTCCTCAGCGCTTCCCAGGTTTGCCTTTCCTTTTCCCCCCGCCTCCGCCGCCAGGTTTGCCTCCTTTTCCTTTCCCACCCTTCCCTTTACCCTTTCCCCCCATGTTGCCCCTGCGGCCCCTCTTCCCCGCCGCCTTCTTGTGTTTGGCCGCGGCCTCCTCTCTGTCGTCCTCCCTCATCTGCTTGTTGACCGCCTTGGTGACGTCCAGCTTGGGCCTCTTGCCGTCCATCACCTTCAGGAGCTCCAGCTGCTTCTGCCTCTCGCTGGAGAAGTCGCCGATGAGGGGCTCGAACTTCCTCCTCTTGCCCGTGTTCTTGGGGGCCTTCTCTTTGGGCAGGCGGTCCTGGAAGCGGCCCGCGGAGGCGGTGGAGGTCTTGGCCACGCTCACGGCCCGGGACAGCTCGTCCTTGGACTGCTGGGCCTTGGGGGTCAGGCCCATCCCCGGCACTTTGACCTTCTGCGCCCTGGCGATGTTCTTCAGCCGGTTGAACTCGTTCTTGGCCACCCTCTCCTTCTTGGCTTTGACGCGCTTGGCGAACTGGTCCTCGTTGGGGTCTGCGGTCTCGGGCACCTCGATCAGCCACTCCTTGGTGTCATCTTTGGCCCTCTTGTAGCCCCAGCGCCTCTTCCACTCCTTCGCTGTTTCATCCCAAACCAGGTTGGTCTTCTTCTTCTTCTGGATGCCCTTCAGCTTGGCGAACTCTTCCCATTTCGTGGGGGGTCTGGGCTTGGGAGGGGGCTTCTCTCTGGGCAGGGAGGTGGTGGGGTCTGCCAACTTGACCACGATCGCCTCCTCGACCCTCTCGGTGGGCTGCTTCCAGATCTCGTTGACGAGCAGCTGCGTGTTGTCGCGGGCCAGCGACAGGAGGAAGTCCTCTTTCTTCTGCTGTCTGAAGTCGCGGGACTCGATGCGGTTTCTGTCGCAGGCCAGCAGGTTCCCGATGTCGAACTCGAGGTCCAGCTCCTTCTGGACCGAGATGCTCTTCAGTTTCTCGGCCTCCTCCCGCTCTGCTTTGGCCAGCAGCTCCTCCACACTGCACGCCGCCATGTTGGTTAGTGATGTTACAGGACCTGGCCCCACGTGCGAATAGAGAAAAACACACTGAACGACTTCCGGGTCGCGGTTAATGTGATGTAATACCACCAGTGACCACGAGGAGGCGACATCGCTCCATTTATCTTATTGTGTGTGGATTTTGGGGGATTTTTAAACATGAAATTAACAGAAGATAAGTATGAATGAACAAAGAAATTACCATTATGATATATAGAAAATTATAAATGTATGGACTTTAAGATTCAAGATTCAGAGTCATGTGCACAAGGGTTACATGGAGCAGCTGCTGGCTATGAAATGATTAAGGCACAGTCTCCCTGGAACAATGCTCAAAAATATAAGAAAATATATATCATATAAGGAAAAAAAGCGTATAAAACTAAACAAATGAATGACTGAATCAGTGACTGAATCACTCAATGAATCAATGAAACAATCCCCATGAAAAACCTACAGTATGTAGAACATTTTGAGTATACAAATAACAAAAGAAAAGTTTTAACGATGTGAAAGATCCCTTTTCAAATGTGTTTTGAGAAACATCTGCTTTGATAAATCATTTATGATAATACATGAAAATCTAAAATTCATGTTCTAGTCATCTGCCTCACTGAAAAATTCAGCCTATGCAAATATTTGTCATTCAAATTCGCAAATCTTTATCAAACAGCTGCAAGGTGGTTTCTTCTTCTGGAGCTTGGCTGTGACTGGACCAGTGTTTGGCTTTTAAACATCTTGTGACATCCTCTTGTGTATACACCCAATTCTTTTGCTTGAAATAATAATTTCTGCAGCTTTTTAGTTCTATTACCAGATCTTCATTCTCAGATAAAGTTTGCACAGTTGTCATTAGACTGCAGATGTTCAAACTTTTGAAGCACTTTAAGGACTTCCTGTCTGTCTCGGCTTAAAAGATGAGGCTCAGAGGTGATTCCTGGCTTTGGAAATAGCAGCTGACAAAACATGTCAATGATCACGTGCTAAAATTGAAAACTCCTGAGTAACTACTGGGTGCAACCTGATGTGAGACTGATTTGTCATCTGCTGTTTCCAAGGTCAAGAATTACCTTTCAGTGTCAAATTCAGTACTGATATTTTGAGTTCCATTACATACTCCCACACCTGTGGAAAACGTCAAATCACATACATATACTCAGGCACATAGTTGTTTGTTCTCAGCAGATGGTTTATGTTGCTTTTCAAACTTATGAAGGTATAACTGCAATGTCTCCTATGTGCTGAAAATGAAAGAAGTGAGAGAAAATAAGTAATTCTGACTGATTTGAAGTGTTTAGACTTCAATTAAAACTGCTTAAAATATAAAAATATATAAATTACATAAATGACAAGATCCAAAATAACAAAATATAAAACGACAGAATAATGTCAAGATAAAAAAGTGTACATTACACAAACTATATACTTTTATACTTTGTTTCTTTTTTCTTTCTTCACTCTTTAAATTATTTCAAATATATCTTTTTTTTTTTTTGGTGTTCTTCAGTTTCTGTGCTGTGACTCTAATAATGGCTGCACATCGTTTTAAAGTTATGGAGTTGTGATAAACTTCCTAATAGGATTACTTTAAGTGTTTTCATGAGAGATTAATTTCACTGAAGTATTAATATCCACCCCTCCCTATAATGTATTCTGTATGTGTTTCTCCCATAGATCCCGCACTCTAATAACTCTATTTTTGTCCTTGTCTCTACTGATTTGGAGGAGATGGAGGAGGAGGGGGAGGAGGGTGGCTTATTCCAATTGACTGGCTGCTGGTTGCTCAAAGACGATGGTGTTATTATTTTGGGCTCCAGTAATTACATTCATCGCCACACTTGCCATGTGAATGCTAACACTCTGACAGGCACCGAGATAAGGTCACAAGTGATGCCGTGTTTGGAGATGTGAGGAGGAAATGCGTAATTAGTGGCCCAAAGTCCCTGTCCTGATTTAGAGAAGGCTATAAGGTCCTCTGTGACGTGAATGTATATTGTCTAAAATCATCCAATTTAAACAGAGTCCACTAGTTAGCTGCTGCTCCTGCCGCCTGTGTCGTCCACTGTCTCCACAAGTATTGAAGGGTTTTTGCTGACTTTTGATCCAGGGTGAATTCAGCCAAACAGGATTACTTTTCCATGGTGTTTCTTTTATGGAAGAATACACATCACAGGCCGGATAAAGTGCTCTATGAGCTGCGGCCATGGAGCAAAATCATTCGCACTCTCAGTGTGTGCGTCTCCACAGCTCTTAAATGCGCTTAAAGGATGAGATTTAGAAAGAGTTCTCTCTATAACATATTGCTGCTTTCATGTGAGAAACCTCCTCGCAGGTTTTGATTTTTTCTATTTGTCAGTTTCAGCCAAAGGAGCTCAATCCTCTTTGCCAAGTTGATTCTTTGATTCTTTTTTCTAAGTTCCTGAAAAATTGACATTTTATACTTGCAGGAGGGTTTTAATCTGATATTGTGCGACCAACTGGACTCCCACCGGAGTTCACAGTGAAGCTGATGCACAGTGTGCTACACAGAGGTGGAAGAAGGACTCTTTACTTCATTTTTATAAAATATAATAAAATAAGTAGGTCAAAATGGTGCTTCCTATGCAGGATGGAACAGCATTGTATTGATGGATTATGATTATGTTGCAGCTGGTAAAGGTGGAGCTAATTTCCTATCCTGCCAGGTGGCTGATGTAAAAAGACGTCATCATCATCATCATCATCATCATCATCATCATCATCATCATGTATTAATAATCTGCTAAGTAACTAAAGAAAATGGAATTATAAAGATGCAGAAAATGAAATAATTCAAATGAAGTACCATGAAAATGTTACTTAAATACAACATTTGAATTAATGTACTTTCCACCCAATATATGTTTCCACTAACTTGAAATGTAAAAGATTTAATTAATGCAAAATTACAGATTTATGTAAAGAAAATCAGTCCCAGTTTGAATAAATACTCTCAGTACTAATGTTTTATCTGCTTTGGATTGTGCTAACAATGTGTGTAGGCTTGATCTTGATTATCATCCATCTCTTTATTTTATTGTGAATACTGGATGGATCCCACGGAAAATGCAGGAAAGATCTGAAAGTTTTTTTTTTTTTTTTTATGTGACTCCCCTGTAATCTCCTCTATGCTCTCATTTCAGAATACAATAGAGGAAAATAAAATGAATAAGCCCAATTTGACAAGAATGGTCTCACTTTCCTTTTTGCATGACGTCGATGCCCTCACAATGCCTGCATGTACTTTTATATCACTATAAAAATCTCCACACCATAAGGAACGCAAGCTAAGGAATAATAATTTCCTCCTCTACACTTGAAGTAACAACCATAAACGTCTGAGGTCCACATAATAGCACTTGACTATTTCATCCTACACTACTATATATGTGAGGCTGAACGTCATCTTACTGCTGGTGTCAAAGAGATCCTGAAATAGCTGATATGCAGTGAATATTGTCACCACATTTGTATATGTACACTTACACTTGTGAATGGTTCACTGAGCAGGGACAAGCATAATTCTAACATGCCTTGTGGTTTTCGATGTTTAAAAGATTACAAAAATGCATGAATGCTGCTATTTAGAGAACACATGCAGATATACAGTTAAAATATGACATTTGTCCAATTCATTTGAATCTTTTCACAGTTTTTCAAGCTTGTGTTGTGCATTGAATGTGTTACACCAGCATCTGGGCTCCGCATTTTTCCCACTGAACAAACTGTTAGTCATGTGCAGATCTGTGTGCTTCGCTTTTTGTAATCTTCATTTTCAAATACCTACTGACTGGTGGCCACCGTGATCTGTGATTCACAAGGGGGGGAAAAAAGGACGTTCATTCATGCAAAAACCAGCCTTGGGCTTGAAACTTCCTTTTTCCTTCCAAATGTTGACCCGTTAGCATCAAAGAAGAGGTGAGAGCGCTGGAGGGCCTGATATAGAAGGAGGACAAAATAATCTCATCAGCACCATCCTGGGATAAATCTGACGTGATTAGCTGCTGACAGGTTGCTCATGTATTTATAGTCGTTGTATTATTACATAAAATTCTTTGACCTGCTTGGCTGGAGGACAGGGAAGTTATTTTTTTACACATTTTTTTTACAGAATATCATTCTCTATATCTTCAAAGAACAGCCTGTTTTATTTTTTGCATGCTTTACATCAGACTCTAGGGTGCAGTCTGCTTCCCTACAGGGAAAAACGAAGAAATTAAGCATGTAGAGGAGGATTTCACACGTCACAAAGGGATATAGGAGGCTTTAAAATATTCCCTGGACATACAGTGAACTGTAGATGCATTACTGTGGTAAATATCATGGCCAATAGCTTCATGTGACGCGATTTCTCAGAGAAGAATCAATAAAAGGGATTGTCTGTCCGAGTTAACCCTAAGCTGCTCGTGCTAAACAAAACAAAAATCCACATGACTGAGCTGTTAGCTGACAGGCTTAGGCACTTTTGCAGATTGCATTCGCCACTTCCTGTTTCCACGGCGAAAAGGAAATGAGCATCCCCCGGCGAACAGAGTTTACTTGGCTGACAGTTGAGGTCAGAGCCTTTATTGATCTGCTGTGGTTGGGACAGAAACACCATTTGGCCCTGTGCAATGCCTCACAGCCACCCGCTGCTACTAAACTACTGCTTGCTCCATGTGATACCTCACGCTCGGAGAAGGACAAGCCAGAAGATAAACTGCTTTTTTTTTTTCTTGCAGCAGTTAAGGGGCATCCACAAGGGCTCCACTTTCCTGGCTGCATTCATGTAAGATCTTTTAAGACGACATGACAAAAGAGGGTAACTCTGTGTTTAGACCTGTCGCTGTGGCAGGTATTGCCCAGCTCTCTGAAGCCGGGCGTGCTGTTGAGGTGAGCAGGAAACGCAGCTGCGGCCTCCCGGAAGTGTCCGTCCAGCAGACGTGAGTGAAACAGTTCAACTGCTCCCCGAAAACTGGCTGCGTTCCTGGAACCAGCACGGCATGGAGGGAAGAGTCCTTGAGATATCATTCCAACCACATTACCAGTGTGTGTGTGTGTGTCTGTGGGTGTGTGTGTGAGGGGGTACACGATCACGAAAACGCAGCGCATGACGTATGTGTTTGCGAGAGTGCGTGCGCGCTGCAGCAGCTCCATGCTGGATTCTGGAACCAGACAGAGCTGGTTAGCGCCTGGTGTCATGGCAACTTACAGAGGTCGTCCCTCAGTTTGGTATTCAGCAGCACTGTGGGGGCTTATCGCAGTGACATCATCAGGTACACCCTGTACTCTGTTAATCCAGGGCCTACACTAAGTTGCCTCACAACTTTGTGAGAGTAATGATGAAATGAGTAGGCACTTGGCACTTGGTTTCTCTTTTTTTTGTTGCATCAACACCATCAGACAGCCACCAGACAGGATTTGGATGCAGCACCGAAGTGACAGCCGCTCAAAACGTCAGATCCAGAAGTTTACATTCAACCATCAATCTAATATAATGATAATGTAATAATATTTAAGATACACACAACAGCGATAGATGCAGAGACATTATGGTTAAATTAGTGCTGTCACAGATCCCTCCAGTCTTTCACCTCATAATCATGTTAAATCTCCACTGGGCCTCATGACTTGTGGAGTGTCTTTAAATAGCTTGTCATCTTCTTCTACAGCCTGTGGTATTTTTCACATACTTATAATCAGATCCAACAACACACGCGCGCACAGAAAAAGAGAGAGAGGAGCAGAAACGCCAACTTTTGCCAAACCTGTGCAGCCAAATGTGTCATCAAGCCCCTCGGGTAGAGCCTGAGAAATCCTCTTTGAAGCTTTGGTGCAGCTTCAATAATGAGGGGGCTGAGCACCGGGCCCTTGCGTGAGGGGCATCCAGGGCCCTTATTGATCCCCCGTTAATTAGTCCGTAGGTGCACATTGGTGCATAATTAGACTGATACTGAGCTTAATGAATGCAGACAGCCACTAATTCCTCCGGGGAATTGTTCACTCCAGAAGGGATATAGAATTTGGTCAATCAGACATTATTTTGGGGTAAAAAACATGCTTATTATAGATATATAGTACTTGATGAGAGGCAGACAAGATGTATATGATTTCATGCCTAGCCCTGTTTTGTTTTAATATGTTTTAATGATCAGTCAGTGTGAAAGTGTGGCTTATAAAAAGAAAGCAAGCCATCCTGATGACGTACCCTTCACATGCTTTATCAAAGACAAGAGGGCTTTTAGCCACTAAGTGCTACTCAAATTGACGCCAACTGATTTGATGGCACTGGACCATGGGGAATGTGAGAAAAAAAGAAAAGATACAGAAAGAAATTGTTTCAAACAAAATATGCGTTCTGACAAGTGACAAATTGGCCTTTTCAGATACAAAGATGATGCTGTGGAAGTGCTGTTGTCTCCCTCGTGGGCTGCGGCAAGTCATGCAGCTCTGACGTTTCAAGAGGGATTTCTAGAGTCACTCGGACATTTCACGCGTCCATTGAACTTCAAAAACTCTTAATCATTTGTGATTGGAACCGGTGAGTGTTGAGTGGGAGATGCAGGTCTGGGTGAAAAAGGATGATCAGTAACACAGAGGTCAAGTGAAATGAACTGGAGGTGAACTCTTTTTCTTTTTTGGCTTATGTTTAACTTTTATAACATCATTTTTACAAGTGGTTTAATTTATTCCATTTCTCTCTCCCTAATTGGACAATTAGTCCATGTCTGACCTTACAGAAATGCGCAGCAGGTAATGAAGTTGCACTTTTTTTGTGCAGAGCAATGCACCTGGAATATGTCAAGATTTCAGCATAATCACCGGGGAACACTGCGCCATTCAACAGCGACTCCTCCTGTATCAGTCGATGTTGCTGAATGAGTCAGAGGAGAGGTGCTCATTAGCAAAAGGGCAGAAGTCACCTTGCTCCAGTCATCCTCAGGGCCTCTGTCACTTATCGCTAACAGAGCGTCGGTGTGTCGCTGGCATGCTAAACATCCCTGCATGACCGGATTCATGTTGGAGCAGAGAACCAGTGATGGTGATACACCAGTCCTTCTCCTGCTCTCGTGTCAGCGCCCCTCAAAGTGACTCCTGTCAGCCACTCCGCTTTGTTCTCCAAAAAGTTGTCTGATCAATGCCGCTATTAAATGGCGGTCACGCATCGTGAAACCCTTTGGCCTGACATGATGCAACAGCCACTAATTGCAAGCTACATTCACCCAACTGTCCTCTCTCGTATCATGACAGATGCTGAACAGCACCAGGATCCCATGGGACATTCCTGAGCTATAAATAATATGGATCACATACATCTATGCAGGGATCCTCTAGCACCGGTATGCTCGCTTTGATATGTAAATTTAATCCTGACTTTCCCCCACCCATGCCCTAGAGTTTGACTAAGTAAAACAATTAGGAAGAATATCACAAGGCATCTCAGGTTTGGAGCACGGTTTTCTAAAATATCATTTGATCTTGGAGTTAAAGCATCATTTGGCCTAAACTGTGAAAGGAACAATTTATCACAAACACTGACTGCATGTTCAAATAAAGATTTTATTGCCGAAGATGAGGCTAATGTGCCCACGAACTGCCAGCTCTCTCATTTGCATCTGAAGGCCAATCCTGGGTATTTGCAAGTGGTGCTCAAAATGGGGAATGAAAGTCTTGCAACCCGATTACAAAAGGCGACCCATTCATATACAGATTGAAGATTAGGAGCATGTGTCAGCTTTAAGGCACTGCAGTGAATGACATGGCAGCCACTGGAAATCATGACAGCAGGTGCCGAATGTTGACAAAGTGCATCAGCAAAGAGGTCACAAATGGACACATTGAAGTATAGTGGTTAAGTGCCTTGAATGTACAGCCTCCGATATTGCCACTAACCGGCACCTTTGTCCATAATTCTGGAGAAAGCTGTAGGTTGTGACCTTCAGCACACAAAGCTCAAATGTATGGCAGGGCTGCCTTTCAGAAACCACTTTTATCTAATGCCTGTGCACAAAGAAGCAAAACCTGGTGTGAGGAGCATAAAACCTGCGCCCCCCTGAGAAATGAAAAGATCTGAACATCAATGAACCTTTATGGCAAGTTTTGGATGTCAGCGTGCAAAGCAGATTTCCTTCATGCTTCGAGGAGGGATTTTTTTCCCCCTTTTCAATAAACACAGTTTCAGACTGTGACAGCATCTAAAGAAGGCTTGAAATGGTTTTCAAAGCAAAGTGTGGCGCCGCTCTCCTCTTAGGTGCTTTATATTAGTTTGTGTTTCCATTATTTTGTCCACTTCTCTCATTTTGGACTCACCGGGCAGTGAAGAAAACTGTTAAATTAATCAAAATGGTGGAGGTCAGTTATTCTCAGAGGGACAAAAAAAAGGGTCTTTTATTTTCGTCATATGCCGTCTCTATGAACGTACCGCACACACACACACGCATGCACACACACAGGCTCAGACAGTCACTTTTCCTCCCTCGTTCCTAAAACAAGCACCTCAAAGTGAAACAAAACATCACCACCGCTGTGCTAATTCTCAGGTTTATTTTGAGTTTTTTTTTTTTTTTCTCCCCAAGACTTTTCTCGGAGGCAGAGATTTATGGATAATTTACACTCCGGATTCATTTGCTCATTGCCTGCGTATGCGGTGTCAATGGAGAGTAATGCAGAGTGACAGCCGCAAGGCCCCAACTCCATATGTACACCCAAATAAAACATGATGATTCAGTGTCACAGATGATTTAGAACAGATAACGGATGCCGGATCCATTTGGTGATTCTTTACACGCCGTTACATGCAGAGAGGAGGGGTGCAACAAAGCAGCGCCTTGACTATAATCGTGTAAATCACCTCGGGCTATCTACAACCTACTTGTGGTTAGTTAGGCTCCTTCTGCCATGTTTGAAAGTCATTGCCAACCCAAGTTAAACTAAACTATGTCCACCCCGAGGCTCAGTGTTATATCACACAACTCAATCAGGCAGATGGCTGCATAATGCTCTGCTTCTGCCCGGCTGTCTGCTGGAGATGTAAAGTATGCATTGCCGTGCGCGTGACAGAAACATACCCATGCACACAAACATGTACTGGGATATGAAACAAAAAAAAAAAAAAACAAAACTGCAACAACGTAGCAGAGAGTCGTGGCCTCCGGCTCAATACAGGGTGAAAGATTGGTGTTGTGCCAATATCCAAATCCCTCATCTAATTAATGTTTACATAACTGTGGCTAATGTAATTCGTGCTCGCCCATGTTGAGAGGGGTCAAGGAGCTTGGGGAAGCCCACCTGAGTTGACAATCGCCTGCGTGGGAGTCGTATGCACAGCCCAGTGAGCTGGACACATCAGGAGGGATTGAGTGGAAGCGGGGAGGGAGTGGGGGGACACAATCTAATTACAAAACGCAGCTTGCAAACAGTGGCCGCGGAGCAGTTCAGTAATCAAACGGAAAGTTCTTGGAAAACTTGTTGAGCGCAACCTTTTGGCGCCGGCCCCAAAGAATATTTGCTCTCCACACGCTGATTAGCATGTGAAAGTGCACGCCACGATTAGCTTTGTAAAAAGCAGGTACTCAAGTATAATGACCTGAGATGAAATTAATTTCTCCTATATACAGTATCCTGCCGCGGCGCAAACTCCGAAGCAATCACAACCTGCTGCCATCACGGAGCACTTAGTGAGTTTTAAAAAGGCGCAGTCGTTTAATTGCAAGGAATCGTGAAAGCTAATCTACACGGAGAACGGCACACTTAATTGTACTGTAATTAGATATTTAAAACAAAAAAAAAAACGTCGGCTACGCAACAGCGCTTGGACCCACAGGTAAAGATCACAAACTTCACTGCAGCTGTGGAGATCCAATCCACACATCTGAGGGTGACTATGGGGACGACGATGTTTGTCTCAGTGCTTGCTCCTTATGACTGGGAGCTTGCAGAGGTTTACAGAGGGGAGTGATTGTTAAGGTAAACTGTAAGGTAAAAAAAAGAAAAGAAAAAAAGACAAACACTGCATGGCAAAGATTCAGTGTTTGGATACTGGAGACGCTTTTCTAAAGATTAAGAAGATGGTATAATGTGAACATTACAACAAAGAAGAGATTTAGGAGCTGAGGCGGGACGCGGTAAGCGGCTTAGACACATACAGAGGTCAGCGATAGCGAGCTGGAGCTGTTACATCTACAGATAGAGGTTATTTAATTCCCACTGAGGATTCAAAAGTGCGAATGCTTGATGCACTGAAGAGAGGCCAAAATTAGTATGTTTAGTTGCAAAAATAGACCCGGAAAGAGGCAGCCGAGCAGCGAGATGCGGCACAAATACAACGGGACTGCAGAGGTCTCGCTCTTGACACAGATAACCCCGTATGAAACAACACAAAAACAAAACAGGCAGCCGGTAGTAGCGTCAGTGCCTCGCAGGATGTCCTCAGGTCTGCCAAAGCAGCCGAGGCAGAGACGGGCGGATGAACCGCGGCAGCATAAATTAGAGGTAGAAGACGGCGTTTGAAATGACATCGCGAGCAACCTACGATGTGCTGCCATCACCGCAGACGCACAGGCGGTGGCTGTGCGAAGACCACGCGTATCCTCTGGGCTCAGACACAGCGGTGCTTAAACATATCAGGATGCAAAGTCTTTCACAAGGTCAATATGCTTGGCAGCATAACAACAGCCTGGCAGCTGCAATTGAGAGCATATAAACAGAAACTAATTTTTTACCCTTTAGCAGTACAGAACCCAGTAAATAAAACTTTAGAGAACAAAGAAAGAGAAGGAGAGAGAGAGGAATTCACTAACTGGGCAAAAGTAAGGGCAGCTAGCAGAGACTAAGCATTAGTAGACCCATGTTCATTTCTGTGATAAAAAATATCATTTATCAGGTAAGAAGGTTTATATCATTGCTATTATATCAACTTAAAATTTTTGCCTTTCATCTCCTGTTAAGTATCAGGTGAATTTCCTTGACCCGCAGGACAATATGTTGGTTGTCCGAAAAGAAAAAAAAAATCGATATCACAGAATTTGCTGATAAATGGTTTTCATTGCAGCAAAGTGCTCCACAGCTCCTGCTGCAATTATCTTTAAGTAGCACAAAGGTCTGGAAGCACGTGCGGTTTCTGATCTATTTCAGGCAGAAGAGTCAGAGGTCTCAGTTGTCTCCTATTATTTGTACCATGAGGGCAAATTGTGTGTTCACTGTTGGTGCAGTCAGAATAGAGTCACTGAGGCATGGCTGACATTGTTACTGGCTTTTAATCAATACTGTTTTCAGGATGTATAAGGGAAAATGAATTGCAGTTTATAAATGTTTGACATGTTATGTTTAAGAAAATGTGTCATTAGCGATACGTGTCCATTAGAGAAAACTTTAATTTAAATCTTAATTTCACTGGTGAGATGTTATTTTGGCCACAAATATTTTACCATCAAATATAAAGTTCTGGTGTGAAATGATGGGGATTATGTCACCATGTATTTCCAGGAATCAGGTTTTAAGATTGAAACCCTCTTAAGTCTACATCAAATATGGTGATACAAAAATGATAATTCACTTATTGTGATGTTATGTTCCAGATCATTGCATGTAGGTCTTTATTTGGATTGAGCAAAGAAATGATAACTTGTCAGCTGGTGAGTATTTAAAGGTGCTGCTGGATGAATTTAGTTACCTTTGGAACAATTTCTCCAACTTTTTCTTTAATCTTTAGGAGTCCTGAGTTATTTAAAGCATTTGTAAATTTGTGATTTTGCCTTTAAAAATGATTATCATGCCAATGTTTGGTGTCTTGTTTTTCAGCACAACATAGCCTATGTTTTTTCACCTTGACATACTGTATAGGAACAGCTGACATAGTTTAATCACAACAGTAAGATGGGGGGGGGGAAGACTGGTTAACTGGATATATTAAAAATTGGCTGATATATCATTCTGTGTTTTAATGTGAATTTCTAATATCTGCATGAGCCTTAATAGTACTGGTTTGTCACTTTTGCTGTCATTCTGGAAGGCACTAATTATAAAAAGGCACGTGATCTACAAAACGTGTCGGCTTTATCTTCCAAATGACACACTATGTGCTTGCTACCATTTCCTTAAACACTAAAGTTTCCCCATAAACAGCTCAGCGGACGATGACACCAGATCCTCTGTAATGCTAAATGTTTGGATGACCTCCCATCATCGCTGGATGAAGGGGCGCACACTGAAGGACAGTGCAGTTCCTGGCACCTCTCCTCCGTCTGACAGCTGCCTCTCCACGTTGCTCATCCCAAGAAACGATGTCACTCTTGAGTCGTCCAATCACTCACGCTGATGAATTTACAAGATGAGGCCAGCTCGCGTGTCTAACTGTACCTGCATCTTCTTCCCGTCCGTCTCCCACTTATATGCCTTCTGTATCTCTAATCATGAGCGTCCGTACTGTATATTCACTCTCTCCCTCTCTGCGCGGGGTTAAGCCTGATGCTGAAAGGCTTCTGACAGAGGGGCGCTCCAGATTAATGTGTGTATCTCCGTTGATTGATTCATTACATTAGTTTTATTTGACTAGTTCAGTTGATTTATGCCAAGCTCTGGAAGCTTTTAAATTACAGCCACTCAATCGAATTAATCACAGAGACCAAAGTTCAGTCCGGCAATGATTCTCTGACACAGTTTATACTTTCAACACCACAATTTTATTTATTAAAAACATATTACTCATTGTACAGCAACAAAAGCCAAAACCTACTTTCATGTAATTTTTCATTTAAATTTGTTCCTTTCTTGTGCTATTCTCAGAATTTCCCAGTGTGCTGCTGTAATTGTCTGGATTTTTGTTTTGGCCTGCTGCCACTGCGTGATCAGTGCCTGTTAGCCTCCTCTCACTGATGATCAGAGAGAAACAGAGGAGGGAACAGAGACACCTACACAAACAATTAGAGAAGAGCAACTTACTGTAGAAAACCTTCAGACATCTTCTGATCTCAACCAGTAAAACTGGGAAAGCAAAACAAAGGATGAGTCATTCGATTTACTCGGGGGCCTAAAACAAGCACAGATAAGGAGGTCAGTTAGGTACAGCGTGTTTTTATTAGACAGCCACTCGTCTAATTATCTCTTAATGTGATAAAGACTAAATCAAGACTATATTTGTGTGGTTAGGTTAGTCCCCTTTCTGCACAAAGGCTCTTTCTTGACCTCGTTTGCTGCTCCGTCACAATGCGTAACACAGCCCAGGCCTCCATTTACTGTTTTCCTCATTAGACCATTTAAAATGCCCTTTCTGGAGAGCGACAGTACATCTCATCCCCCACAAATGCAGCTGATTTCACTGCATCTTCACTGGCTTGCATCCTGTCTAACACAGTGGAGGACATCCATTACGTGTGCTATGGGGCAAAAGCCCAGTGCGACCATCTGAGAGGACTCTGAGGGTCACAAGTCTGTAAGACGGGGCAGGAAGCCCACTGTTTTGTACACATATAAACGCAGGACAGGGCTCTCTCGGAAATGCGAAAGTTTCAGTCAATTTGATGAAGTCATCACCACTCAAAGAGAGAATATCACGTCTTCGATTTCTTGCAGAGGCCAAGAAGTCAACTCTCAGCTGACATAATTGATGTCAAATCTGTCTTTTTGATATGTGTTGACTACGCTGGTCACTGTCACTGCTGTGCGGTGATAGATGTGTGTTTGTTGCGACGCAGTCCTCCCACTGAACTGTAACTTAATGTGAGTAAATGTGGCAGCAGACATGCTTGGTTGAAGAAAGGAAGAAGAAAAATCCAGATTGCCTCTACTACACTGACTGTTTTCTCTCATTAGCACTCCCCTTGACAGTAAATGCATCTTACATCTAAAATGGATTGCTCTTCAAAACAAAGCATACGACTCGGAAGAGTTTTGCCGTAGACGTTAGGAATTCACACAAGGATAAAAATGGTTATATAATAGCAGACATAACCATTTTAGTCTGCATTTTTGGCAACTTTGATGGTCTGATGAGCTCACTTTGGAACTTAACCCAAATAAAAAGTCCTCATGAACACATCTGAGTTTACAACTGATTGCTGTAAGACAGACCAAAGTGACGTACATCCACAGAGACAGGAAGACACGCTGAACTATTTCAGCTCTTGTGCCTTTGATTGTTACACGGAATGAATGCAGCTGCGTTGACAGAAAAAGAGAGAATTTTAAGGTCATTGATGCTCAGAGACAAGCAGAGTTCAAAATATAGAGAACTATTTGAAATGTTTCTTTTCTCTGGCTGTCTTCTGTCACGTTCGCTTGCATGATAGCTGTCAGTGTCAATGTATACGGTGTTTGTCAATCACTCTGCTGTTGGGCACACTTCGTGGGTGCATAAAGAAATGACAGGCCCAGCATTTTGACAGAAATACTCAGTATAGAAGTTTCAAACCTTTGCCATGAAACTACACGGGCGAAGACAGTATCACCATTATATGTCCAGATTAAAGGACCCCTAAGAGTCAATTATGGTCAAAGTGTGTTGTCAAAGAGAAAAGAAAACTGGGTTACAATTTCGGTAGAATGACTTTGCCCTAGATTTCCCTTGAGATGGCAATTTTTGTCACGTTATGAAGTGGGAAAATCTTGTGGACATCTGCTGCTGGGCATTTAAGTGAAACAAGTGAAACATTGTTCACCTATAGCACGCATCACTGAAATGAAATATCACCTAATAACATGAAATCATGCACAGATGCGGAGCATTTAACATTTTCTGAAACAGAAATAAACTCTTACATTTTTTTAACATAAAACATTAGGATAAGAAATTGAAAAAGGATTTTCCAGACCCAAGACCTTCAATACGTGTTATGATGGTAATCTAAAGTGGATGTGATTTATGCGACGAACGAGAACATTTCATTTAGGCTAAATAGTGAGATAGATATGCTGAACAGTATAGCAGGTCATTCATTTTCTAGTCTAATAGAAGTGCAGTGAAAAAAGTTAAGTTTGAAACATCTGAGGAACGTTTTTTTCTTGATTTTTTAAAAAAAAATCTTGATGTCGATAAGTGATGTGCCTTATAACTGAAAACATGTATAATCCAGATCCTTTTGTTTTCTTCCACACCAGTATATAAAAATGATCATTAAAAGGGCCTTATTGAACAGAACACAGTGATAACAAAGTGATAGAAAGTATGTGCTACAACTACCCTGTGTCTAGAGAAAAGATACAGAAAAGATCATAGCTAACAATGGAGTGATAAATCTAACAGGTACTGTCTGTACTTTGCAAAGCCTGGTATATCTCATTTCTCCTCTTCATTTTTGTCAAAAAGATATATATTAAAAACACATCAGAGAGCCTCACTGTTGCACTGTGTGACATGTTCCTTCACTGGGATGAACACGGACACTTTACTTTTTTTCTAAAATGCACCATCTCACTGTGTGAAAAGTGACCAGCACACCGAATGTGTATTATATTGTCCTGAACAAGTGCAACATTTACTCATGCCCAAGCAACCTTTGCTAAAAGAAACTACAGCTGGACCCTCAGAATTATTGGGGCTTTTATAGAAATGAACCCATTTTAAAAGACTTACACCTTTATAGGAACAAATAGTCTCCAGCTGAATGCCACAGACAGGGCAGAGACGTCAGAAAGTAATAAAGGATGAGCTGGCAAGTAGTTGGTTTTGGTGTCAATGTTTTGTTGACGATAAGAAAAATATATAAAAACACCAAACCGCTCTAATACTTTAATTTTAGTATGTAGTGCACATAGACAGATGGTTAATATCTACTATTACATGTAAAGATAAGCTTTTTGTATTAAAGCAATTTGGATGTTTGGTTTTAATTGTTAAATCTGAACCGGAAAATCCAGCTAAAAAGGGCATTTAGCCACATATGAGATTAAATATTGACCTTATAGATGTTATTTTCCTTCCAAGACCCCTGAGTCAGGGGATTTATATCCACCATGTGAACAAGCATTAGGGAAGTCTCTGATTTGACATCTTCAAAGCATGTTAGGTACATATAGACAGAACGGGCCCTGGAGGTTTCCCTGCATTATGGAGAGCTCCTGCTTCGCACGTTCTCATGCAGGCTGCAAACATAGACTGTCAAGTCGCATGCAAACCAAAGGAGAAGGCAGCTGTCTCGCATTTAATTTTTCAGAAGGTGTGAAGAAAGAAGATGGTCATATTTTAGCATCTCAAATGTCGTGCCTGTGAAAATGCAGGAGCGTGCATCAAGTCAAATTCAGAAGAGCAGAGGTGCACTGAAGAATATTTTAACATTTACTAAACCAGAGGGGATAATAACTAGCAACTCTTCATGCATTTAATCATTTAAATTATATTTATCTTATTGGTGGGGTGGGTGTATGAAGGTTTTGTGTAGGTTTGTGGCCAACTGTAAAAGAAGAAATGCCATTTCTGTAAAGTTTCCACATGTCCCCTTTTCCCAAGATGAAAGGCCAAGCTCTTACTTCTATTAGAGAGGTGTTCTTATAACAGGTTATATCACTGGACTATAAACCAGAAGGACACCTGAGCTACAGCGCTGAGGTCAGGTTGTGGTCTAAGTGTGGAGCCTTGGGCAAAGGAGCCCCAGCGATCAGCACCAGAATACCTGTTCACACTCATTTACACAGCCGGAGTGACCTTGTTGATTAAAATGAGTCCGTCAAAGTCGAGCTACACACCGGAAGTGTTAGTGAAAGACGCGGCTCAACCCACTGGGGAAAGCTGTCCAATTATTTAGGAAGGGACAGTTTGGTGAGGAGCACTTGTCCCTACACGTAGCAGATCGCAATTAGAAAGGCAAATGATCAATTAAAAGAATCTGTTGCCATGGAGAGTTTGTTTGTCTGTCAGTGATTCTGTGAAATGCTTTCTGAGAAGCGGCGTCTGCTGTGGAAATTCAACTCAACATTTTCATGTCTTTTTTTGGTGTGTTTTCTACCTGCAGAAAGAGGTCGGTAACAGAGGTCATATTAAGTGGCAACAACAATGTCCCCCGGAGGAATTGTTCAGATTTTATCTAATCTAATCTAATCGTCTGAGAGACTCGCTCTAATTGAGGGAACAAAGCGATAATGTTTTAAGCCTGAGTCTTTTCCGGTGTGGCGTCACAGGAGAGGATTTCTCTCCCACTGATCGGTTCAGGGACAGTGATTTGAAAATGAGGTGACATGGGTTGACCACGAGCAGTCACTCTCTCATCTGGCGGTGTTTTCTATTTGTGTCAGCCAACATGTGTTTCTCATGATGGGACCTGACACCTCAGCCTGGAGCAGCACGGAGCATGAAGAGCGACAAAGTGGAGATGCTAGGGGAGAAACAATTTCACACCGACTGCAAATTACACTCTGATTCTGGCTCTCTGAAATGTCTGCGGATAAGACGTGAATTTCCACAGATGGCACATATTCTGAGGAAAAATCCACCTTGTGCTCCATGATTACATTTAGAAAACCAAATGTTTGCCTCTCCCCTCTCTTAAATTGGCAGTTTTTTTGCTTGAGAGCACAATGTGTGCTAAGTCACTTTGACCTCTACGTATACTGTATGTCTGGAACTATGTTTTTACCCCGGGCTGAATGTCTGGGTGAAATGGATTTACTGTTAAGGATTAATGGGCAGGGTTTTTAACACATTGTGAGAGATGACTTAACAAATACACAGAGTTTATTCTGAAGTGTAAAAGTGCCAACTTTTGCTCATCATTCATTTTAAGCATGCTTTACCCTGTGTGAAACCCACAGACACCAGTTATTTCACCAAATTGCATGATACTGAAGTAAGCGTGAAAGAGACAGAGAAACAAGACAAGTGAGAGTTCCACTTTTTATCATCAAACTGTTTAAAATTCTAATGGCTTGTCTGATATTGGATTAAGCTCTCAATCTTGAAAGCGTGGCTTGGCGGAGGGCCCCTCTGGAGCGTGGTGGCCGAGGCGCCCAGTGGCAGAGGTAGTGACGTACGTGTGTGCAGCAGCAATGAATCACTGGGAGACAATGCCCCTCTCTCAGCCTGAGCTGTTTGCAGATGCACATTCACTGAATGCAACACAGGTCAACTGGGAAACTGCTCTGAAATCATTAGTGTGGTGCAATATGCAGACAGAAAAGTCAGTGCTGCACCAAAATGTACCTGTTGTAACAGCAAATATTTTATGCGCTCTCAATATGTACAGTCTCTTAATTTTTCAGCATTATTGCATCATGGCGCTGTTAATCGGAAGCTGAATTCAACTATTTGAGATGAAATATTTTTTTTATCATGCAAATCACATTTAAATCTGATTCTGGACACATGATTCTGTAAACGGGCTGTGGCTGAAAGGCAGAAACAGTCTCAAACTTATCCCGACTTTATGCTCTTTCACTTCCGAGAGTTGTCCTCCTCGAATCTCCGTAATTATTTTTAACAAACTCATTGAAGTGAAAATGCCAGCAGGTGTGGCACCTATAGGGCTATTCTGAAGGCACAGAGGTAGACGCTCGTGCACGCGCGCGCACACTCACATATGACTCATCTCATCTAAACTAAAGCACTTTGTCAGAGGCGTCCATTCACGTTACACCCCATGCAAGAACGCGCAGACTCAATCTCGGCTTGGAGCGCGACACTTATAGTGAGGTGGGCTATATAAGTCCATTCAGCATCTACTCTTTAAGTAACTATATACTTGTTTCTTCTAAGAAGTGAAGGAGGGCGGCATCTCGCCAACTGCCTGGCAATCTACACGGCTATACTGGACCTCCTCTAAAGACTGAAGGTAAGAAAGGCTTCTTTTATTTTAGCCTATTTTGTGAGTTTGTCTGCAGATCTTCTGTGGCATGTCACATTTTTTTCCTCCGATCTTCGGCGCAACTTAACTCCAAATGCATCTGATTAAAAACAGATCTTGCGCTCTGGCATCACAAACGCTTTAACACATTTATTTGCAGATCCCCAAGTGGATTGCACAGGATTTTCAAGCTTGATTTTGTTTTGCGCTGCAGAAAACTTTCCACAAATTATCCTTTTATTAAGCCAGAAATCCAGCCACTCTTTACGCATGAAATATTCCATGTATTTCATCAGTGCGGTGCCCCCTTTTCATGCGTAAATCCCTCGTTACGCAGCGCATTTCACGCAAGAATTTGACAGAGAAATTAACACATGGCATAAAAAATAATTGGGGCTTGTCTTTTCCCTCCAAGATTCCTGCTGATATCCTGACATGAAGCTCAATTTACTTGGTACCACCGTGATTCTGCTCGTTGCCTTCTTACCCCGCTACGAATGTCGGGCTATTGAGAGCCCTGGCGGTGCCCTGCGCGTCCCAGCTCCCCAAACCCAAAACTCCCAGCAGCAGCAGCAGCAGTCTGGCCCCATCCTGGAGCGGCTTGGAGAGGAGTATTTCATCCGACTGGGCAACGGGGACTCTAACTCTTTCCCATCGTCGCCCATGTATCCCGGCGGATCACCTGCCATCTACAACAGAGCCCTGCAACTCCAGCTGACGCGGCGTCTTTTACAAGGGAAAGTTGGGAACATCAGGGCGCTCATAAGCGGCTTCGGAGACCGCGGGGACGAGTCGATGGAGAGGGGAAGGAGGTCCGAGGACCCGCCGATATCCCTGGACCTGACCTTCCACCTGCTCCGGGAGATGATGGAGATGTCCAGGGCGGAACAGCTGGCCCAGCAGGCGCAAAATAACAGAAGAATGATGGAGCTCTTCGGGAAATGAATTTCCAGTCCGCCAAAGATCTCCCTTCCTTTTCTTTTCTTTCTTTCTTTCTTTCTTTTTTTCTGCATTTCTACCATCAGCACAAAACATGCTCTGTACAATATAGTGCTGCTTTATCACTCTATTATTTATAGCTTTAACCTCAAACTATGGAGCGTAAACGGGCTTGACTTAAAATGATCCGATTGTACCTTACCATTCTGATGTTCAAATCTGTAGAAGTACACCGTTCTTCATATTTGAGATGAAATACTTTTGGTTGAGACATTAAAATACTGCATTGACAAAGTTGGCATTTTTTTGTTTTAGATTATGAATCACTGTATTTATGATATTTATGTTTGTTAATAAACTTATGTGCAACCAGTCATTTTCTGTTGTGCAAGAGAACGTCTTATATCTATATTTTTTAATAAAAAATTAAAAGCAATGCTTACACTTCTCTGTGGATATCCTTACATATGAGTTAATAAAAACTCCCATGAAAACTAACTATTCTCAGTTACTTTAAATTTAACTAATTTCACTAACATACACTTTCTTACTACTTCCTAACACAAATATTTGTAATCATACATTGGAGAAATATGAATTTCATATAGGTTTAGTGGCTCAAGGTAAAAAACAGTTGGTTGGAGAGAGCACAAATGGCCACTGCATGTTGAGTCGTGCCTACACAAATATTGATTGATAGAGAAAAGGTCTCTGTAACGGAATATAAAAATCTTATATGGTGTAACCACGGCATTGCTCTGGAGCCAAGTCGTGGGTTAACACTGTGCCTCCTCCCTAACACACACAGAAAGAGCTGTAACAACAACAATTTACCAGAGATCCTTGTAAGGATGCTGTAAGAGCGCCTGCAGTCATGCAGGTGAAGAGCATTCACAGAGCATCCTATCTCCTAAACCCTTAATCCTCAAGAAGCAATTCTCATTATAGCAGCAAGAGGCAACCACAGAAGGCTGAAAGATGCACCACTGACAGCTAATGAGTGTGAAAGACACTGTGCATGAGCTCTTCCGTGTGTGTGTGCATGCTGTGTTGATCCTTGACCCACAGTGTCAGGGTAAACTAAACAAGAACTGTGTGTGTGAGTCATCCCTTTCTGTTTGGCCCACTTAGCAACTTGGGGCTTAGTGCTGCATTGAGCCCATTTGTAAAGGATCCAACTCACTCACACAATAATTAGATGGGACTCAGTGGTGGACTACCTGAATAGCGGAGTCACAGCAAGGTGAGACCATCGCAGGTCAGCAAATAGACGGGTGGCAGCCTGAGGCACGCTGCAGTCTGATGTGTACAGTAAGCTGTAGGCAGGAATGGCATAACAACCGTATTATAGAGAGGGATATTATAACTGCCAGCTATAAAAATGGCACTAATGCCATTTCAAAGTGGATTTAAATGAAAAAGAGTATGAGATAAAGAAGAAAAAGAAAAAAACCCTGTCTTTTTCCTTTATACATGCACACACAGAGATACACAAACAGGGGTAAGGGTGTTACACAAAATCTATTTCATTGGTAATTCTGTCCAGGCACAAACCACCAAACAAAGTATGCGAGATACTGTATATGGAGTGAGATGACAACAGGAGCAGTTTTTGTGCTACCAATGAGAAATAATATCTTGCAGGTGTTTGTGCAATTCTGTTTTAATGACACATTAGATATAATAGACCATAAATGGACAAAAAGCAACATTTAGTCCACAGTATGAAAATATATCTGTGTTACACAACAAAGAACACAACGCATAATACAGGCTATCGCATGAATGAGATGCTCAAACGTCACAGTGATAGTTTTGTACTCTGCTACCATACTTATAAAGTTGTATCTGTCATAAAAAAGTATACAGCAGGGAGGGAAACCTGAGCCCTCCAATATCATGCTTTCTAATGATGTCGTTTAAGCAAAAGGTCAGCTACATAAAAAAAGGCTGATTCTGGAAATAACCGATAGACAATTATAATCTGTCTGTCATTTAGTATCTCAAGACAAAAAGCAACAAAAATGTGTATTTAATGAAACAAAAAAAGCAGATCAGTCTGTATGCAGTGATGCACGCTAACACAATCACAATGAAAGAGAGAGAAGGGAATTCAAACTTCTGTCTCTCCCTTTAGATCTACTCCTGCAACTCAGACTTCCCCCTCGGCACAGATCTAAATCTGTCTCACTGTTCCCTGATCTGGGAGAGAAAGTATCACAACTGACCTGAAATCAACATCTAGGAGCAAAACTTATCCTGCTCCTGCTCTAGTAGGTGTCGCCTGCCTGGGCCAGCGGCTGACAGCTAGGTCGAAGCAACACTCTTGGACGTGCTTGGGGAGGGGTTTGCCTGTTGTGAGGCAGAGGGCTGGACGGAGGGAGCTGTAACAGCGCCACCCCCAGAAACAGTCTGGGCCCCCTCTCCTTCCTCAGCGCCTGCCTCTCCATCTTCATCATCTTCGTCCTCGTCTTCATCATCTGTAGAAAGGCAAGGAAATAAAAGTCTGGTTACTACAAGTCTGGGGAGTAAATGGTGAATTGTCGCTGTCGCCTGCTGTACCTTGGATGAAGTCAATGGTGCGTAGGGCTTTGCCCTCTTTCTTGAAGTCGACATTGTAATGATCCATATTCTCATAGCCGCGCTCTACTTTGTCCAAGTGCGCTATACTGGATGCTTCTGCAATCCTGAGTGAAAAAGGTGCAATCATTAGTGCATATTTTGGGTTGGAAAAATCACCCTCAGTCAGTCAATGTAACACATACATTACATATATAATAATCCCGTGATGTTTAGCACATTCAGGAGTTATTTCAGGATGCCAGAGCTAAAGATAGTGGTTTGCTACATTTCACAGAATCACTTTTTGGCAGCTCCCAGACAGCAGGTGTGACCTTGCTGCATTAGGCGGGTGGTTTAATATGTGGGTGCAGATGCACGTTTTGTTCACAAAAAATAAAAAAAAAGAAGACATACCCAATATTAATTTTTACCAGTGTTAGTTCAGAAAATATCATATGACAATATGTTATCTTTTTGCATGGCAAACCCTGCCCATCGTCAGTGTCATCACTGATGTATAAAAAGCGCACTCACTTTTGGAGGAGAGGCTTTGTGTTCTGAAACATACAAGAGAAAGAAAGACCAAATATCCAATCAACTTCCAAATTATATATTGATAATTGTACTGTCTTTATGTGGAATTTTTGCCAAAATATTTTGATATTGACTGTGACCTGTAGAAATAAAGCCATTTCCGCTTCCTCCATAGTCTGGATCCCTTTCTCCACAATCTTGCAGCTTTCCTCAAGATGGTCTCCATACTTCCTGGTCAGGCCTCGGATATAGTTCACCTTCTCTTCTTGTTCAGCTGTCACCTTTTGACTCATTTCCCTCTTCTTCTCCTCCAAGATGGCGTACAGCTGGTCAAACTTCTCACACACCAGAGTCTTCTGCCTCCGACCATTCTCCTGTACGAATGAGTGCCAGAAGGAGAAACACACAGGAAAAGATTGGTAATTCTTAAAGTCTGACCATATTGAGAGTAGAATATTCAAAACTGAAAAAAAACCAAGGTAACATTTATATATGCTGATGTAATTACTGTAAACTACTAGTTTTTGGTCTTTTGCCCATAGTGCCATATGTGCAGGGAGGACAGTGAAGCTCATTCTGAATGTCCGTCCTGAGTGACGCCACTCAGTGAGTGACACATGGAGGACTGGAGCCACTCCAGCTTCCTCCCTACTATGTCCAACTGTGGCATGTGAACCACAGGAAAGCTGTCTCTTCTTCCTCCATCAATTACACTATCAATGGCTACAGGCAGGATGTAGTGTCCTGCTAAGTGCATGGAGAAGAAAATATAAACGCTAAGACAGACGAAGGAAATAAGATATTCATCCCACCCCCCATCTCTCCGTTAAAATCTCACAGACAGATAAAAGCAGAGAGAGTGTCGGCGACAAGGACACATTTTGTCTGTTTGTGCGTCTGTGCAGGTGAGTGCAGGTGCATTAGTGTGCGCACAGAGCGAGGCTTGCTGCGTGAGTGAGCAGCCACGCACTGCAGCAGTCGGACACTGACCTCTATGGCGCGACAGGCTTCCTCTAGCTGACTAATGATGCCTTGCATCCTGTCGTTGTTACCCACGATCATGGCAATCCCGTCACTCAGCTCTGTCTAGGGGGCAAGGACACGGCAGTGTAAAGATCAAGTGTGATTCAAATGTGCGGCAAAGTTACGCTGCAAAAGACTGTACATGAGAGGCATGGTCATATCAAGATGGATTTTATGGTTAGTTTTTACGATAATATGGAAACTAATTTCACATCTATCTATCTATCTATCT
>JAOXYL010000055.1:10773175-10793908 GCA_028564955.1 Terapon puta
ATTTGTTTAGAAGCGCTGATGAAAGAAACCCTCTGTGATGAAAAACACACTGTGTGGCTGTGGCCAGTGGAGCAGAGGCTTTTTCCTAAGAGAGAGCAAGATTTCAGCTGCATTGGTAGTTTTTATATACAAGTGCGATTGTTTCACTGTAATGTTCATTGCCCTGTGGTAAAGCCCATCACTGTGGGACTAAATTTCAGCATATAATCAAAAATATTTGTAAATACTACTCGGCCTAGCACATTCAGACACACTTCTGTTCAAGCAGCATGAATCTTGAGGAAATAAGTGCTGATTTCTTCTAGGAGATGTGAGAGTGAGAAGTCAGGTTGGATTTGAACCGGAACGAAGAAGCTCCCACCCATACCTGTGCATCGACTTCCGAACTCTCCACAGTGAGTATGAATCACAGCCCCATTACCTTGACTCGCCAGCCTCTTTGATAACAAGAGATATTATCAAACTGTAGCTCCGCACCACAGTTTGTTCCTCTACGGCGGCGAGATTGACAGATGTTTGTGCACGACTTTCATGCAGTATTTCACATGATGATAAAGACCAAGGTGTGTCTAATGTAAACCTTGTGAGAGGCTTTTTATCAACGCTTTGTGAATAGGTGTGTGATAAAATAACCGCTTTCTTACTCACTGAAACCCTCAGAGACGAAATCAACTGCATACAAAGAAGTAGCTTGTGTGTGTGCTGACATTTTGACCCAAAAGTAATCCCACCTCATGCTGACGTGTTTCCGGATTGCAGCGACGGTTTATTCAGCCACAGTGCTTCAGCGTGAGCGCGTGTGTGTGTGTGAGTGAGAGAGACCACTGACAAAGCATGTCTGCTGTGTGATCCCAGACGAAAGGCTTACGAGTGGGCGGCTGTGTCAGCAGCGACTGTTTGTATATCTCTGTGTTGGTGTCAGATCCCCACCGAGTTCGTGCAACCCAAATGAATCCCTGAGGCCGATGAGCTTATAAAATGAACATTTACCAAAAACGTTGTTATACATTTTTCACATTACATCTTTGGCCATTTTTGTGTGTCTGTGTGCAGCACGGCTGGGCTGCGGGTCCACGTCAGCGAGCTCTGCTCCTGAAAGGAGGGTCCACAGACTGCTCAGCTTCCAGAGGTACCTGCACTCATCTCGTCTACTGCGAGGAGTCCCCCAGCAGATCCCCCTCCACATTTTGGATGAAGACTACACTGGACAGGCCAGAGTATGACACCCACCTTCTCTATAACATCACGACTGCACACAATTTGCTCTGCACAGACTTCACATCACTTATCGTGTCCTTCCTCTTTTCCCACCCTCACAGTGCATGCTGGAAAAAGTTGGGAACTGGAACTTTGACATTTTCCTCTTCGATAGGTTGACTAATGGTAGGTAAAATATGATGTGTTCAGGAGCTGTTTTAAAAGTCACGATAACTAAAGTAATGCAGTGCTGACAGGAGGACCCAGCATTAAACCAGCCTTAGACTCAATGTGTTTCCAATGGTGCCATCTATTGGTTGCTGGTTTGCACACAGCCCTGTGTGTACTGTATGAATTTCACTCTTATGATTCATGCAGTTTTGGGGCACACCGCTATTTTGTTCATTTTGCAATGCTGCAGCTGCAATGAAGTCTACCGCACCTCTTCAGGCTCTTCATTTTAAATCACCATCCAATAGTCATTTAGGGAGAATATGGGAACTAATTTGCACTCCTACACTGACAGTAGCGTCAGTAGATAGACTATCCAGATATTATGAAATAAGGACATGACTCAGACCAGACATGATCAGAAAAACGTACGTTGATGAACACTGTAACTCACTAGCAAGCGCTAGGAAAAGGGATAGCAAGAGATTCGTTGCAGAGCATAATGCTTTGGGAAGAAAAAGGATGAAAAATCTAAAGTGAATGTCATTATGGGAAGTGTGGTAGAGGAGGAAGTGGAGGAAGGGAGATCGAATGCCCCGCAGAGTAGTTATCCCTCTTTTAATACAAAGATGCACAGTCAGATTGTGTTCTCGTTCAGGAAACAGCCTGATCACCCTGACCTTCCACCTGCTGAACCAGTATGGCCTGGTGGAGCTCTTCCAGCTGGACATGGTCAAACTCTGGAGGTTCCTGGTCATGGTCCAGGAGGACTACCACAGCGACAACCCCTACCACAACGCTGTTCATGCTGCAGATGTCACACAGGCCATGTACTGCTACATGAGGGAGCCCATGGTGAGACACGCAAACAAGCTTTTTTTTAAGATTGTGTCCGCAATGATGGGGGATCATAATCTTTGTGCCACTGTCTTGTTGTGAGAGCAGCTTGCCAAGTCTCTGACCTCCTGTGACATCCTGCTGGGACTCTTAGCAGCCGCCACACATGACCTGGACCACCCTGGGGTTAACCAGCCTTTCCTCATCAAAACTGACCACTATCTAGCTACACTCTACAGGGTAAGACCTCATAAAAGTCTCCCTTTAATCTGCCAATACTTGCTTAGAAATGCGGTGAAAGATGTTTTACGATTCATTATTAATGTGTCTGTGCATATTTTTTAATGTGCAGAATACCTCAGTTCTGGAAAACCACCACTGGAAGTCGGCAGTGGGCCTGCTCAGAGAGACTGGGCTGTTCTCCCATCTGCCTGCTGAGGACAGGTCAGTCTGACACTCTGCTAAAAAAACAAGATAGCACCCGTGATTTCTCAAGAAAACAGTCTGATCATTTTGTCTTTTGGGCCTCTTAGCCTGAACATGGAGAGGGACTTGGGCTCCTTAATCCTGGCCACGGACATCAGCAGACAGAATGACTACCTGTCCAGGTTTCGCATGCACCTGGACCAGGAGAACCTGTGCTTGAGCAACGCCAGCCACCGTCACTTCGTCCTGCAGGTCTGTTAGCTCCTCTGACATACTCGCACAACTTCTTCACTTCGGGAAAACCACTGTGAAGCTCTTAATCTTTTTATTTTACACCCACTCCGTGCAGATGGCTCTGAAGTGTGCGGACATCTGTAACCCCTGCAGACCCTGGGAGCTGAGCAAACAGTGGAGCGAGAAAGTCACAGAAGAATTCTTCCAGCAAGGTAATCTCATTTTCCTGCTTTGTCTATTTTTTATGTTTTCTTTTGTCAGAGTAGAGTTTATTCACTAAAACTACTTGATTCTGTAATAGTTGAATATATAGTGCAATGAAATCTTGTATATCAATCAGATTTTGTTATGCTCTTGTAGGAGACATTGAGAAGAAGCACAAACTTGAAGTCAGCCCAGTTTGTGACAGAGAGGCTAACACAGTTGGGAACATTCAAATAGGTAAGTTGTTTTTGGTCTTCATTGTTTTCACTTATCACCTGAATCTAATCTTGAGCTCTAATCTGCGTCTGCCGCCTCGTCTTCAGGCTTCATGACGTACGTGGCCGAGCCGCTGTTTGGAGAGTGGGCCCGTTTCTCCGACACACGTCTGTCCCAGACCATGCTGGGCCACATGGGGCTGAACAAGGCCAGCTGGGGCGGCCTACAGCAGGAACAAACCTCCGTCTCCGAGGAGGTGGAGCCCAGCGCCGCCGGCAGCGACGCAGAAGACGGCACAGCAGCCGGCAGAAGAGACGGGAACACAGCCACAACTGCAGGAGGAACCAGCTCCAAAGAAATACCTCAGGGAAGCAGAGAATCCTGACACTCCTCGTGTGCCCTTTCACCTCAACCTCCTGACCCCCCGACCCCGGCCTCAGGGCCTTCTCCACACACTGGGGGCCGGGTGGGGCGTGTGGTGGCCCGAAAGCCCGGCCGCTGCCCCACCTGATCCGAACACCTTGTTTATGTTTTGTTGCTTTTGCCTCCCATCTTGAGAAACCACTGATTTTTATTTAATTTATTTAATTTTTAATTCCTCTTTTTTTTTGGCATAGAGCAATACATAGATACCTCATTTGGCTACTGCTGTATTTTCTTTTTATTTGCTTTGTTTTATTTATTTGTCCACTGTAGTTTTGGCATTACTGACTGAACACACCACTTTTTTTTTTTTGTTGGTGAACCTTAAGGGGAAAGCAGTATACGAACTGAAGAAGACATTTTTCTGGTATTTTGAAGTGCCATTTGAAAACAAAGATTTGAAGAATGATCTGAACTGAATTGACTGAGACAACTGGAGTATTCAGACGTGAGACCCTCCTAAGACTTTAAAGCTGTGTTGCATTTGTATTGAAGATTCTTCCTCATGTAAAGACAAAAAAAAACAACAAAAAAAAAACAAAAAAAATGTGACAAGCCCAGTCCTTTTGCTGCCTCTACGAAGACTGTTTACGCGTCTCCTTGTTTGTTGTTCCTTTCCCTTGAACTGAAGTGAATCATGTTGGCTCCACGGTTTGCCTTTCGAAGCACAGATGTGAAGAACCACTCGTTTGAACTGTCATCCCACTGTTGAAGCCATGAGCAGAACCTTATTCAAACACACCAGATGCCATAAGTTACTCCACCTGTGCTAACAATGTGTTCTTGCACTCCCAAATAAACGATGGTGTTGAATGTGCGGCGTCATCTCCACGACATCTCCCACAGACCCTGTGAAGGTATTGTAGTAATTAGTCCTTTTTTTTTTCTGATGATGTTTTTTTGACTCTTCCAGTGCTGGTTGAACTCGGGGTAGCTTCCCTCCCAGACTGGAGATCAGTCACTCACCGCACATGCATCTCACCTGGAACTCCACTCCACGCAACTCGACTCGCTCAGGGTTTTGCCAGTCTCTTATCAAGAGGGAGAGGGGGAGGAGGCGACAGCGGGCATTGCAAGGTTGTAGGGTTTTTTTGGGGTTCTCCCCACCCCTGGCTAAGATCTACTGAAGGAGACTCTCCCTCTCCGCAGAATGTCTCTCAGCCACATGCAACCTAAAGGACTGCTCGATTGATGCCTTATAACTATGCACAAACTATGCTAAGTGACCAAACCAGCTCCTGTTCCCATCAAGTGCATGGTGTGCTTGTCTTTTGAATGCACTGTCCAATCCCTTTGCCTTTTTGTTGTGAGGAACAACTCCAGCTGTCCTTTTTTTTTTTTTTGTATGGAAAACAAAATGGTCGAGTGACTTTGAACATTCCATTTCTTTGTGTTTGGTTTGTCTACGTTGATTCTGTACAGTGGTACAAATTGTGTTTGTGTTAAAAACATTTTGAAAGATAACAGGTGCTTTTCTTACTTTAGCTGATTTGTATTTTGCTGTAAGTGCTGTAAGACTGTTGATAAAACTGTTTACAATTTGTTGCGACAGCCATTTTTGGGAAGACTTAAGTGTCGAGCCAGATTTTGTAAAGGCTTTGCTGTATTGACCTTTTTGATACATGCCTGTTGCAGTTACAATTTGAATAATAAAACCTGTTGTTGAGAAACTTTTCTTTGACTTTAGCATGCACAGTAATGATAGCAGAAATAATGTGAGTTGTAAATGAATACCATCTAGTCAAGTTACATTTGATTCATGTCCTTTGACTAACCCAAACTGTTGATGTGCAGTTTAACATGAGGAAACAAGTTAACCGTGACAGACACACCAGAGATAGTCAGGACAAACCATAAACTTTTATTTAGAGATTTTACTATTCAAGTTAACATTTTTTAAAGGAAGACAACTTTGAAACAAAATCCTAAACAGTACATTTAAATGACTTAATTACTACAAAATACAAACCAGTCATTGTTCCCTTGAGAAAGGTACTAATAGAGTTGTCTTGAAGCAGCAACTACACTGGCATAGTGAACAGAACTGGTAACGATGTGCAATCAGTCATAAAAACATCACATGTGGAGCCACTCTCTCCTGAGGCGTGAAACTACTGTGATTTCTGGCACGAGAGCATAATGTCTAGCTTTTGGATACTGAGAACGGTGGGTTCCTTAGGACCCATGACCATGCAGCATTTCTTTAGTGATGATGTTCAACTGTGTGTCTCAAAATACGAGATTTTGTGACGTGATTAAAGGCAAAAGAGGCCCTGATAAAGCAATAAAAGATTGCACATCTACCTGTAGTGTCAATAACTGAATTATGAACTCTACTGAACAGTTCCAAGGCCTGAATTTCCACCATATTTAAGGAGCTAAATGAGACATGAGACGAAAGGGGAAGTAAAAAGGTAATTTGGCAGTGAAAGGCAGAATCTCGCAAAGCATCACAGGAATGTCTTTGGCTCTTAAATGTGGATCATTTTAAAGACAAATAATAATGACTAAAACTGGGGTGCATATATTTGAACCAGCAACATACACAAGTCCTAGCAAGACTGGTAACTGGGACACAACTTACACAGGCTGAACAGATAAATTAAATACAAATTTGTTTAAAACTGGAATTAATAACAGACAAATCTAGGACATAATTACCTGTGTTAAGATCTTAATTATGTACTTTAGCCACAACATAAATAAAAGGATCCCAACCATAAGTTAGCCTACAAATCATCACATATATATGTAAAGAATACAGCACAATATTCAACGAGTTAAGAAAATACTCATTTTCCTCGGTGGTAGAAAACTCTTGAGCTTTCACAAACCCAGTAAAAATAGGAACCAGCTATGCTCTGTGCAACTTATTTAACAAAAACCTAGGTAATGCCTGAGCAATAAAACTAACATTATTGATTCTGTAGTGTTGCTTGCCTCTGACACCTTTTCAGGACAGTGGTGAGCAGAAATTTCAACTACTTAACACCATAACAAAAAGACATTCAGTTAAACAAAAAAAATCATATTTGTAAAACAGAAAGCTATTATTATAAGTTATAAAAGTGCAAAAAAACTGATGGTCAACATGATCATCGGATGCAACACTATGAGATGACTTAGAGAAGACTCATCTAGTTCTGGCAGACTCCCTTGTCCTTCCACAGAAACAGCTGATATTAAAAAAAGGTTGATAAGGCACATGAAAGTGTCCACGGTACATCTGGACCTCTGTCTTCAGAATCATCCGTTCAGAGCATCCTCCTTTTTCCAGTTTTTTTCAACATGTGCTGGCCAAACTGTGAAAACACAGAGAGAAGACTGAATGAAGTACATGATCACTGCACAGATAATTAAGAACGGATGACAATGTTCCATCTGATGATTATCTTGTGGTGTTTGTGACTAGTTTTAAACAATATCGATAAATACATTAACGTCTCTCACCGAAGGCGTTTCGGTTTGAGGCTTCACATCTGGAACAGGAAGTTTGAAATCCTCATTGTCTTCTCTCTCACTGTCATGTCGATAGCGATGAGCAAATTTGCGTTTCAGGGCCTCAGCAATGAGAGCGGCAGCATCTGCTGGCTCACTGGGCTTCACTTTGGCATTAACTTCTGCAGGGCGACTAAAAAAAAACCGCACAGTTGACAAGAGCAATTACAAATCAAGTCACAAGCTTTTGATTGTTTGAGTGGTATAAAAACACATCTTTTTAAGAGATTCACGATTTAAGTACCTTTTGACTGATCGTAACTTGACTTTGGTCATGTCTTTCAGGACATCGAGCATGTTGGGGATTTCTGCTGGCTTTGAATCCAAAACTGTCTGGCTGTCTGTCTTCTTCCCTCTGCGCTCCTTTATCAAGTCAATGGCAGAAAATGTCCGCTGGAGACTTGGTGGTGGTGGTGGTGGTGGAGGAGGAGGTGGTGGTGGAGGGGGAGGGGGAGGCAGGGTGCCAGAGGGTGGAGGGGGAGGTGGAGGTGTCCCTGTGGTAGCAGCTGAGGCGAGACAAAGGAAAGAAAATTCTTGAACCCGTGCAACATTTAAAACTCTGCTGCCATCTGGAGGAGATTCATATTACTACAGCGGAGCAGACAGGAAAACAAATAACTCAGTGTTCTCAAGCCTTATGGGGAAAGGAAAGTTTATGTTGTGTAAAACATACCTGGCTGTGTGCTCTTTTCCTGAGCCAATACAATTTGAGCTATCTGAGCTCTGAGTTTTGCAAGTTCAGTCTCCAGTGCACTGATCTTCTGAATGGCCTCATCGTTGGCAACTGTCGGCCCCTGGGGGTTCGGGGTCCCCTGATGCAGGCTTGGCAGCGACCTCCGGTGTGTTAAGGTTTTCCTCTGAGACTGAGGCTGGTGGGCTCGAAACATGAGTCCTGGTGGGATCCCTGACCTGTTTCAGTGAGTTTCAATGAGCAATCACATATTTCTAGACAGCATTCATGGGAACAGGGAAACCTCTACAAAGCTGACAGATCGGTTCACCATCCCCCTCTCACCTGGGTAGGCCAACAAGGTCTTCATCGTCCTGGTCGTCCCTGTCGATCCAGGCGATATCGGCGAGAGAGGCCACCACGCCATTCTGCCTCCTGGAGCCGATAAGGACACTGCTGTCCTCGCTATACGGATATAACTGTCAGAGAGAAAACAGCCAGTCAACATTTAGACAGTTAAAAAAAAAAAAAAAAAAAAAGAAGAAGAAGAAAAGAAAAGCACACAGAACACAACAACTATTACAAATAAGTTATTCAATAAAAGTTAGGAGATGAGGGCAGAGGGAGGAGGTTAATGAGAGATTCAGGCAACTCAGTAAGTCTTTGATGGGATCAAGGTTGTTGACGGTTACTGAACAAACTGACCTAAAGCAGAAATACTGCCTTCCTCAGAGCTAGGGAGGGTAGCTGGAGACAGAAGAAAAGAAGAAAAGCAGCATTGAAGGGGACAGAAAAGTCAAGGAAAGAACTGCAGTTTTTAAAATTGCAGGTCACTGAACTGAATATCTCAGAAGGTTTATTTGTTTACAGGTTAAAACCTTCTGAACACACATTCAGTGATCTGATGATAGGAAAATATTTCTGCACAACGACTTCATCCAGTCTGTTTATGGTTCATAAATGAAAACAGCCAGACGAGCAGAGGTAAACAGAAGTTGAAAAGGTTGTGTGATTTGTTGTCACGTAGCTGTGACTTAAACAGTCCAGAGAGACAAGCAGAGAGACAGAAGAAGAGACCATGCAATATCATGTGTGACTAATTCAAATAACATGAAATCACAAAAAGGACAACAGGACATTATCTCAAACTACAAGATATACATTTGTAAACACTAACAGGTTCTGTTTTTCTAAATGACACAGCACGACAAAAGTGATGATGCTGGACTTTCCCTCACCTGAAAATGAACCCTGGGGCACGGTTTAAGAGGAAGACTAGTAGCTATTCTCCTTACAATACTTCTCGAGGACCCATAGGGCTTGGCTGATCCAAAAGCCTGCAAAAACAAAACATGAAAGACATAACTCATATAACAATTCAAAAACATAAAACCCTAAGTTCTGACACTTTATAGTTGATTTAGCTATTAATAATTAAATGCAGCCTTCACAAGCTGCACTGAAGTGAAAACACCTGCATATTTCACAAATATCTTGCTGGTACTTCTCAGATGTTGTAACCAGGGGACTTTAACAATGAGCTTTTATATGAAACTTAGACACAGGTCAAATATCAAGTTTTGAAATATATGCAAACAGTACTTTTTGCAGACACTTATTGAGACTGACATCGACAGATTGTGTCACATACCAGGTCCATTTCGATCGAAGCATGGTCTTGACTCATTTCTGTTGAAGTGGTTCACAAGGGCAGACAGACATGTGCCCCAACAACACCAAGGGCACCATTACCAAATGGTCATCTAGAATAAACACAACAAATAAATTCAGGTTGAATCGACTTGAAGACAATGAATGTGTCTGTCACAATATGTGAAGACCTTGTCAAAAGTTTTGATTTGCCCAACCAACGGCCAAATTCCAAAAAATATTCAGCTTACGATGATGCAACAACAGAAGTGTCAAATTTTCACATTTAACTGGAGTAATGGAAATTTGGATTTTTGCTGTAAAAATAACTTAAATGTTATCAAATAGTTGCTGATCGCTGCTATCTGTTAGCTAATTGACTGCAGCAGAACATGCAGCAGAGAGGTATGAAATAACCTGTGGAAGTAGCAAAATAGTATACACACACACACACACACACACACACACACACATAGATAGATAGATAGATAGATAGATAGATAGATAGATAGATAGACAGATAGATAGATAGATAGACCAGAGCCAGATGTTACATTTTATTTCTGTTTTTTACTTTTGCTTTTGCTTTAAATAAGGCTATTTTTCTATCTTATATTTCACCTATTGTGATATCTGACTTTATGTCTTTTTTTATTTTCCTTCTATTTATCAGCCGTAGTATAACCACGGGATTGTTTTGAAGCTAATCTTCACAGCTGTCTGTAAGTTTTAAGAGTTCACATTTTAAATAAGGACACCAGTAAACATGTTACGGTAGTTTTCTAACTAACGAACTGCTAACTGAGCTATATCCTCATCCTATTAACTTTAGCAAACAGATGCTAACTGGCGCTAACAGCTACAACGGGCGAGCTAACTCCGTAAAACTTAACAACCTCCGTGGACAGATTTATCATGTTATGTTTCTGACTTCGAGAGCCCCCTGACGTGTAACAGCTTACCACATATGTCAACATTATATTCTATTTTATATGTCGGCGGTGTGTGACTTTGACGGCAACTTACCAACAACGGCTCCCGCTGACAGCTTGCTAAATTTTTCCAACTTTTCACCGACGGACATGAGCTACAGGAGACGGGAACACTTGTGGAAGATTGAGCCAATTGGATTACAAGGATTACAATAGTTGCCACTATGGGACGCTACTATTGGTTATTGACGTTGACTGACAGACAACTTACCTATTATATTTGACCTTGAAACACAAGCTATTTAATCATTGGTGGTTATAACAGTCGATCAAATTATAAAGTCCAATCATAGGACAGAATCCATGTGGATGCTCGTTATGCTTTCTAACGTGTCCCGACGGCGATACTTCCGCTTTAAACTGCTGAGATCCCGACTATCTGGGACGCGCTGAACAACAAAACAGCTGCGCCCATTGATGTACCACAAAACCCAAACACAGCTGCTAGCTAAAGCAGTATAGTAAAGAAAGGCGCAGGCCCAGCGACACTGAAATTATCTCGTTACAGCTCTTTTTATAAGGTGGCATCGGAGCCTAGCTGTTTCTTGTGAAAGCTGCGTCGTTTGTAAGTGAAGTCAGGCGGGGATGTCTCATGATTTTCCTGAAAACTAACACAAAGGTACGCTGTAATTGTCAAGTACGGTTGGCTAGCCTAGCTTAGCTGCGGAATCGCCTCTGTAGCACAGGGCGTGTTTTGAGGTGAGGTTGGGGGTCGTAGAAAGACTCTCTGAGTGTGTGTGTTCAGGCTCATGAAAATCACTTTCCCGTGCGAGCAGCTAAGCATTTGTGAGTTTATAAGCGTGCTGACCCAAAGCATGCCAAGCTGTTTGTCCTTTTCATGTGACAACTGCAGTCTTATCACAATGCATATCAGTAAAATCAGTCATTGTATAGGGCAGTCTAATCAGGCAGATTGTGCAGCACCACATTTCAGAGGTTATTGCTGATATGAATCTACAGAAACGCCAACATATCTATAAAACGTGGTTTAAGACAATGGGGTCATTGTAAAAGTTTAATAATAAGATGCATTTCATTTTGATGAGGTGTTTTAATGTGTTACATTGTGTTACTATTCTCACCCAAGTTATTTAAAAAGAAGGGCAATTGGTTTTGAAATTAGTATTATGATAGAATTATTGTTGCAACTGTTAAATAACCTTTAACTTAAATTAAGTGATGTGATAATTATTGGGATACATCTAACCAGTATACTTGTTATTGGATTATCTGCTCATTATTTTCTCAGTCATGGTATTTTGATGGTCGGTTAAATGCTCAAGTTTTCAACTTCTTATAAAGCTTGACCAAGAAAACATATATTCACATTTGAGAACCTGGAACAATTAAATATTTGCTGGAATTGTAACTCAAACGATTAGTCGAATATCAAAATAGACACAGATTTAATTTTCTGTCCATCAACAACTGATTGGAGCTTGAGAAAATGAATGTCGTGTCATTTGTAAAGGTGAATTGGCTCCAGCCTCTCAAATGTGAAGATTTATCTCTGTTTTATATTTTTGTAAATTCAGTGATCAGGAAAAGTATCAATTTCCAGATGACCTCTTGCTCATTTTACATACATTTTGTAGTCCAAACAATTAACTGAGAATATCTAGCTGCAGACCAAATTTGTCTAAAGGATGTTGACTCATCTTTTATATCTTTTATATTTTTAGTATAGCGAAGAAGTTGGTTTGATGTGCGTGGCGTCAAGACAAGCGGCACCATGAGTGCGGAGATGGATGCACTGACTGTGGTGAACCAGCTGCGAGATCTTGCTGCAGACCCTCTGAACCGAAGAGCCATAGTAGAGGACCAAGGCTGCCTTCCCGGCCTCATCCTCTTTTTGGACCACCCCAACCCACAGGTCGTCTACTCTGCACTATTGGTAAGCAGCAAGCATTGATTTAAATTTTCTGTATGTGTTCACATCAAATATAGTTTCTGTTGAGTAAAGAAGAACTACAAGGTTTGGATACACTGGGCTGATCATTCAGTACCGCCACTTAAAGAGAGAAATGGATCACTCAAACTTTCTGATTGAAATATTTATAGCAGCTGTTAGAAGATGGCCTTGGCAGAAAAATCAGTGGAGACCCCTACTGGTTCTGTAATTTGTTTTCAGCTCATGTCATACTTTGTCCCTCCCCCCCTGCTGTCCGGCAGTGTCAGAGCAGGTTTCAGTGACAATCTAAAGGCCATTTGTCCCACCACTGTGCCCCAGTCACCGTCACAAGCTGACATGGTGGCATTAACATGGCTTCATATTTAAAAACACTGCACAATGGTGACATCTGCTGTCTGTTGTGTGCTGTAAACACAGCACAAATGGAAAGCAATCTCTCCCCACTACCACCACCACCCCTTTTGTACAGTACATGGCTTGTGTTGTGCATAGACATTTGAGTGACTTTACGTAACAGCGCTCCTTGACTGTAACCCGTGAAGTGTAAACACGGGGTTGGTCCGTGTGCATTTATGTTGGTTATGTAATATGTTACCATTGCACATGCTCAACATTTCATTTTTTGAGTCTCTTTCTTCTGATATCACAAAAAGGTCTCCTCAGCTTTTAGAGTCCGATAGATAACAGTTGCCCTTGTCCTTGCAGGCCGTGCGCTACCTGGCAGAATGTCGAGCCAACAGGGAGAAGATGAAGGGCGAGCTGGGCATGATGCTGAGTTTGCAGAATGTCATGCAGAAGCAAGTCCCTGTCATCGCCACATCTCACACACACACACACACACACACACACACACACACACACACACATCATGCTCCCTGTGCACTTTCTCTGTGTAAAACCTTAACCTAGGATTTCTTTTGTTTTGCATGGACATTGAGTGCCAGTCTGCAGATTTTCCAGGCAGGATGATGTCCTTCTTTTTGGCAAGTCAGGGTGAATGTGATTAAAGCTGAATGAGAACAGGGTGGTAAACAGTTAAACTGCTGTTTCTGCATGTCATAGATTTTAATGCATCTTGCCACCTCTCTACAGTTTCTTGATGAGTCCACTTGCATGTTTTTACTGATGTGAGCTTAAATTTGCCCCCATTTTGTCGTCGAGTTAGCAGGTTATTTTGCACAGGTGGGTAATTTTACACACATGAAACATATTTATTTGTTGCATTTCTTTAGTCCTGTATCATTTATAACCCTTTCTGGAAGCTTTGCATTATTTATTTGTTCTACAATTTTCTAAAAAGCATGATGAACACACTCTGGTTCACCCTGGTGGTATCATAGGCAGGTCTGGTTGGAGGAGGTGTTGCACTCCAGATAGCGATTCTTACCCAAGGGTGTGTGGCAGATTTGCTAAGTGACTGCTGTTCATCATTAGCACCCTGATAGGAATAGACCCTATGTTCAAGTGGCCGACTGCAGCTTGTATAAATTTTGTTCCTTCCCTTCCTGCGGCCAAGCTCTTTCTTGCCCTGCAGTAAGCCCGTCACTTCAGCTAGTCCGAGGTGGCATCAAAAGGAGCCCTGCAGTAATGGCAACAGCTTTTACTGCTCGCAGTCCAGTCGATCTGACTTTGGGTAGAGGTCGATCATAGCTGGACAGGGTGTGGGAACACGTGGCTCTGGCGTAGCCGCACCAGCACCAAACAGGTGTTAATACCATTTCTGTTCCTTCAACACACTGACTGTGCTTCTAATTCAATTTAAAGTGATGAATAGATAAACGAATCAATTGAAGAGAGTGTTTGGCTCGCTGAAAGGCTGACAGGCTCCCGTCGGGCCAGAGCAGGACTGTGTTGTATTGTGCTGGGGAGCACCAGTCTCCCAGAGGGCAGCCGTGCCAGACAGCTAATGTCATATGTGGTCACTATAGAAGGAGTGATGACTTGATGACATATAAAGCAGTATAGCCTGCAGGAGTATAGCAGGAGCCCTCACAAAATATCTGCAACTGACCTCATGTGGCTTCCTTAAAGAAACTGCTGCCCAATAGAATATTATGCTCCACTTTGGATTTTTTTTTGTGTGCTAAAAGTGCAGTAAACACCGGATTTAAAATGCAGAATATGCTTAATGAGCATGAATATGATGTTATGTGCTGGATAGTGGAGTTGTCTTTGGTACACTAAATTGTTGCATAAAGAACATTGGGACTAACAGACTGACAGTATTTGTAAATGTATTGAAAGTTTGGCTGGTGATATGGCTGCCACTTGTGGACCCCGTGGCTGCAGCTGAGTTCTAACTCTCTAGTGTTCAGGTCACATCCACTGGAACTCACAAAATGGGAGCTTAGTGAAGTTATCTCAATTTTAGGCACGATTCACTCCTCTTCTCTCCCACAGAAGTATACTGGCATCATGATGTGTGTCTGCCTCTGCAGGGGTGTTTCTATCTTGCCTCTCAACAGAAATATCTTGGCACAGTAACATTGCCATTAACAAGTGCACGCAAACAGCCTGTTCTTGTCATCAATCTTACCTACATTTAACTGCCTTGCACCTTTTAATATTGTTACATATGTACTTACAAACACATTATATCAATACAACAAATGACAAGTTAAACAACAGGAGTCATTTTTCTGTTTTGATTCTCTCCCGCTCTCTCACTCAAGGGGTACGTCGCCCGGGGAGACCAAACTGCTGGCCTCGGAGATCTATGAGATTTTGCAGTCAGCTGGTCAAGAAGAGGCCGAACAGGCTGAGGCTGCTGCGGCCTCCTGCAAGCGTAAAGCCCACTTCTTCCTGGGCTCCAACAACAAGAGGGCCAAAACTGTGGTGCTGCACATCGACGGACTGGACGACCCCGTGAGTGCATTCGCGACACACCAAACGTCTGCTGATGCACAAAAATCTCTCTTTGGGGCATCGTGTTTGCTGCTGTCATTATCGCAGTGTTGTCACTGCAGCTTAGCCGTGTCTATCTGGCACAGGATATGGGGGAGGGTTGGAGGGGTCAGGTTGTAAATGTCAGCCATTGAACAGTGGGACGTTGAGATTGAACCTGAACGCTGCTCTGCAGGAAGCTTGCACCTAGCCAGATTACATTACAGCAGACAGACGGCCTCTGGTGGGCTGCATCGCTATCGCTTCAGCAGAAGCGCACAACACTGTGGCAGCTGGAACCCATAATCATGTAAACTGTTTCTCAACATGTTCTTTGTTGCAATTGGTAATATATGCTTCTGTCCACACTTGACCCAATTTACCGTTCTCATCTTATTCTGTATGATGTACCTTTAAGCCACAATCATTTTTCGTGACATGTTGGCCTTGTTGTTTCACACGTCTACTCATACCTTTCATCTGCTTCCTGTCTGTTGTCAGACTCGAAGGAGCCTTTGTGAGGAGGCGTTGCTTAAGATCCGAGGGGTCATCAGCTTCACCTTCCAGATGGCCGTCAAGAGATGTGTTGTCAGGATCCGCTCCGACCTTAAAGCTGAGGTAGGTGTCTGTCGGGACGCAGAAAATCATCCAGGAACTTGGGTATACTGAATATCTTTGCCAGTGGCAGACAACACATGATTATCAGTTGTAATTTTAGTCAGTATAAGTGGCTTATTTCACCATCTGTCCAGTTTCAATTTATGGAATAAGCACGGCTTCAGCAAAACTTGAAGCCTGTAAACTTGATACACCTACTATATTTTTGCTCAAATTTCCACCTTTTATATTCTTTCAGATATCTATAAGCTGGCAAATTTCACTGTAACGTACTGATTGCTGCTTTAAAAATACATATTTCAAGATTATTTTTGTTGTTTTGCAGATTATACAAGATAAACTTTAACTTTACTATAAAAAAAACTGGCAAGTCATTATCCTTTTTAATTAGAAATAGACCTGAATAGATGAAAATGTTCTCAAATCATACACATTTTGAATCCAATTGGTTAGAAACAGAGGTCAGTGCTTACTATTGGTCTTGGTGCCAAAAGCAAAAATTGTTGGGTAGAGGAAAAATGACTAGTAGCCAATCGCTGTTCATGTTGGAGCTGAAGATACAACTGTGAACTAAAACAAAGGAGTTAATGTTTTTTTTTTTCTCCCCTCACAGGCGTTGGGCACAGCAATCAACTCCACCAAAGTAATGACGGCACAGCAAGTGGTGAAGACGGAGGATGGAGGAGAGGTAAGGACAGCAGGGGGGATGTGTGAGAAAGGGAAAAAAGCATGTAAAATCTGAAATTGTTTACCTTAAAACCAATGATAAAAACCCATTTTTACCCTCTTGAACTAGTCAGTTGGTGGATCAGGACGCTCACTGTATGTTGTGTGTATCTCCGCACAGGGAGTGTAGCCGCCCTTGCCCGTGGCTGAGACTTATTCACACTGACATGATTAGCTAGTCACATCTCTGCCTCGGCCTGTGGGCTAGTTGCTTTTTGCCAAACATATGACCAATCCTAGTTGCACCCTTTACAGCACTGTTTCCCCATCATGTTCCCAAACTAACTTTTGTCAAAATATGAGATCCAAAGATATTATTTTCCTATAATCTGCAAAGAATTCTGGTGATTGTTGCTCTAGTGAGTGAAAATATTTGGCAAAGGTTACAGTAAGAGTCATACATAATGTGGCCAGCAGGGGTCAGACGTGGCTCAGTCATGTAGTCTGACTCCAGATGATGACTTTTTATGGACAAATTTAGCCTTGTGATGATTCAAGCGCAGACCATTGTCTCATCTTTGTTCTTTTAAAAATAAATATTTCTCTTCCGACGCAGCTGATGGTGCCATTCCAGGAGGACTCTGCGGTGCTGGTGGAGGAGAACACAGACATCCCAGACTACCTGCCTGAGGAGGAGAGTCCGTCCCAGGAGCAGGACAAGGCCGTCACACGCGTGGGCTCCATCACAGACGGCATGGGCTGGCTGAGCACGGCCGCCAACTTCCTGACGCGCTCCTTTTACTGGTGACCACTTCCTGTGTCTCCTCCTCCGCTCCCCATTTTCTCTAAAGTACCATTCAGTTGCAGCCTTAGCGTCTCTCAGCCTCGTCCCGGACTAAGCTCTGCCTCACGGCCCTACACTAGCCTACAAGCCCCCCACCCCGCCCTCTCTCTCCGCTAAGCACACAGCGCCCCTGGCCACGTGTGCAACAAGTGCTGGACTGCCAAGTGGAACCTGCAATAACTTTAACTTGTGTATATATTGAGCTACAAATCCCACTACTGGCTGTATGTGCACAACTATATACTAGCTGCATATGTATCTCACAAGACATAGCCAGAGGACTTTACATCAGCCCAAACCAAATAACATTCTGGAAATGTGTATCGCTGCGTTGGCAGTCAACATGCGGCAGGCATATTTAATTGTTCTGAGGCTGATTTTGAATATGTTGAAAATTGGGAGTTCTTTTTTTTCTTTCTTTTTTTTTTTTCGGTGCATGATTTTTGGTTGCTTTCTTCCCGGCGTCTATTCTCAGCCATTGTCATTTTACTATATGTATTTTTCGTATGTTCATTCTTTAATTTTCCAAATAAGGAATTTTTTTGTCTTCCCTTTCTCAGTTTTATTAGCATGCTACGACTCTTTTGTGCCAATCTTGCCTGATGCCTAGATCTGTGATTATTGTGCGTGCCTTTTTCTTTTTGTGTCGGGACATTTTACTTTAATATTTTTCCATCATACATTCAAATGATTTGAGAGCTCCGAGCATGTCAGATGTACTGTTTGTGCTTACGTCCCAGGCGCTCCCACCCCCCCGGCTTTTAGCTCCTGAGGGACGCCACATCAGTAGAAATAGTAAACTTAGACACCAGCAAGAGGCCGCAGCCCATTCAGCCACTGGCTCACGTGCATTAGACTGTTTGTTGCACACTGAAAGAGGAATTGATTAGCTGGTCGGCTAATTAACGTGCCACCCCTCGCCGCGTTTGGTCGCTTCTGTCACAAATCAGGGTTCCTCCAATGATGTTATTATGCAGGAAAAAAAAGTCCAACATGAGTTCCTGCAGTGGCGGTGGATTGACTGACAGCTCCTTGTGTTATTTGCACAGACTTTAGGCTACCTCTGCTTTCAGCCCTCTATCTCACGTTAGCATTATGGTCGTCTGTAGTTTTTAGTAAAAAAAAACAAAAAAAAAACCAAACACAACAAAAAAAATCTAGATCAGCATGGTGAAGACAAACATATTCACCGCCCGTTTGTTACCTGGACTCCCACCGACATCTTTGCAGTATTGTAGCCCCCACCTGTTCAGTTCAGTTTTCAGTTTAGCCAGCAGTGCCCTTATAGCAAAGATCATGTTGGTGCACGTTCACATACACACACACACATACATATACACACATACATGGGACTCACTAGTGCTGTCATAAGAGCAGAAGTGGCATACTGGAACAAAGGTGTGGTTATGTACATTTTGTAAATGGTGCCTGATTCCCTAAAATGTCAGACCTTACATGTGAAGGAAGATTTTGTTCCCTTTTTTTTTTTTCTTTTTGTAATACTGATTTACATTTCATGTCGCATCATAGAACAAGAGTTTGTAGCAGGTAATGCTAACACTCTTAGGGAGTTTTCTTCTTTTTCTTTAGCCCTTACAACCCCATGACTCGCACCAGGTTTAATTATTATCTCCTCTGACTGGTGTGGGTGTCATTAACAATTATTACACACAGTGCTGACCAGGCGACTTTTATTGTTCCGATGGTGCGGACATGTCACAGTTGGTTGAGGTCACACGGATAGATGAATGGCACAGAATGACCTGAATAATCTGAATTGATGGTGGCTATTCTCTGGAAAAGCAATAATAATTTTCGCATTAAATGTAGTGATCATAGACTGCCATCATTCTTCAAAATAATGTCTTTGAATTAAAGGTATTAGTTAAAACTTAGGTTCATCGTCAGTATTAATATTTTTTCTTTATTTGTCCATTTTGCACAGAATTAATTTCTTAAATTGCATCTTATGCTTTTGTTTTTAATATTTGGTGTCTCAGCTCATACTGCAAAGAAATACTTGAACATTATTTCTGTCTTCATGTGTTGATCAAAGTGTAAATCTTTCTTAACTGTTGGATTTACCACATCTAATCCCCAAAAACTACATCCTCAAATATGTAACTTCCTGTGTACAGACTTCACTTGTCTGTCATCAAATGTAATATAATGTAATGCAGATCTTTAAACTGTAGATTCCCATACACTGTTAATGCAAATGATGATAAACCTAAAATCGAGATGTGTTTGGTGCTTTTTATTCTTGTGGCTTGTTATGCTGAGTATGATACTGTGGTCTTGACCTGTCATTTCTACTCTCCTGCTGCTGCTTCGTGGCGTGTGGGGTGGTCGCACCAGTTCTCCAGACATTACATGGACAATGGCAGCAACCATTCTCAGCAGAGGGAGAGGGGAAATTCAGTTTTCTTTACTGGTGCATAAGTGAGGTGCCCCAGGGCGATCCCATGGCCTGCCCACCACCTCCCCCAGCCTCTGTGCTGTGCTGGTAGGCAGGCAGAGGCAGCAGCCAGCCCCAGCTGGAGGCCCTGGAGCCACTGATGCTGATGCTGATGCTGCTGCTGCAGCCTCACATGAAACACTGTGCCAAGCTGGAGGGGAAGCCTTCATTGCCCTGCTGTATCATCTGGATGGAAAGTGACCAGAGAGCATGTTTAATGACAGTTTTCACCAAACTTTTTTTTTCGTCTGCTTAGGATGTTTTAAATTAATCTTCAGTTTATTCTTATTTTATACTGGACAGCCCTTTGAGAAACAAAAACATCCAAATAAAGAACTCAGCAGACATAAACGGACATTGAAGTCGTAGCATGAGAAAAACTATAGTGCTTTAAGTAAAGTCTTTCTTCATATGTATCTCATGTATATGATGAAGCCATGGATTGAACTGGAACAAAAAAAATGTTCAGTACGGCTGCAAAAACAACCAACAGTGCTTGAGTCTTTGTAGAGACTTAACAGTCTTCTATTTTTTGAGAATACAATATCACCTCAAGGTCCCTTAAGTCAAATTCTGGTGCTTTTCTATTTTCGATTTCTATCAGGCCCAGTTGTCAGGGAATTATTTTTCTTTCTGAAGACTTAGGGGCTTAAAAGTTGATCGTCTCAATCTCAAATTTTGTCTGGTGTAATTTAAGACGGACTTGTGCATCGTGATGCTCTCAGCTGCTTACACGCACACCAGATAATGTTCCCAAAGTCCAAAAATGACTCTCGTGTGTCACTTGCCGGTCCACAGACAGCGTGCATAAATAGCAACCATTCACAGAGACCA
>JAOXYL010000055.1:10797391-10823763 GCA_028564955.1 Terapon puta
GGGGGGGTCTCGTCCTCTGACACCGCCACGTCCGCCTGGCGACAACCACTCCAGGCACTGATTGGTGGGATGAAATATTGCCGGCGAAAATTAAAAGGTCCTAGTGTCAAAATAATTCATGATATGCATATCTTCCCGGCCTGATGAAATCGCTGATATCTGGATTAGGCGGATAATAAAAGCGATCAGGCTACAGTTAAACTGTTTCAGCAGCAGCAGGGGAGGGAGAGAGGGCCTGCTTCTTTATGTGTCAAGAGAGGTGGGCTGAAGGGTCAAGATACAACAAGTGTGTGCGTCCGTGCGTGCGCGTCAGCCCCTGTCGGGTTGTGTGCGGTGCAGTTCACCACACGGCCAGACCTGTGATTTGAATATCTGCTGTAATTGTCCCAAAACGGCTCATCAGTGGATCTGCCTGCTGCCATTAGGGCCCAACAATATGGTGTGACATTCAAATTCCCCTCAATGACAGGTTATTAGGAGCCCCAAGCAGCCGGCACATAATTAAGCACCGTAACGCTGACCTGTAATATGAAGTGATGGCTCAGTCGTATAGTGGGGCAGGAATGAAATAGGTGCTTTGTTAAAACGGGGGAGAAGTGGGAGCCTTTTCACACACGGAGCAAAAGTGATCATAAAAAGAAGACAGCTGTCAATGCAAAATTCAACCCAAATTTATAGAGGCAAATAACACAGACTGTGGTTTTATAACTGGAAAAGGGAATGGGAGGAAAAAAAACTGCATGCCAGCTGCCATGGCAACAGCTGACAGATTAGAGCGAGATAATTATCATCAATACTGTTCAATATCACCAAAATGTATAAATCTTAAAGCCGTTTCCTACATTTGGCTTCTCCATAAGATGATGTCGGTCTATGTTACATGATTTACTTCTACTCCATTTTTATCCACAGCGATGTTGAGCCTTATGAACAAATCTTTCTGTCCCAAATAAACGAGGAAAAACAAACAACCTGAGAAAAAAAAATGAACGTGTGACTTTCATTTGTGACACTAAAAGCCTATTACACAACTTAAGACATGCTGTCTGAGGCCCCCGCTTTCCCCTTTTGAACAAGTGGACGTTGTGATGAGCAATGGACCCATCTGCTGTGCCCTCTCCTCCAACTGGTGTGTGAATATGATGTAGTCTGTAGGTGCCATTTCCAATTCGGAATATAATACCAGTGGTACCTGGAAAATATTCTATTAAAAAAAAAGAAAAAAGATTAAGTTTCGTTTTATGGTGTCTGAACACACTCTAGAGGTGAGCAGCTCTCTGCATTCGGCATGAAAGCAATCTTTTCTATTGTTAAGATAATGTTTTAATGGGCTTTTGACTCATGTAAAACAATAACAAGTGCACAAGTTATGACCCACTTCTGCTTCTTTAATTGGACCCAGAGCTCACCTTCACATACTGGGGCGAAGCAAGCCTTTATGTTAAACTGTAGGCCAGAGGCCTGTGTAATGGTGAGTTTTGTGGCAGGGTTGCTGAACAGAAGGTCTGCACTTCCCTCCCTCCCTTCCCTCCCTCCATCTCTCTCCCTTTCTCTCCCTATCTCTCTGCTAACCCTCCACCACCAGCCCCCCCCCCTTTCATAACGGTGGCAGATGGCTGCAGATGAATCCCTCATAATCATGTCAGGACGGCTCCTCCGATCCCAATTCATCTCTTTAAACACATTTCATCAGACGGAGAATTACACAAAGATAAAGGCGGCCGGCAGACAACAAAAGCACACAAAGATTGTCCTTGCAAACAAGTGTTCTTAGTCCCTAACACCACTTAATCATTTGTGCTCCTGTTATTGCTCCTCACCCCCTGTGCAATCAACTCTACATCATTTTCCTCCTCTGCCTCTCATTCTTTCACTCTTTATTTTTGTTTTTCCATACTGTTAATTGTCTCTATCCCCTGTTACTGTCTGTCCTTATTAAGCGTAAATCTTTGTAACAAGCTCTGCCCTCATCCCTGTCACTGCCTTTTCTTTTTTTTTATCCTTAAACAAAGACAGGTGTGTAAAATCCTCTCCTCTCCTCATTGAGTTCCGGTTTCTGATGGCTGCCCTTTTTGGAGGGGTGATAATTTGCCACAAAGTGAATTGTGATTCTTTTTCTCCCCCATCCTCCCGCCCCCCAGCCTCCCCTGCTGTGACCCCGTGTCACCCATCCGCACGATGCCGTTAATTGTGGATCAGGTGAAGTTTGTCTCACCTCATTTCAGGGCCATGCTCTGCTAGGGCCATTCTCCCCACTCAAAGGCCACATAATTTCACAGCCTCCTACTTCTCATTAATCCCTCCTGAGTGGCTGCTCTCCGAGTTCCAGATCACAGATTTGTTTTGCTCTTGTTTTCTGACTCACTGCCCTCCCTGCCCCACCCACTCCTCCCCTCCGCCTTCATATTAACCCTCATAGTGAGACCCCTCTCAGCTCCGCCGTGGTCTTCACTCTAAGCTCGTTCTCGCATTGCCTCCAACTCCTCTGTCCTGCAATTTCTCAAGCCTTGCATTAAGCCTTTTCTTTTTCATATATCATCACCACCCCCCCCTTACAAGTTCTCTTTGTTCTTCACCTTTGGGATGAAAACTACTAAAGTCTGCTGGTGTGGAAATGAACTGGCTTTTGTGGTGTCTGCTCGCGGTGCCGGTTTCACCTCTCCTCCCAAAACAACTCCACACCCGGCTGCATTGTACATTCAGCTGATGAAACCTGCCATCCCCTGCCTGATAAATATCAAGTGACAAATTGAACAAAACAATCGGAACTGAGGGAGAGCTGTGTGTTAGTGTGTCTCGGCACATGTGCACGTGTCTGATCAGCCCGACAGTCAGACTTCCTCATTCCTTCCCTGCGAAACTTTTTTGTTGATTTATAAATTATTCATGAGGGAAAAAGCTGAAGATCTCTCATTAACATAAAATAACAATTTGCTAATTTATGGAAACTCCTAATTACTTGCCTTATTTGCCACGGCCACATTAAATATTCATAAATATGTGATTATTTCTTTGATTCGACTGTCGTTCAGTTTAATCTACTATTTTTGCTCAACAATAGCAGCGTGCCAGCTTGTGCTCTGTGTACCAACCAAAACAAAAAACCCAAGAGAGAACAATGAACAATATTGTGCATTCAAAGTAGGAGCCTTTAATGCTTTGACTCTTTAATTTCACTACACCTCTATTTTACATTATCCATATGCTAATTTAGTGTCTTTGTGGTTGCTAATGATTTGAAACCCTTTCTATACATGGAAAGGTCTTTGGCTGCTGACGTCTTAGGTCATATTGTGATCTGACTGTGCAAAATAAAAGCTTTAAACAATCCGTTTTGTTTTGAATAAAATGCACTTTATGATTTAAATGTTCCACATCGGGGAATAACATCCCCTTTGTCAGTTTGTCGTGAAAAAAATACTTTTATTTACAAAGCTGTGCTAGAAGCAGCAGGCTATTTAGCTTGCAATTATTAAAAAGCACAAACTGAATTTATAAAGCTTATAGTAAACTGTTATTTTTGGATATAGAGTAGCACAGAAATGATAAAGAAGAGCAAAAACTCAGACTATACACGCTTGTAAATTGTGCGGCTGCAGCTTCATTTCATTGTGAGTCAAAATCAAAAATGCATTCATTCATTTGGCTTCCATCCATAACTAATCATTCCATTTTCCGTTCTGTAGCCTGGAAGTCGGCTTTCACTCCAGTTCATTTCGATTTACTCGAAATTGAAAAAGACCGAGAGGGTGTGTAAGAAAAGATGAGTCTATCTTTGAATATCTCCTCTTGTCTTTATAGCAGCAAACAGTTGTCAGAGGAAGTCTCAGCCAAGTTCTTGGGCGAAAGCAGAGTCTTGGATCCCATCTGGGACGCCTAGATGAGGTCTCTTGCTGTCATCGCGTCTGTTGTCAAGGCTGCATTTAACCTCAAATTTATGACTTTGTTATATCAGAATTAATTACAGATATTTCCCCCCAAAGTGAGTGACGTTGACGAAAACGCTAAGCACAGGCAATTTAGCTCTATTTGCAGATTAATTTGGGCCCACCTGTGATGCTTGGTGTGCTAAGTAGGTACATCAGTTTTAATTACAGACCTCGCAGAGTGGGTTTAGTTAAATTACAGTATTAATTATCACATTTACCAAATATCAGAGTGACAAACGGTTGCGGAGAAGCACTTCCCTCGAACCTCCTGTTTCTCCAGACGATGGCTTCCCTTCTGTCCTTCACGCAACCTTCAGACAGGTGGATATGATGGAAGGCTTTGTTTCTGAGGGAGAAGCATCTACCTTCATTCATCACCTTCCAATGACATGCCAAACATGTCACTTTTGAAGCTCAAAATTACAATCTTACGGGTTTGCGTCCATACAAAACAGCCTCTAATGAAAAGTTTTCTCGCCATATGGTGAAATCAGGCCAAGTGTTTGGGAAAGGGAGAAACCACCTCACCAAATTTGAAGTAGTTACTCCATTAACTTTTATCCACATCATTACTCTCTTCATTCAGTCAGCTACATTAATCTCCTCAAGGATAATATGATCCATGCTTGACTGCCTCTTCACCAGTCTACATCTGAAAGAGAAAATAATGACCTTTGACCCATGACATAATAAAAAATGTAAGATATATAGAACCATCAGTGATCAGTTAAAAACATTAATCATCTGCATGTTTATATGAGTGGGCATGAAATGATGTAAGGGTAGCAGCTTTTAGAAGTGGATTCTGTAACTGTAATTTCATAAATGGAATAAATATTGACAAATTTTAAGACAAAATGAAATGGTTTTATATATTTATGATTTACAGAATTTTTTTTCATGTCTTTACAGTAAATATGAAGCTACAACCAGCAGTTGAGCTAAGCTTAGTTTAGCATACAGACTGGAGGAAGGTGGGGGCAGCTACAGTAGCCGGTCTCTGTCCAAAGGTAGCAAAATCACCATCAGTGTCATTGTGGGGTTGCCAGGAAATGAGCAGACTTGGCAGGAAGTCACAGCACTCGGACAAGAATAGCCCAGCACTACATGTCAAGTGAAACCATGGCATGTTGATTTTAAACCCCTGTCTATAGTCTATAGCTGTAGGCAACATAGCTATAGGTATTTTCATATCAAAAACTGATGACAAGACTATGAATATAACAAAAGGTGTTTCCCTGAAGTGAAAAACACACTGGGAATAATCAGTGGAATATGCTGTTGTCCTCTACTCCTCAGACCTAGATAGTGACTTATAAGAGAACTCATTGTTTGGTTTTCCAGCTTGGAAACTCATCATAATGTTTACAGGCACAGCAGGCATACACTTTGAGTGAAAAAGCTTAATAACAACTATACACTACCTGCTTAGCACCGAATGAGAGCCTAAGTGAGGAGCTAGCTGGTGGCCATAGAGAAGGATTCAGTAGATGCAAAGCCACATATTTGCTTATTACAAACTAACACATAGCTGAATGAGGAGAGAAACACACCTCTAAATGAATGCTAATGTTTCTACGATTCCGCTGGATGTGTAAATAAGCAACTGAACATGTGCGCCACATCAACTTCAAAGATGATAATGTGTCAGTTTCTGCAGCCCCAGGAGGCCCAATAATCAGTTTAGTCTTCAAGCTTTCAACTAATTTCTTGGTAGGTAGATTCAGTAATGTTTGAACATAACAAGAGAAACTATTTCTCTGTGTGCTTTATCTTTATGCTAAGCTAAGTTAATAACCCACTGGCTGCAGCTTCATAATTGCCATAAAAACATACAGTAAGAATGTTATTAATCTTATCTCAGCAAGAAAGCAAACAAGCTTTAAAAAAATCAAATTATTCTTTTAAAAAAGACTAAAGCAAATAAAGCACATGATACTCAGTCAATTCCACATTCACTGTCTGAGCTATGAGAGAGACACAAGCACCATTCAGAGGTCCAAGGCAGAGCTGAATTGTGTCCAGGACTGGAACTGGAGAGAGAAGGTCCTCATTTAGCCTTTGGCTGATGTTCTCTCCCACCAAAGTACTATATTAATCATAATCACACAACACCATTAGACTATGTCATTCTATTAAAGAAATCACATTATCATACATTTCATTAATTAAAATCGAACCCAGTCCATCCACTCGGAGGAGCGCCTCATCCAGAGGGTAAGAGCAAGAGGCTGAGGTGGGCTTGGATGGAGGAGGAGTGGGGGTGGGGGGGTGTGGCAGAGGGCAGGACGCTTCACCAATCCACTCACCGTCTCTCCAAAGTGAAATCAAGGGGATGGATTTGCATACAATGGGCATGGGGTAGGTTACGGCTAGAGACTTAGACAATAGCAAGTGATGATGGAGGTGGAGTGGGGAGTCTGGGAAGCAAACAATCCTTGTGACAAGTGTCTGCATGATGGAGAAATGCAAAGAGGAGGAGATGGAGGAGAGCAAAGGAAGGACAGATTCCCTCCTTAAATGTTAATCACTGACCGGATCACTGGGTGATAATGTATGTTATGATGAGTATGGGGTGGGCGCAATGCCTCCTCTCGTTCACAAACACACGTCAAGTGGCTTTGAGGAGACACTAGTGTTACTGATACCTCTTGGACAAAGAAATGTGTGCTATGTGCCTACTCTAGAATGCAGATAGATTTTACCTACAGATTAATATCCAGATAAACTAAGGTAATAAAACAAGTTAGTTAGTTATGATATTGATTATGTTAGGCACCAACAAGTGACTCGTGTATTTTTCTTAAAGAGAGAAACAGTGCAATGTGAAAAAAAATATTGTGTCCCACTCTTCAACAGTAAAACATGGCATCACCTGAAATGTACTTCATCTTCATTCTCACAAACAAAAATCAGAACCCCCCTCAGTCTGTAAGTAAATTGAGTTGTGCATTTAAGTTATGATTCAGGAAAGAATGTGAAAAACAAAACCTCCATTATCATTTTTTTTTTTACCGTGATGCAAATCTTTCAGCTGTAGTCAGTGTGATTGCTTAAGATATCATCCTGTATTCACATCAAACAAAACATGTTATTAAATGTGTGCTCTTTGCTGGAAGCCATTTTAAAATGAGTGTATTTTTACTTTGTACAAATAAGCCAAAATTATGTGTCTAGTTCAGTCTTAACAACTGCCTGCTCTTTTTGTGACATTTTCATCTGCACAAGCTATTCCGCTTTTTTATTCTCTCTGTGCACATTTCTTTACAAAAGAACCCGTTCACTTCTTTTTCCATTCATCCCTCCATCTGCCCGTCTCTCTCCCTCTGCCTCTCTCCCCGTCTCTCTGGGTCTGATTAGCATGTGTAGTGTATGTTCCGTCACGCTGTAGTGTTGACCTGTGCTGTCATCTCCCTGATTACCTCCCTGATTCACTTTCCTTGTTTAGTAATGTGCAATCAATCATAATCAATTAGCCAAAATGTTGAATCATTAAAACCATTATCATTAATTAAAATAATTATCACTTTCTGCCAATGCTTCATTACCAGTGTTGTCTAACGTGTCTGCCACACACCAGACTTTCCTGCTTCTGCTTTTTTCTTTCAGAAGTCAAAAGTTCTTTTAACAATCGTTGATTACTTTACTTTTGATAATAATTGGAAATTTTGTTTAATATGCATATTTGTCAGAACTGCAAGGAATGTGATGAATAGCATGTTACAAAAATATATGCATTACAAAGGAAAGTCTCAGTCATCTGACAGTATAGCACAGCAATATTTTCCATAAAGGGGTTTGTTTAAAAGTTTTTCCAAAAAACTCCACAAACAGTTCCTCCTGACATGAACTGAAGTGTTTTCATACTGTCTGTGGGATTCTGCTGCCTCCTCTGCAGCACCGCTTTCTTTCTCTCACGCTTGACCAGGAACTGTCTTTTCTTCCACCTCAGACCAATGCAGCTCTGTTCTCTTAAAGGACTGAGCGGAGATGAGACAGGGGAACCTTAATGATGTGTAAACATCCAGGGAGAGGCAGCGCGCTTGTCTAAAAAGCCCCGAGGGGGAGAAGGGGAGGCAGACAGACATGCAGCTCACTTAGTCCAGCACACTGCTTCAACCCGAGTGGTAATTCCAGACGATTGTCAGTCCGCTTCTCTTCTGTACGCCTGTTGAAACCTGGAATAGACCTGTCACTCCCTAACCCTCAATAATTGCTCATGTTGAAATTTCCTTGAAAGTGGGCTGTGAACCCCGAGGGTACGAGGGGTGTGACCGAGTGCACGTGCGCGTGAGAGATGTGTGAGAGTCTGCGTGGGCGTCTGTTTTTCCAGCTCAGCCCATTGGGCAAAGCAGGGTCTCCTCGCTTCTGTGCCCCGACACTGTGGAGGAGCATCGCTCACTGCCACCTGAGGAAAGCAGGCGTCTCATTGGGGTCATGCCACCCCAGTGGAATGTGAGTCAAAAGGAAATGGGCCTGAACATTGCACAGTATCCCCAGTCTGAGCTCCATTAAGCGAGGCATCCTCACTCTGGGATGGATGTCCATTATTACGCAGAGCACAAGGATCATCCATTGAGCTCATAGTCACTGTGCTTCATGTCCTACATCACTACACAAAGGCTAGAGAAAAGAGTAATGAGCCTATAATGGCTATAAAATTAGTGTTTTTGTGCTTTTTGGCATATTTGAATCATTAAACAAATAAAACACAAACTCTTGTACAATTGAATATTTAGGATAAATGATTTACTGTTTCTACTGCCTCACTCTTCTTTACTAAAGTAATATTACTCTCAGTGGAGATGCGTGCCTGGCCGCTTCATCCCTCTTGGCTCGGTCCATGCCCGTGGCACCGCCTGGCATGACGGGGTGTCCTGCAGAGAGGAACCACAGAAAACAGGCTGCGAGGCAGGAGGGGTCTCAGACCATGTGGCACCCGTTTCCTCCACCAAGTCCCCCCACCCTGCCGCCCTGCCCCCCACATCCTTCGGTGGAGCCCATCAGGACCACCTGATTGCATTATTTGCAAATGAACTTCAGGAATGAAAGTAATTGTGTCTCATTAAGGGTTATGAAGTGTGACAGGAAGGGACTGAAAATGTTTGGGTTTTAATGAAACAGGACGGGAAAATATCTTCAAAAGTAACAAATGTAGTGTATAAAAAAAGATATTTTAAAAAAAACACCCAGTAAATCTGTTTTTCGAAGCATAGTTTTGAGGACAGGATAACATTTGGTGAAATAGTTTCACAAGAACAAGTGTCTGGAAAAAGGCAGAAAGACATCCCACTTAGCCCTGGTTGTCTCCACCTCTGCCTGTTTATGATGAAGGGCTCTTTTTGGTGTGAGAGTGAAAGAGACAGGCTGGGCTGGCTGTCATGTCATAAAGGATGCAGTCAGAGAGAGCAGACATGATTTCATGGCTAATGATTCCCGCACTAATATCAGTGTGGGCTGCAGAGGGGATAACCAAGTTGAGCTGTCTTAGCTCAAATGATTCAATTAGGCCAGCTGTCCCTATTTGTCATGGCTCAACTGGCTTCTAGATTACCTTTCCAGAGTGCATACGTGCCTCAGCATTGAACTTACCAGCTCAACAGTTTCAGAAAAAAAAAACAGAGGAAAAAAAAAGAGAGAGAGAGAATGGGGGTAAGAAATGAAAGGATCGACAGAGGGGAAGAAATGAAACAAAGAATGCAGTAATAACCACATTATCCACTTAAACGCTGAGGCCAATTACAGAGATAAATGTGACTTTTTGTTTTGTGGGGGATCCTCGTGGGGAAGAGGAGAGCCTCCTGTGCTAGAGCGACTGAAGAGATGCTACACACGGAAATCCGATCTCTAAAAGCACGAGAGACAACAGCAGAGACAATGTGAAGGTCAAGAGAGAGCCACAGGGAGAGAGGAGGAAAGAGGAAGTCGTGAAAAGGCATTAACCTCCTCCTCTCCTGGAATCATTAAAGCTCACTCGTGTCTTTCTCTGTTACCTTCTTTGATGTGTTTTTTTTTTATTTAAGACATGGGAGATAGCTCAAGTGTAAAGACATAGAAAACAACAGGGGATAACATATCCACACGGCCCTGCTGCTTCAATTACAGTGTGTGATAAGTATAAAATTCAAAGAAGCATTAGAGTCATTAGTGTTGATTGAGTTGATGACTCTGAGGGCGATGTCTTCTTCCTTTCACTTTAATGTAGTTAAACGTAAATTTGTGTCAACTAACCTCATCAGATCCAATTAACAATTGTCAGTTTTGGGTCAAGGAGTAGCAGACGAGGATCAGCATATTAAAACGGTAAAATATCTCATTTATTAAAGGTAATTAGTTATGTTAGCATTATTAGCGCTGTCATTTTTTGCATGAATGTAGCACCTATAAAACAAGGGAACTACTGTATCTCTGCTCCACACACAGCGACACGCGGGGTAAAGCTTGATTAGACGTGAGACCTTGCAATTCAAATAAACAACATCCCATTAAAGGCAGGGGCATAACATGCTCTGTGGATATGTGCGCTCAAAGCTCACACAACCATGAAAACACAAATGATGTTTCATTTTTCACTTCTTCGCAGCTAAACAGCAACGCATTACTGCACTCCACAGAAGCCAACTTTAATAGGAGAAATAAAAGGTTTTATCCTCTTGGGAGACATTTGAGCAGCTTAATGGGATGATGATCCTAAAAGATGCTCTGTGCATACAGTCACTGTACTGATTACGGTTTGATAACAATGTGTATGGATATAATGAGAATGTGCTGTACATCAGGGGAGCTTCTCATCCCTGAAACTGTGTGAATGGTGTGTGTTTCTTACAGGGAAAACAATTCACACTATGTCAAATCACAAGTAAAATTTTTACATTTTTTTATCACAGAAATTTATTCATTTAAACATCTGTTATCATACATGTGGATTAGATCCCTCTGTAAAGGAGAAAAGACAAAAAAAATTCAAATCAAGATCTTTGACTTAAAACTCCCATAATTTTGATCAATGCTGCATACAGCTGTTAATTTTTCCCCTGAACTAAAATTAACTGCACAAACTGCTCGTGCAGAGTTGGTGGCGCATTCGCTGGTAACTGTAGATCTGTGTGTGTTGTTAGTCCAGTCATTTTGTTTCCTCTTGTGCCGAACTGAGTGCCGTGTAGAACGAGGCCGGCCCCGTCTCTGAGCTGTCAGAGCTCTGACTGGGATCAGCCTTATTACAATGATTGAGAGAACAGGCCTTTGCAGCAAAAATATCATCCAAAGGGACTAGAAAAGGCCACATTCATACGACCGAGTTCACACATTTGTCTTCATTAATCCAATCTTTTCTGTTTTGTCAGCTTTGCTACCAAACAGTTATACAGTTATACAGTCAGTGGAGAAATAAAAAGGACCAGATATCGCCAGAGGTCACCGAATTGATACAGTAAATAGGAATGCTTCACATTGCAGAAGGTCTTGTTAGCTAGGAAGGTCTCTCGGGTGCTGGTGTTTTTGAACCTTTTAACACTAACAGTGCAAGAATGGTGACATTTAATGTAATGAATCACTGATTGAGTGATTGCTAAAGGAATTGATTTAGAGCACGGTTTATCTGAGGAGTGAACATTTTTGTATTTTGTGAAATAACATGGTCCCACACTTTATTTCTTGACCTTCAAACTGTGTTTTTAAAAGGCAGGAGGATGAGTCGGAAATGAATGGTTTTAGATTAATTTAGCATATGTTGTCAGCATGCTATTTTGCTGTTGAGATCTTTACCACTCGGGCCAAATGGTGACTAACACCCAGACTTGACAGGCCCAGGAATACAGAACGTCATTACTGCCTTATCTTTAGAGATGGAGCGAGGTGTCAATGACACTTCTGCTGCATGCAGGCAGCAGCTGAGCTGTGAGATGTCCTGGCACACAGCGCAGTCTTCCTGGCCAGAGCTTTGTAGCCAAACACCCAGAATCTTTACCTTTTAATTACAGGAATATGCATCGCCTGTAAAGTCTACATGATGCATATTTCTGACCAGACAATGTTTTATCATATTTAACTAAATTACTGAGAGTTTAGCATCAATGATTTGTATATGACAGTTTCTTATTTCTTAAAGAGGACCAAAAATAATACTAATAAGGATTTGCTTATTTTGGGAAGTGTGGTCATTCACTTTCTTGTCGAGAGAAGAGATAGTCTCTCGTATCTGTGTTGTTAATATGAAGCTAAAGCTAGGAGACAGTTTGTTCAACATAAAATAAGGGAAACAGACAGCCTGACTCTGTCAAAAGGTGCAGTGACATCCTGGAAAGAAATTGAAGAATCTGTCCAGCACACAACCCCGGTAAACCACGACTTGTGGTTGCACTTTGGGTTTTGTTTTGATTGCAAAAACAAGAGGTGCAGTGTATTGATTAGTGAGTTTTAGAGCTGTTAATTGGCAGATTTGTTTTACACAGTCAGTCTAATTGTTGCCTAAAATGACTGCTGCTGGTTGTAGCTTCATATTTCACACACAGGCATGAGAGAGGTATTGATCTTCTTATCTAACCCGCAAAGTGTGTTCTGATAAAAAAAATTGAGTCTCATGTAATTTTGACTTTAAGAAAAGAAAGAAAATAAGCTCTATTTCTATACAAACCATTTGAATTCACATGAAAAAGGAAAATATAGGATGTGTAACTTTGACACAAGTTATTTGGATTGGTTTTAATTAGCTAATAATCATATATATGTTGAATAAGCCAACTTATGTTCAGTCAGACCAATTATAGTAATCACCATCTTTTAACCCACTGCTGCCAAGCTCTTCACATGATGTTTACGAGGAAGAAGGCACAAGTTGTTATAACCTTGCAGCATTAAGCTCATGATTAAGCTTTGATCGCCTCTTTGTTCATGCTCTGTATCTGCTCTCCCAGTATTCATCCTCTATCTGCCTGGCTGGAGAGCAGAGAGACAGAGGGCTCATAGAAAACCTCTTCACCTGCTCCCTTCACCCCCTCCTCCTCTCCTCCATGTGTACCTGCAACACTGGGCTGCACTGCATCATGGGTGCAGCTGAGGCCATGCCAAAACCCAATTTGGAACGTGTCCAGCACTTCATTGGAAAGTAATGGTTTTCACTGAACTGAGTTATGACCAGCTGTTTGCAGACAGTCTGTGACATACTGATGGAGCAGAACACCGTATGTTGCTTTCCAAATCAAATGATACAAGGAGTGTGACAGTGTGGAGAAACATCTGTCATTAGCAATTTTCAGCACGCTCCACTAATTCTGGACAAAATACGCCTAATGAAGTTACTGCAGGAAACTTCAAATATTGTCAGTGCAACAAGGCCATAAGAAGCCGGTGCTCACCAAGGCCTGTAATCTGATTCATTTGTTGTGAGAAAAATACAGAAGGAGGAGGGTAATTGTTTTTGATCATCGTGTTTTAAAATGCAAATCGCAAACGTTCTTCTTTAATCCAAGAACAAAAACCCAAGAAATCAAGGACGAGAGGGTGGCTGGCTTTTCTTTATTGATGTCCCCTCCCTTGTAGTGGTGCCTCATAGATGGAGTTTCTGGGGGACACAGAGGCTTTGATGGGCATGGTTATCAAGTTCAGTCACCATACATACATGAAACTGATGATGCTATCTCATCTGTTGCAGAAACCCCTCTGTTCACCCATGTGCGGATCAGGTCGCTTTCCAGATTATCTCACAGGTTGTTTCTTCACCGAGTTTAAAGATTGTAAATAAAAGTAGTTTAAAATGTAAGTTCAGTTTTATGATGGTTGTGTGTGTTAAAAAAATGAAAGCTCTTCGTAGTGCTTTGGCACTGTGACAAAACACTAAATTAGATTGCCTCCTCATTGCCTTTATGGTTCAATATTGAGTTGAAATGTAGCCTATAAGTCTAGCACTAACAATATTCATTTGGCCACTCTGTGTTTGTAATTTGCCAGTTTCCAAGAACTGTCCTCAATTTATTCAGACTCTGCTGTGAGGATGAGAGGGTTTGTGACAGGCAGCTCTGCTGAAAGTGGTCCTCTCCTCCAGAACAGTTGTTGTAGTGAGAAGTGTTAGAGACGGGTGGGCGTCTGGACCCAAGTATGCTGATCAAACACGAGGCCTGTGTCTATCTGGCAGCCATCTCCTGGCGGCAGAAGGGCCATAAACCCGCCTGTGTTAATTCTGCCGTAATTATCATGGGTGCCACATGTTATGCAGGATGTCCTACCACTGCAGATCCACTCAAAAGTTTGCAGTGAAATCCTTCCACACTGCTTAAAGCTGTGGCAGACGAGCGGATGCAGAGGGTGACAGTTGGCCATTGTGATTAGAAAGGGCTGCTCCTGGAGCCCTGCCCCACATCTCATTTCCTGTCGTGGCCCTTTGTAATGATGTGTTTTATGCGGTGCATGTTGGTGAATAACTGGCTGCACTGAGATGACAATAATCACCCATAATGCCCCAAGGGAGGGGGCAGCCTCTCTCAGGGACAACATTAGTCATAAATATGCAAAACGGCTGCTGTCCTTACTGCATGCTATTTCACAAACATGCTTTGTCTCAGTTCGAGGTTGCTCTAACTGTATACTTAAAATTATGTTGTTTGAAAAGGTAGAGTCATTTACAGAGGTGGATATATTTGATACCAAATGACACTCTTCAGTCTTACAAATTTTGCATTACTGGAAATCAGAGTATCTTACACAAGGATGCACAAGACTAAACAAAGCTCAGGCAGAATAAGAATGTTTACTTGTTTGAGCAGTTTAACATTTACCCAATAATAAGCTGCTGATAAGTCAGTGATATTACCATTACCCATCACTCTCTGCCTCAGTCGTCTTCTTGTTGTCAGAGTTAATGAGTGGTCCTCTCCACTGCCTCATCTCCAGTCTCAGCATCCCCCAGGAGAGCCACAAGCAGCCCCTCTCAGCCTGCCCGGGCCGTGCTTTGGCAGGACTACGCGGTTTAGCACCCTGAGAAATCGCACACTCTCTCCCAGTCAGTGTGGAAAGGCTTTGTGTCTCTCCCATCTTGACCTTCTCCCACTCCTGCACTCCTGTCATCCATCTGTCGGAGAGCGCCTTCTTCCTGTTGTCCTGTGATTCTGACAAGATCACCCACATGCTCCCATCTTGTTGTCTGTTAACAGGGAGACAAACTGCACACACACAGCCATTGTGTACTACACATGTAGTAAACTGAAAAGTCATCTCTCTGTCAGATATTTGCATACGCATACACACACACACACACACACACACACACACACACAAACACAATCAAGAGTATAATCTGTGGTGTATGCAGTCATAACATAGACTATGCAATATCTCTGAGAGTCATATCAAACACTCTGTCTTCCCCTCTCAGTGCTCCTCATCAGTATTAACATTTTGTCCTGCTTCCTGGGCTCTGAGCAGGGAGAGCAGGGCAGTGACATCTCAACATGTCTGTCAGGTTAGTGGATGTCTCCCTGCCTATGTCTGCTGACGTTGATTTGTGAGCATAATGCCTGATTATAGGATGGGTGACAGATAAATTTTATCAAAATTAAGGCACAATTAAACATTTCATCTCCGCTAATTACTGGCTGTAGATTTGGCAAGATGACCATGTGCTGTAGGAAATCAGCAACCATAACACATTTTAATGGGGCACAGCTGTCTTACAGCTTGGTAATATTTGCACAGTGCACCAGAACTGTAATTTATGAGACAGAAAGAGGGAGAAAATCTGCATTGGATTGAGTGCCAGAATAGATTTTGAATTTATATTCTTTAATGGGGTTTGGATTTGTTGCTGCTGGTTGTTTCGTTTTAAAGATCGATGTGGATGCTGTGATGTCTTGGTGCATCTGGGTGGAGACAATTATCGCTTATATGTACATGTGTTGTTTATGCAAATGTTCACTAAACTAGACTTAATGCTGTATCTTGCAACCTTGCACCCACAACGTTTCTTTGAGAGGCTTGCTGCGAGAAGAGGTTTTTGAGCGTGCACGCTTTGCAGGCACCGGACAGACTTGATGGGTTCACGCTAAAGTAATCAGCCCCAGTATCCACTTGTGCCAAAGAATAAGCCTGGGAAATTCACCAAAATGTGGGAACAGCTTGGGAACAGATTGATGCAGAAGGGTGAAAAAGGCTGAGAGTGAGTGTGTGCGTGTGTGCTGAAATGGGTGTGTATGTGTGTATGTGATCTCAGAGCTAATTCCAAGGCAAACAAGAGGAAGCTTCTTCTAAGTAACTGAGCTCTGGTGTGCTCCGATGGTATGTCTCCAGTGGGGTCTAGCATAGCCTCTTCAATTATATGGAAGTTTGGCCACCAAATCCCCTCTAAAACAGATAGTGGATGCATTGTGTAGAATCTGAATTTGATCATTTTTACATCGATTGGATCTCATTCATCAGATATTGGCTGTTGGCTTTTGTCTGAAGTTTAAGATTAGAAAACAGTCCACCATTACTGGGAGGTGACCTCTGCAAGAGCCTGTGTTGAATCCTGTTCAAGCTCTCTTAAGCAACACATAGCCTTATGTAGCACTTACCTCAGTAATGCTGCTTCGGCATGTTTGTATCATAAAGATTCATTGACTTCTTAATATTAAACTAGAAGACAATAAGAAAAGACAATAGTTTGTTCTTGTCTGCAGGATGGCCTCTGAGAACAAGACATTGTGATCAATTAAGATATTTCCTGATTGATTTTATATCATGCTCACCTTAGTCCTCTATCATCCCAGCATTGTTTCACCAAGGCTTCAGTGGCCCGGGCAGAGAATGAAAGGGGCTCAGTTGGACTGTGCTGGCATGCTGCAGGCTGTGTTTGGTTGGAGCCCACCGAGGTTAATTTAACTGCTGTTTTCTGGGTGACACCTTCAGTCTGTGACAGGCCTGTGAGGGCTGGGTGCTTGTGGCACTTTCCATGATACCCCACCAATCTGTACTTGGGTCCAGTTCAGGTGCTGCTCAGCACAGTGCACCCCCTGAAGGCCCCATTGACCTTCTTTCATGAGGGATTATTTTCATGTTCGGTGTGGTGACATTACGGTGCCAAGTGGTCATTTAGTGAGTCAGACACTTTGTCTTTGTGATGGACTTGTGGCAGGTAATGTTGTCCTCTTTTTTCATATTGGACCAGATAAATAAGATTAATATATAATACTTATGGTTCTATAGACCAGGATGAGAAGTACATTTTTAGATTGAACATGATTACTATAGGTGTTTTTTTGCTAAATTAATGCCTATTAATATATTTACAGTGGTTATTCAGGTTGCCTTAGTTTGACCAAAGTGATGCCGCAGACTGTGGCCATGGAGCGTTTCCGCTTTGCCTTGAGCTGAAATGCGACCACAGGCTGGCGTAGAGTATGTCAGTTTGTGCACCGTGCTGGAGACTGACGAGGGGGCTTACCCTCGCAGATAACCGGCTGTTGTCCTAAAAGTGCAGCACATTGCCGTATTGCCCCAGGACAGAAAATCAGGGACAGCAAAGGACAATAGAGTGCATGCTGTACATTCTACTGATATCAACCCACTGTTTGGACAAACAGGCTGTGATTTAGTGTGTTTCAAGTACTCACACAAAAGAATTGTGTTGTTTTTTTCAATGGATATGCTAAAGTGAAGATTTTGAGACATTATTTATGCAAAAGAGTGTTTCTTCACTCATTAGGTCAGCTATGCGCTTGAATAGTGCATCTTTGCTGAGGGAATCCAAACATTAGATTAGATGTAATTGAGAGAAATGAAGCCATGCTTCAAGCAGTTAAGCCTTTTGCATTAAAGCGTGCACTGAAATGCTCTTTGTTAATCTCTGATCAAGTGGGATATTACCTCTCATGAAGAGCTTAGTAAATGCTCATTAAGGCATTACACCGTAAATGCCTGAATAATTATGAATTCCATTTCTCCTGCCTATAAAATCACACAGTTTACCAAACAGTGAGCAGCATTAAAGTGAATGAACTTTAGGATTCTAGAGGAGCATGACAAATGCGTGGTGACGTTACACATGTCAGTTTTTAATCCTGAACATACTCTTCACCCTCCTGGTCATGCAGTACATATGTCAGGGATAGGGACAACAGCCTCCTGCCAATGTCTCATACCAGGCTGGATCTGTTTGAATCAGACTCATGCATGAATGGACATTTGTGCACACAGACTCTGTTGCACAGCATAGTGCTCTGACTATTTCATTATGACATCTTCCAGACAGATACACTGATGCCTCTTTAGAAACTCATATTCGGGTTGATCAGTTGGCACATGTGGCATCACACAGCCTTTGATTCTGCAAGATATTGTCAAGATATTATGTAAAGGTGTGACAACAGAGAGTGTCAGTGATACTAGATGTTGCACATAAGATCACAATGTCTATTACATGACAGTGTGTTACCAAGACAACGAATGTCACCGACACCCATACCCACCTAACATTTTGCCACATGCCATATTTTCCCATTATTCAGGATTAGAAACAGGTGTTAGTGTGTGTCTGTGTGTGTATGCAGATGTATTAACATAACCATCACATGCCCTGAGTAGATCTGTGTTTGTTTTTTTGACAAGTGGTCCTGTGTGCTAGGCAGGCGTGTGTGTGTGTGTGTGTGTGTGTTGTCGTAGGCCAGTGACAGCTGAAGAAGAGGACTGTATTTGTGGAGGAACAGCATGGCTGCAGAGAGGAGTGGAGATCCTGAGGGAGGCCTAATGGTTCCACTCCTTCCTGCACAGAGATAAAGACTCATAATAAGCGTGTATGCTCACCATCTGGCCCTGTGCATGTGGCCCTTATGGAGGCGAAAGCAGCGCAATCTGTAAACGATCAGGAGCCATGGCGCTCCCCCTAGAGAGGCCGCCATGCAATCAAGGTGACAGATGGCAGCACCACTGCTGTGGCCTCATGGAGGAGATCAAAATCACCTTCAATAAACTCTGACTGGAATGGGCACAGGCCCCTCAAAAAGTCAGTTTGTCAGTCAAACTGTGGCAGCTTGCTGAAACAGGGGGAACACACAGCGGTCCCTCCGTCCACCGCCTGATTTCCATATTTTCCGTCTGACTGAGCCTGAACTGTGATCTTTCTCCAGTTGTCCTCTCGACTCGTGCCGGCGTGGGCGAGCTGGCTGCCAGGACTAGCAATGCTACTGGGGGAAAATTGAGAACATGATGCTGCTAATGTGGGGCAATAGTGGCGGATGGTGGCAGAGAGACATTAAATAACCGACTGGTGCTCTATTTTTGATATGACAGGACCCCCATGATTTGCCTCTCATTCTTTATTTAATTACACATTAACAGACACACACACACACACACACACACACACACACACACACACACACACACACTTGCATGCAACAACACAAAAACAATATCATTACACAGTATATAATATCTCACATCAACATGAAATAGCTGTACATTCAGTGAAGGGCTCATACTGAATTCCTATCCTTTGATAGTTTTTTGTTTTAACATCTGATGGAGCAGCATGGTCCATCCTCCGCACCGTGTCTGTATCTGAGTGTCTGTGTCCTGAGCATGGAGACAGAAATGCTTGGGAATGCTATTTCACACATCCCCTTCATCTGATGCGCAGCTTCTGTCAGTGATGTGAGAAAAACAGCCTGACTCTCCAAGCTTTTTTTTGCACCAGTGCAAAAGTTCAAAATTGAAACGCCATCTGTTCAATAAAAACTAATCTAGGCAGGGAGAGCCGCTTCCAAGGCTGTCCTGATTGAATGTGTTTCTTGTCTTTGAACTTCCTGCCACAAGGTTCAGAATCAACCCAGGATATTGTCATTTGCAAATGAAGACGCATTTATGTTGATGCTGGGCAAAAAGAGCATGTCTTTCCACAAGTTTTAAATAACAATAATAATTTGCTTTGGATCATTTTAAAGTTACACTTCTCATCATATTCAACATTCCTCTACATCCATCGTCCCTCTGTGTTGTTAATTCAGATACAGACACTTTTATTGTATATTGTATATCTGGATTCAGACTCCCAACCATCTTCACTCTCTTGGTTCTAATGAAATGAGAGGCTCTAAGTACTTTCAGAGAAAATCAATTGTCCTCTCTTCTATTGCAGCCCTTAAACACTCACTTAGTTAATTGCCACACTTATTTGATTAATTGGACAAGTTCCATTGTAGTCTCTCTTTACCTCCCATGTTTTATAGAGGTGTCCTGGAGTGCTCTTAATCATCCACTTTTAAACATTTTTACAAATGTTAAATATGTGCACTTTAACTAATAATTAGATCAATTACACTAATTAGTATCATAAGTTGAATTGAAAACAGTAAAGTGGCTTTTAGGTTTCATATCCACAGTGGGCTGTCTTTTTGACTCCAGTCTTAAATCTGTGACTGTGGCTCGTGAAATACATGGCAAGGACGTCAGGGCTCTGGTCGCCCCACTTAAGGTTAAAATAATAATACTTAAAAATTCACCCAAATTGAATTGCTTTTATTTTGCCAATAAATATATGAGCTGTAAGACCAAAGACATTTCATTATTGTTATTTGTACTCAGTGTAATACTAATTACTGTTGGTGTGTATTTGTCTCATAAAATATACTAGTTAGATAGACCATGTAGTTGTGACTGGGCCATAATTTTCCAAATAAGAATATTTAAGGCTATGTATTGGTTCAAACAGTAAAATAAATATGAATATTTCATTGAAAACATGCATATCCAAGTGAGTTAATGTGATAAATTGGTTGACTCTTTTTGGGAATATAAAAAAACAAACAAAAAAAAAACAAAAGACACAATTTGAGCAATACTGTTTTTATAGTGCATATTCCCATTTAAATATGCAGAATTAAATGACCAATTTCCACAGCAGGTTACTCTGAGGTCTAGCAGAGAACAGCATTACGTTTTGACATTTGAATCTTTCCATATTAATTGGTTACATAGTTTCAAGTTTCCACGCCCCTCAACGGGTCCTGATCATGTTGGGGGCGTGACCCGAGTGGGCGGGGTTTGCTAATGACCTCGCAGGTGTGCTAACTGCAGCAAAGGTTTGGAGGATATCTTGAATCGCCTTTCTGACTGAAAATTTGGAGCCTCAGTTGTCTTCATGTCCTTGTTTAGCTTGATTTATGTGGAGCAAATAGAAGATAAAGGAGCATGGGATGGTCTTGTGGTGCCCTTTTGATGTCATCCTTTACAAAGACTCACTTCAGGTGAGCCTCACACTTCCCCTTCTCTCATTTTGACCTCCACTGTAGTTAGCTTCACCCAAACACACACACTTCTTCTCTCATAACACTAAAAACACACAAAAGCAGATTACCCAGCATATAATTGCAGTCTTGAGCAATATGTGAAGGGACAACTTTTAGCAGTCAGCAAAAGTGCTGAGCTGTGTTGTTGGCCTCCAGGTCACATTTTCAACTGTATTTCATAAAATACACTGGACCTTATAGTATAGAAGCATTGTTCATATCAGAGGGATGCAAATGGAAGAAACAGGCCTGTGGCTGATTTCCAGAAGAACTTCTTTCAAATAGAGCTGCAATTCTTTATTATTTACGGTATTAATCAGACGATTTCTTGATTGATAAGTCTCAACTTAGTGAAAAATGGCCACCATCCTCATTTAATCCACACTGACATATTTAGACAGATTGTTTCTCCTACCAACAGCCCCACAACCAAAAACTATTCGTTGCAATATATAACAGTACAGCGTAGCGATTCATCACATTTTAGAAGCTGGAGAATGTTTGATAAGTGACTCAAACAGTTAAAGGTGAAGTGTGCATGATTGAGAGGGATCTACTATCAGAAGTTTAATATAGTGTTCATAATTATGTTTTCATTTGTGTTTAATCAACTGAAACAGAGCATTGTTGTGTTTTGTTGGCTTAGGATGACATGATGAATGATTCACATCTACTTAGGGAGCGCGTCCTCTTCCCCCATTTTGCACAGCCACGAAGGGGCATCTTGAAGGGTTGGTCGATCATTTCTATTTTCATATCGTCCTTACATGTTTACTCAAGACCACCAGGATGTGACGTGATATATAAATAGGTGTGTAAACATTTTACCTTAGCAGAAAAAAAATCTATTTAATAGCAATGTTTCCCGTTAAACAGTAACATATCACATATCATTCAACAGTATCATAGCATTATGATCTTTGATATCACAATCCAAATCAAAGCCATTACAATAATAATACCGTAAAGGATTATTTGGGTCGTTGTAATCTGCAACCTCACCGCTAGATGCCACTAACTACTTCTTCATACTGCACCTCTTTAATCAAATGAATTAATCAGAAGAGTTGCTGATAAATAGACTGACTAAGAGAGAATGTAAGTCATGTTCTAGAGAACAAAATAATAAGGTCATGAGTGAAAGTAATGACGTGATCATGTGTTTGGGTAGGATTACATGTTGGCAGGGTTTGGTTTATTCATTTTTGTTTATTTAGTTTTTTTTTTTTTTGGCCTGGTTAAAACACTTTTCATGCTGCCCTGAAGATAAAATATGTGATCACAAGTTTGAACCCAGTTGACCCTCAGAACCAAATATTCCCTTTTTTAAGATTTAATGAAGAAAATGGGAAGAAGGGCAATTGGGTTGATTCTGAATGGAAATTTTGGCTTTGGGGCCTGATGTGATTGGATTAAATCATACTGATTCATGAGTGAGCTCACACAGTTCCCATTGCTTTGTCAGATGAGGATTTTAATTTGAGGCTCACCTGATGGATGCCGGTAATTTATGCTGATTAGAAATAAAGCATCATATTTTCCTTTATCTGCCCCCACCCATCAGAACAGAAGAAGAGTTTTCCAGAAGGGTATAAGGAGAGCAGTTGATTAGTTGTAATGTGACCGCAGTACCCCACGGGCTGAAATTTATGTCCTCCATTTGAACTGTGGCTGTGTGTGCTGTATACATCAGGTTTGTTAATGAAATTTGTCGCCAGGAGGGAGTCAGTGGCTGCGGTCGTTCAGCGCTTTGACACCTAACTGTGTGAAATCTAACCTTTCAAACTTCAAGTCAGCACTACTTTAATCGTAATAATATTATTACCCACATCAAGACATAATACATTGGATTTCTTTATGGATTATTGCTTTCACACTGATGATAAATTATTAGAAATATTGAAATAGTTTGATTATCTATAATAACTACTGTTTTTACACAAGAATGGATGAGAAACAATTTGCTTTACATGGGTCACATCAGCAGTGACACAGTGCTGCAACACTGCTTCTGTTTGTGTGTGTGTGTGTGTGTGTGTGTGTGTGAGAGAGAGATGGAGAGAGAGTGGTAAAGTCAGTTCAGTGCTGTGCTGCCGTAGCATGTGGAACTGTGTATGCTGCTGTCCTCTCCATCCTGTCTGCGAGTGTATGACTGACAGGTGTCAGGCTTGTCATGGCTTCCCAGGCTACTGTGGGTGAGATGTGCAGGGACAGGGAGAGATGGAGGTGGCGGAGGAGAGGGACGGCGAGAGAGCCTGTCATTTCATTCAGGCTCTTCTGTTTCTGACACGCTTCCTCACCCCCGTATTGTCTATCAGCATCAGCAGATGACTGACAAAGGAACTGCTCAGCTGAAGACAGGTCCACATCAAAACCACGTATGTGTATGTGTCTTTGCACTGTATGCACTTGAATGGCTTACGCAAGTGTTAACACACAAGATAATGTCATGCCACCGCTTTGCGAGGTCAGCATATCCTCAGTGATCAGGCATTGCAGCATGCAATACAGTACAACTGAGCCTTCTGCCTCTTCACTGCCCTCTCTCCTTTCTCCCACTCTCACTGACTGACTCAACTCTGGCCCTCAAAATGCTGACTGCTTTCCAAAAACTTGATTTCACAAATGGAAAAACAGCATCTGCTTTCCTACAGCTTCACATATGGCGGCCATAGCTGTTCATATGAACTGAAGCAGGTAAGCGGAGTAGGGGGTTGGCCCCCGGGGACCTTGAACAGAGGGCCTGGCCCTGGGGACTCTGTTTGGCCATTCTGCATTGAGGGCCACACTTTCCCAGGCCAGATGAATCTGCATATGAAATTAGGCCACAGAGCACAGAGAGCTGGGGACCATGAACATGGGGGACAGTACGTGTGTACATGTGGTAGTTACAAAAAAAGACACTAATTGGAATGGATTCATTTTAGTTCATGATGTGTTCAGTAACAAGATCAGTAACAAAAAGCAAAATGTATTTGCTTCCATTGCCAGATCAATCCTTTTCACACTATGGTTGTGCCACTATACCGTTAAAACTATCATTCTTCTCATATATTAAAGAGGTGGTTGTTTGAATTTGTTGAACTCAGCACTTGGATGGTGTGCTGAGAGGAAGGATAGATCATAGTTGTTATTACCTCTGTCAAGATGTTTATGTTGTCTCTCAATTTATCCTGCATGTTAGCACATTTAAGCCAAGGAAAAATGTGAATTCAGGGGTGGTTCCATAACATAACAATGTACGATGCAGCATTTTAAAACTTTAATTTTGTTGCATTTGGTTGAAAATACAGTATGTGACTGTCTAGATATCTGTATTCACATACAGATGAGGAACTTGCTACTTGAGGAGTTTTCTTTTAGTTGCAGTGACTGCAGTGAGTCACTAGACATTATAATATCAGTCTAAACATGAAAGACCAAATCCACTGTGTACTTGTTTAAACAAATGGTGGTTTAATAGACTAACTCAGAACATTGAGGTTAATATTAAATTAAATGTAAATTCACCGTGGAAACCTTCAGTTTTATCACGCTTGCTAATTTTTAAATGGTAATCACTTAGTAACTTCTATGCCACTTCCCATAAATCTTTTGTTTATCATCCATCTCTAATGGTGCAGTCACATAGGATTTAGCTTCCCATTTATTCCTCTGTAGAAGAAAACAAGACTAAACTTGAACTGACTTGCTTCCCTCACTTTACCCAGAACTGTATGTATAAAAAACAAATTTGCAACCAGTTTGAGAGAGTGGACTGGGTTGATCTTTGAGTCTTTGTGTTCTTATTTTCTAACTGTGGTAAAATAATACATGGAGAGAAGATGGTGACTGTCAGTAGTGAGTGCACGGACAGTGAATGATGTTAATGACCATTAACAATGACCATTGTTTGAAGATGTATAATTACCAACATCGTTGACTGCTGTTGTTGGCCTGCTAGCCATACTAGTGCCTGCAGTTTATATTTATCTTTACAACCCACACTACCTGTCCCTTCTGCCACATGAGTACAGTTTGCAAGTTGAATTTTCCTAAGTCTGTGCCCACACAATAGATCTCACTTCCTGAGGTGCTTTCGGTGTGGCCATGACATCTTTTTTTCTTTTTTTGTCGATTTCCCCTTTGCTTCCCTCCACTCTCCTGCTTCTGGTCTCTCCCTCCTGGTGGTATTACTAGTGATCAGAGCATGACAGAGCATCCTTGGGGAGCCGGAGCACTGTTTATAAGTCTTTTAGTGTCAGTGCCTCCTGTCTGCTTCAATTTCCACCCCACTACTGTACCTCCCATTTTTGCCTTACTCTTGTCCCTAGTCAGGATGCACACATTTATTATACACTATTATACACATGGGGAGCTGAGCCAGAGTGAATGTTGGCAGATAAATACATTTATAGCCCAGGATTAGAACCTTTTTCACGTGACTCGTGCTCTCTTTACACAAACATACAGATGGACTTGCATTCACAAACGTGCACAAATTGGAGATTAGCTATCAGTTTGTTAAATCATTACCAGTACCCACCTGTAGGCAACCCAGAGTAGAAATGTGTAATGATTGCTAATTGCCTTGTTAGTATGAAAACAAAGCAGCATTTTCTCTTTTTTTTCTTGCGCTGAAGGGCTAAATTACCAGGAAACAAACAAGTGGAGGGGAACATGTGAATAAGGATGTTTTTACATGAGCATCTGTGGATACAGCTGCCGCTCGCTCTGACCATCCTGCCTTCTCCTCTCTGTTTTTCTCAAGCTCAAACAAACAAAGCCAAACAAGACAGCAGCCTCATGTGCCTGCCTTGGGTAAGTGTTATAATCTACAGACCCAGTTGTTTGTGACACCAGTTCATGTCCTTCTTTGTGCGAACACAAGAGAGCCACATCCATCTACCTCTTATGATGTTCCCCTGTGGCAAGTCTCTCCTTTTTTATGAGTGTTTTTATTTGTGAAACACTGAGAACAAGGAACCAGTACTACCATCCACGAACAATCATGTGGCAGATTGGAGTTACCACTAGCGTCTTCTCTGGTAATGATGGGGACAAATGGCACTCCTGGGCATTCGTTTCTTCAACAGTGAAGCACAAGTTTTGTAGAGGATGTCATGCTGATGATGAAACACCACTCACTTGGATCTCTTACTCCATCTCTCCTTGTGCCTCCCTCTTCGTCCCAAGAGAAATGTGTTTACCT
>JAOXYL010000055.1:10827869-10840864 GCA_028564955.1 Terapon puta
ACAGTGAAGGGTGTAGAAACAACTCAGACTGTGTAGAGTCCAGATGAGTCTGAAGATCGAGAGGACTGCGTTATGGTATTTTATATATTTTATGAAATCAGGTTGTCATGTTTCATGTTAAAGAAGTTGAAATTTTAATTTCTCTGCATTTAGGACCTAGATGTTAGGATTGAAGGTCACTCTTAGTGAAACAGTTCACCTCAGTTCATTTATGTTCTGTTGTTGAGTTTTCTGTCAAATAAGAGAATTAACTTTATTTATAAGCTGCCATGAAATTGAACATTTTTATTTCCTCTTTTATTGAAAACCAAAACAAATACCTCAAAGACACTCAAACACATTTTCACATTTGGACAATAATTAGCATTATGTAAGGAATTATAATAGCACTATGAATTACCTCCTTCACACACTTGATTCTGTTTATCATTAGGACATTGATTACAAAGACTTTAAGGACTTTTTTATTTGAATCTTATTTACTTGCATTGTTTAGTTGTTGGCTACCTTAGTTCACTGACCTGATCTACTCAAACATGTGAAAATAGACTGACAACTATCCCAATGAATTTTTTTGTCACTAAGGAAATTAATGGACAACCTAACATGATACTTTATTAATGAAATCCATTTTGGCCTTGTCCTAGACTCTGTCATCTTTTCTGAAATGTGCCCTCTTGAGTCCTTACCCCTCCTTCACATTGCACAAGCAATTATACCAAAACTTAAAGCTTTAGGAAAAAATATCCTATTTGTAATTATTTGCATGTGGCCTGCCAACGCTTACATTATCATCTCTGTCTCATAATAATTGCCTGGTTCTTCCCATTGGCTCAGGGCAATGTTGTATTAGATTGTAATCTTCAACACTGTTTCCTGACACAAACTTGATGTGTCACTGTGATTGGCATGGAGGAGATGACATGACAGAGCTGGTTTTGGGGGACTGACAGATAGTTGGCAGGTTAAGGCTCCCCTGTTGGGTGCTGTGCTGCCTCAGGACAGTCACCTGTCAACTCAGGTGAAGGCTCGTCATAGCTGATGACTGGGAGCAGCAGAGTGGATATAATGGGATGAGCAGACTGACACAGACGTAGTGCAGGACTCCCTTTGTCTGTGGGCAAAGGAGTAGACCTTGCTTCAGTCAAGTGTGCCACCATGCTGAATAAAGAGTATAAAGAGTTTTAGCACTGTGAGTGATGTGTTGGGATTTATGTCCTGAGCACATAGTTGATCCAGCTGATGTTCAGGTTAATGATGTCAACGGTTTATATGCTGTCAGTCATTTAATAGTAATACTCACTAAATAATCATAGTTAGTGCAGTAATTGTTTTGCTGTATTAGTTATTATTACAATATTGTGTCAATGATGTAGGTGGTGATTGCTATCATGACATTGTGATGTGCAGTAGTCACATTGCAGAACTCATGACAGTCTGTCTCCTATTAAATAATTCAGCATTTTAAAACAACCACATTGACATTTGAGCGCACAATTTCCCATTAGCTGTGTAAGAAACTTTTCTTATATCATATTTGGATAAATCTGTTTCTTGCTTTATCCTTACTATCTTCAACTGTGCTGGGAGGCCTTTTTGCCTTCCACTACAGAGATCACACCAACAACTGAATGTATTAAAATGATAGATTGATCACTTTTGTGAAGTTGTAAAATGTGTTTGTTTCCCAAATATTTATCCACCTGTTTTCTCTCTACTTTTAAATGCTAGTTCAAGCAGATTTCTGGAGGAGTGGCAGAGGGCTGAACTAAAGTTTGTAGCAGTAAGAGGGATGTTGTAATAATAGTAATGATAATACTGATTGTACATCATCTGTGCATAAATAACACACTCTATGTATCAGCTGAAATTTCCTGTATTTCCTACATAGCAGAAAAATATTACTACAGTGTGTAGTTTATCTATACATGTACTAGCAGCTAACTTTATTGTTAAGAAAAATAAAATAATTTTTCTTTTTTTTAATTAACCTACAAAGAGTCTGCCAGTTGATCCTTCTGCTATAACATGCAGCACATGCAGCACATGTTTGCCCAAGAAACACAGAAAACTGACTCATATTCTCCTTCCTTTGTTGGACACTGTTTGCAAATGGTACAGTTTAATCACAAATGTTTAATGTTAAGAGATTAAAGTGAGAAAAAGATTTGTGCGTGTGTATGATCATATAAGTGCATCTCTGTGATTTTTGTGAGTTGTAGTCTGGGATCGTCTGTGTCGCCCCAATCACTGTTGCCATTTTTGTTGAGTTTCCTCAAAAGACCGTCCTGCCAAGCACAGAGGAAGCATGTGTCCATCAAAGTCAGGCTGATATGAAGCGTGAGGGCTGAGGCCTGCTTGTGAGATGGAAGGGTGGGACTGACTCATACAGAAGCTCAGGAATCAGCATGTCACTCTCAGCACAATGCTCTGCCACAGTGCATCAACACAGACTGACTCTATGGAGAAACTTCTGGATCATATTCAGATACAATATGTAACAGTATCAGGGGATGAGCAAGAAAAATATTTGTACACTAGAAAGAACAACATATATTCTTACTGGTTGTTCAGAGAACACACAACATCCAGTGGGGGAAGATGCTCTTACAGTCACAATAAACTAGCAAACTTTTGTGCATCTTATCTAATTTAAAGTTTCTTCTCATTCATATTTTATTGTGGTCTTAAACATGAGGTGGAAAAAAACATTCAAAAAGATACTGGTGAAGGTGCACATATGGTATGAAAATAATCAAAATTTCTACCTGAATTTTTTTGAACATTTGCACATCATCTACACATTTAAAATAAATGACAAAACCCATACATAAACATGGCATGACACATCGAAATGCACCTTAATATCCAAAATGAACTTTTGGAACAGAAAACATTTGGTCTGATCTGGAGAGAAATCCTATCTCATTTTAAAAAATGTGGCAATATAATACATATGAATTCTCACGAATGCTTACACTGAAATGTTTTCCTGATGACAAAAGTTTGATTTCAATAGAAGATTTTTTTTTTAACATTTCAATTAGTCAATTTAGACTTTAAGTTAATTTAAATTCTGCATGAGCTAAACCTGTGGTGTAACTTAAACACATTCAGCAGCTGGTGTTCACCTATCTGCTATCCACCTATTCTGTAGTAGCAGGTCTTTTATATTTCCCTGTCAGATCATCTGCTCGGTCCCACAGGCCCCCGAGCATCCATCAGTAAGGCCTGTCAGTTATGAGGTTCGATCTGTATTCATAAGTTCTGTCAAAACGGCGTAATTGAAGAGCATGAGCAACAGCAGCAATGCTCAGTAACCTGGATGTAATCTCTCTAACCTGCTCAGATTATGTGGCTTCGTGGCCAGAGACAGAGTTATACTGTGTGAGTGTTACCGCTTGACCTAAACATAGTCAGGCAGCCTCAGAGGTTCTGAGTCACGCTACCCCCCAAAGCTGTAGAGCCACTTAGGTCTCTCCCTCCTCTGATTCATTCAATTATGAATTATGGATTATTTTAACTTTGAGACGTGGAGCTTGGAAGACTTGTTTGATTATTTTCAGAAACAGGTAACATCTTTAAACGCTGACTGAAGAAAAAAAAAGTTAAACAATTTTACTAGTATTGAGCTTTTTGTCTCAACAGCTCCTGGTTAAAAAACAAAAAAACCAAAAAAGATATATGCAATTGTAACTACATACAGCAGTAATCAAAGGTAATTGTGTGGTAATTACAGCAGAGTCCCAGCATCGCTGTGTGGGAAGCTTGTTTTCTTCTCATCTCCATCATCACATATTGCTGCAGGAGATTTTACAGTTCCACTCTGTTCAGGGGCGAACTTCAAACAGGACATCTGAATTGTAAAAAGCGAAAGATGAATTTGTTTTTGCTGGGATATTTGTGTTTCTCTGATGTCGGCCCCTTGATACAAGTGGCTAAATATTGCCACAGGAAGGTTGATTCCCGCCAACAAAGTGCACATGAAGGTGCTGCCCACATTTTACCTTTCCCTCTGAGAGGTGGATTTAATCAGTGTGCAGTCAAGAAAACCACTCGTTAATTAATGAGACCCCCATGAGAGATCGGCATTCAACACGCCAAAACCTTGCAGATTCAGAACTTCAAAACAAAATAGTGGTCAATGGTGGTCGCCTCAAGGCTGTGCTGAGTATTTATTTGCTGTTTTATTTAGCATGTGGGGTTTTTTTTCCCCCTCATCACAAACCCAACTGGGGGCATCTTAATTCTCTAAATGACTTTTTAAGTAGTGCCTCTGCTCTGCATGACCCCGCTGACTGACAGGCCATTCTAATCCTTTGTCACAAGGGGAAACAGCCTTTATTGCTGCCTCTGGTCAGTTCGTTCTTTCCGCAGCCCACAACATACGGCATTTAACACTCTCATAATTAAGTAGCTGAAGCCAAACTGTTCTGCCCAATCTGATGCCGTCGGCCAGTGCTGATTGACAGATGAACAGCGGAGCAGTTGAGGTACTGCTAATATTATAAACAGTTTTTTTTAAATTTACACATAAAAATATTACAACAGCTGTGAGCAGACTTGAAACAGTGCAGAACCTGGATTAAATATAAACTCTGAATATTATTTATAGCATTATTGTTATGTTTCGTTAAGCACAGAAAAATGAATGTATTTGACAGAGATCAACACTCATACAATAATTACATGCAATATTGGGGAGTCTTGACGGTGTCCCTGCTTGCCGTTTATCCTGGTCTTTTCTAGCCAACTGGGTGAAGGATACTCTGCCTGTTTCCCCACCCAAACTCTAGGTCCCATCTGCTCACAGAAAGGCACAACATTTGTCAAAGTAGACTGGATAATGGCTTTGGCATCCTTATTATAATCTCAGCATAATCTTCATTTGTCCACTTTTGGCATCGGGACACTTCTGGGTTTGGAAAATCGGTCAGGACTCTTAAGTGTCCTCGTTTCGTTTTCATTAGCTCAAGTCTAGGCATGAAAGCTCATTTAATTCCAATTTAAAACATGATGGTTCTGTGTTTCTCAGAAGCACACGGAGAGCTGAGGTTGTTTTCCATCCTACTGTGATTAGCCTGAATAAAACTCCCCAAATGAAAATGGTCATAGGAATAAAGCCTCATCAATCTGTGGTTCTGATTGTATGGAATTTTTCAGGGTTGTATGTCCTGACCGAGGCTTCTCTGACACATTTTAGGTTTCTTGTAAAACCTCATGAGTAAGACATTAGATTAAAATCAGATTTCCTCATCACCAGATCAATATTATAAGAATTACTGCTAGCAAAGAGTGTAACGGTCACACAGCGACTTCCTGCTGTCAGTGAATAGTCATAACAATAGAAAAAGCAATAGAACACAAGCTAAACAGACTTCGTTTTCGACTTCATGCGTGTAAAGACAATAGAGGGACAAACTTCATATCGTGTCTCTCCATTCCCCATTAAGGTTGTGGCTCTCAGTTGACTACTGCTCCCCCTGTATGTGGGTCACAGACACCGTTCCCAGCTGTGCAGCCCAGTCAGCTGTGCCTTTTGCCATGCCCGCCAACATCTGCTCCACAAAAACAATATCCAGCTTTTAGCACTCAAATGGAGGTTACACCATATGCCAGCAAGCCACTTAGTTTCTGCCAGGGGAGCTGGGGCCTGGCCGCACTCGTCGAGGTAACAATGAAGGAGAGTGGCACTGGGATGTGAAGGAGAACTCATCTTTCGCTCCCTTTTCTTTTTTCTCTTTTGTTATTTACTTTACACATGGTTCGAATTTTTCTATATACTTTTATATATATCAACTTTTTTCCTCTTTCTGTTTGTGTCATTCTTTCTCTCCCTCGTACTGTTTTCGCTGCAGCTCCTCATTCAGGCCATCAATGTGTGCCAGTGTGCATCTGCTCAAGGTGCTTTGGCAGCATCACCTTTTGAATATTAATGCGCCACCTAAACAACAGTTTCCCTGCAAGGTCTGCCACAAGGTCTGGTGAAGTGTGTGTGTTTGCACATGTACACACTTCAGTGTTTGACAGTCATTTTGTTGTAACACACTCTTACAATTCTTTAGCGCACACTTTGTAGGCTGAAGGAATAATGTTTAACATGGCTCTACACAACTTGCAATTCTTTCTTAACTTCTAAGAGCTGGAAGACTCATTGCATGAAAAGCAATTTAACCATTTAAGACCAATTAAGAGTGCAGTTCTGGGTAGTATGGGCTGAAGTGCTGCTCACTATGCTGAGAGGTGATAATGGATTTTTAATTAAATATGGGAACCAAAGGTCCCAAAATGGAGCTTACAGCTAACCAAGCAGTAGCCATTTGGTGACTGTACAGGCATGGTCCATTATTGTCTCTCTGGCTTTGAGTCTCATTGCTTCCTGCTTTGCTGTTTGGTCCAGCCGCCGTCCAATCCTTAACACCTACCACAACAGCTTCTTTGTAATCGGCAAAAGTGTGCTGTGGAAAACAAGGATGAATTAAACAAGACGTAGGATGAATTACTTAAGTGTGAAACAAACAGCGCCTTGATGTTCAATTCAGATTCGCAGCTGCTAATTATTATTTTTTACTTCTGTCATATCATAATGTATATCACTCAAGTGTAAGACCAATGATGGATGAATGAAGCAGACAAAACACTGACGTTTTCACACACAAACTGACACTTTAACATATTGTGTCGGTGATTATATTATTCATCCCATGCCAGTGCTTGTCCTTGTTCAGTCTTGGGGGTGGGTGGGGGAGGAGGGACAGGAGGGGGGGGTGCAGACTGAGCCACGCGCTCAGGGGGTGGATCCACTGAGAAGCTCTGGGACGGCAGGTCGGGGCTGCCTTCTGCAGGTCACGGTTTCACTTGTGGGTATTAATTTGGGAGGGACCAACACACAGCAGCTGTGTGTGTGTGTGTCTGTGTGTCTGTGTGTCTGTGTGTCTGTGTGTGTGTGATGGCCATGGTTAGAGCTGTTAGAGGAGCTGGTGAGCAGTGAGAAATCACCTTGACAGGGCCTGTACTGTATATCATACTTGGAGCTGATGCCATTCGTGAATGCTGATTAGAGTCTACTGGGGGTTTAATTACTTTCTGCTTAGATGGTGTCTCTGTGTGTGGTTTGAATCTCACAGGAGCAGTCTGTACTGTCTTTGAAAAGATGGAAAAATGTATCTTTTTTTTGGCCAGAAAACAACTTTGAGTATCGTCTAGTTACCAGCTGGTTGAGCTTAAAATTATAACAACACCACACGAAATCAAACCAAAAGGCTATGCTGGCAACAAGTATATATTTTTACTGTGGAAAGATAATTTTGTTTGCAACATAGCAACATACTGTGGCGTACTTTCCAAGTTGTTTATACCCACCTCTAGCTTGTATTTATTTAATCCGATTGCTATTTTTTGTCCAGTTTCACACATTTGTCACATTTATTTGATCAAATCACATCCGTCTGAGAGTCACCGCTTGTGTCGTAGAAATGCCAGTGCTTTTGGCAACGGCAGCAGATTTCTGTCAGCGTCTATCTTTGAACACCTCCCACATCATGTTCTGAGGAAGTGATTCCTATCCGCTGCCAAAGGGGTGCAGTCCAACAACAAATGGCACTGGATAGGGGGCTGGAGTGGGAAGGGGAGGGGTCTCTCATCCACCGACTGTGCACTCACTGCAAGAAATTTAACCAATCTTGAAATAATCTTTGCTTTAGAGTGTTGCAATAACTTGGAGTGGTTGTCTTAGCCTTATTCATCTTCTGCACTTCCTTTGACAGTCAGAGGAGGGCAGTGCTTAAGTGGAAACAAAGCAGAAGCTGTCAGGGTACAATCAGCTTCATATTGTATGAGTGTGTGAAGCTGTGCGTGTAAGGTGTCGTGTGTATCCTTGTTTATATTCCGTGAGCTGTGCGCGTCTCTCACAGGTCAATAACAATGTGTGGTCTGCTATTATCTGCAGTGTGTAACATGCTGTTGGGTGTCTCTATTGTGCTATACATTACAGTAAGTAACATGGACAAACTAGCAGAGAAATTATGCTAATGATGACAGTGATTATGTTAATTTGACTTTACCAGTCCAGTGCAATGATGCCGAGTCTACATGATTATTAATAGGATCACAACATGTTAGATCACATAACATTTAAGATATGCTTGTGGTCTTCAAGAAATGTCTGCGACATAAAAAAAACTACACACCAAAATCATAAATACTAATTTTACTCTTTTATTTTTGATTATGTATAAAAATAGATGAACAACAATTCCTTCAGTTTCTTTAAAATGTTACTACAATGGTTATGATTTTGTTTCAGATTTTTCTTTAAAGCAAAGTTTAGCTCTGATTGAATTAGAGCTCGACACAATATCCCTTTAACATTTAAGGTGAGAAGCAAGTGGCTTTTATCTCCGCCCCAGCTGCGACTTGGAGACAACTTTTTAAGGACATCGCATGACTGCTCCGAGTGAGAGTGAGACCTCAACAAATGCGTTCAGCCAGTAACCACATCTGGGTGTGATGCATCATGAAGACCTGTCAGAAAACTTTGATCCTGATCAGTGTGAAAACTGTAGACAGGGATGTAATATTGAACGTCCAGATGGTTTCCAAGAAGAGACAGACGTGCGGTGGCTTGGCGTTATCTTTAATTCATATCTGCTCAGCCATTCTCCCTGCATTGTTGGACCCTGTCTCTGGGCACTAGGAGATGTGCAACTAATTTAATATGGGGGAACAAACAAACTAAGTTTAGTCAGTGTCACTTTGCCTGGCAGTCCAGCTAATTTGTGTGAACAGTATTGTGTATGATATAGTGCAACACGGTGAATGCGTTCTCTTACAATTGGAAATGACTTTTTGGGGTGTGTTGCCAAGAGCTTGATGATGATGCTCAGAAGCCCAGTATGGTTCACGCCTCACTGCTTCAAAGCAACCGCTAAGCTCTTTTTAATGATATGACATACACCGTTATTGTGGTTGACTTAGCCTCATATACTATTTTATGTGCCTTATTTGATTGCCTCTTGCTTGTTTATGTAGAGAATAGAGTGGTTAAAACACCATATATTGAATATTTCAGTCAATTGATTTATCCTGTCTGTATAAAATGGACTTATTGTTGGTCCTGGAATGTGGATCAACAGAAGTTGTCACCCCAAAGATTTGATAACTTTAAACAAAAGCCTTCAGGACTGTGAAACTGAGCTTTATGTGCCCAGAACATACATACCAAGGGCAGAAGAGCCAGGTGTTCCCTTTTCCTCGGCCATGGTTAAACCGTATGGGTCTGAGAGAGCAGAGGTAATAAAAGATTCAGAGGGTTGGATGCACTCATCTGCTATCGATTATGGTGCAGATGTGCCTGCATGTGCGTGGCACTTTGATTGACATGATGTGAGAGACCTAACAACAGAGTGCACGCTTTAGCACGTAAATGCCTGTGTATGAATGGAATTTCTTTTTGCCGGATGTGTGTTTGTCATACATCCTTATCGTTATTAAATCACTTCATTAGTAGAGATCAGTCATACACATATGATACACATATCTTGATTTGATTCATTTTCAGTGAGGTATACATTTGCAATGCCAATATTGATCAGATGTTAGGATGATGAACTTTCTCTCCTTGGAGGATAGTTGGCTTCCAAAATTCAATGCATCTGCTTTTCAGAAGCAAACTGACAAATGTATGTTAATGTGTTGGCAGGATTTAAAAAGTGAAATGAGGCAGCCCATCTTTTCAGATCAGTCATGTGTCACAAAGCCAGAGCCTCAGCTCTTTCCTCTCTCCTCCATGGGGCTGGGATGACCTCAATAATTAAGTGACAATTTTAAAATGCATTTCTAATTTTCTACCAGACTGAAAAGCTTTATTATGGAATAGCTGACAAAAACCCTCCCCTTGAATGGGGGTGACTCCTGGGCTTCCACTAAACTGGTCATGAATGCACAAACCATCTGTTTTTCTGGCCGTTTGTCAGTGTGAGCGTGGCGGAGGCAGCTGTCGGAGTGGCCCCGGTTTGAATGATGGAGCACACAACCTTTGTTTCGCTCGGCAGTGGCTTTGTGAGCTCTGGCTCGTCCCGCTCACGCTGCCCTGCGCCGGAATAAGGCGGGAGATGGTTTCTGTTGTCGGCCCACCAGTCGCCACCAAGTTGCCAGAAAGACCAAGTCAGAGAGGCGAGAGATGGACTTGGAGGGAGCTGGAGGAAATTAAATGAACGAAGAGAATGAATGAGAGGGAAAGAAAATGAGGGAATGGACAGAAGGGATGTGGTGAGAGAGCTAAAAAGAAGGGAAGGTGTATGGCTGGTGAGTGCATTGTGTTGGTGAATGAGGATCTGGGGCATTGTGTGCCGGCCAATCTGTAGCTCAGTGGGTGAGGTTGTCAGGAGCCAGAGCCAAGGATGAGGGCCAGAGGGCCAGGAGAGAAAGGTGAGAGCAGCCAGCAGGGCTGAGGAGAGTGGAAGCATGGAAAAAAAAAGAACCAGCAGAGTGGAAACAAAGGAGTAGAAAAATGTAGATCTATTTAGGTTTCATGGTGATGACGCAGAGTCTGGACACAGAATCTGGATTAATTGTGGACTGTGAACTGCGAATTCTGTGGCAAAGTTGGGTTTAAAACGGGGCTCATCTTATTTCTCCATTTAAAACATAATTTCTTGGCCACAGTATGCCTTTTTAGATGTCCAAATTAAAGGCCAGCACTGGGTTAGCACAGCATATTGGAGGATAATTTCATTCTTATTATGCAGTGTACCCCTGCTCTCTCTGCTTTTATCTCTTGTCTTATTTATTAAGGCAATTCCCTCAGACAATTTTGCCCTCCCTTTATGCCTTGATAAGGTTTTACTTTTATTAAGATACTGGAAATGACTGTTGTCCCCTGTGTGGGTCACACTGGCCAACGTGACCTAATTGCATACATTTGCCTGGCTGATGCACTTGACCGGAACAGAGAGGCTGTGATTTTTAGGATAAAGGGTCAACCCCTGTGTGATGGGGGGGTAGAGCATGTGCAGTCTATGTGTCTTATATCACCTGACACAAGGCCAACATATGTCAGCAATATAATACCATTACCATAAAGGCTTGGTGTAGACACAGAAGTTGTAAAAACAAATAAGCCACATTCTTTTTCTTTTTTTTAGAAATATAATTTGATATTCTACCAGACTTGTCAATGACTGAGTGCCTGACAGAAGTGCCTCGAAGGCTCTTAAGAAAATCTTTGCCAGCTCTTCTTATGTGTGGTTTTTACAGCTGAATGGAAGAGGAGCTGAAAGGGTCTGTTCTTTGTGTCACAATGCAAAGCTTATTTCACATGATTTGCTGTTTAGTCACAGACTCATTGTGTCAGTGCGCTAAGAAAGTGTCTTTTCTTGCTGTGAATGGTTTAATGAAGTGGCATGCATTATCATTTGCAGTTTATTATATTTGAAGACTGCGATCAGTAACAGCAGATGGCGAGTGTTTTTGAGTGTACGGCAAACAATTTAGCACTTTCTTTTTGTTTAATGGGCTTTAAATGTAACACTTTTGGCAAATAACATGATGATATGACTTAATAATATCCCTAAGTATTGACATTCCTGCACTGTTAAGCTGAATGTCACATTTCACTTGCTTTCGTGTCTACAAGTGTAATTAACAACGCTCCTTTTATCGTATCCTATCGTATCCGGTTCCCTCGCAATAGCCCGGTGATGTGAGCTGTGGGCTGGTAGAGCTTATGGTGGTAAAGCAGAGCTTAGCAGAAAGCAGTTGTGTTCTCTCACACGGCAGTCTGAGCATGGCGTTTTTCTGTAGCCCCAGGGCAGGCAGGCACCCAGCGCTAGCACTGCCCGTCCCCGGCCCCTCCCCATCTGTGTGTCACGAGTCAGATCTCGTTAGGGATGACGGCTCTCTGATGTGGACAAATTGTCACTAAGGGGGGACCTGGAGACTGAGAGACACAGCTTTGGCTACTTTGAGGGGAGAAAGTGTAGGGGGAAATGCGTGTCCAGAGGAAGCCCCCAGAGACAGTAGCGGGTTAATTCAATAGCCTGCTCCTTGCTGTGAGGTGTGGAGTATCCCTAAAGGTCTCACCCAGCTCCCCTGTGGTCTCATGTGTAGCTAACTGTATGTCTGGGTCCTCATAGCAGCCAGGAGCTACAGTTAAAGCCAGCTTTTTATGTGAGACATTGAGAGAGTCACGGCACCACCTTGTTGGGTCTGTATCCTTTGCAGAGATGTTGAAAATTACGTTTGAACATGAAAATCTACCCCCTCTTTTCCATGGGGCCACTCTAGCAAACAAAGTAACCCCTTTTCTCTTCCAAAATAGATGCTTGAATCGCATCAGGTGCAGATTCTCAGTTCAATTGTGTGGATGGAAAGCACCAATAGACTGCCAAGCACTCATTCATGATCTTACACTTTTGTCTCTTAACCTCGAAGGCCCACAATAGGCAGTGTGGTGACAGAATGGCCCCTCTTTTAATGGTTAACGGGCCAAGAGAGGCCAAGCATCAACACCAGGCTTTGAGAGTGAGCTGGAGAAGCATATGGAGCTCTAAATAAAATTCAGATCTAGCACAATGATAGCTGAGGTCTGCTTTGTGTTAGGGCGGCACGGTGAAAAAAAGGGGGTGGAGTGGAAAGTTAGAACCCCATAATAAGATCGTGGAGCATGAGCAAATGAATGTATGGCTCTGTAATGCGGCATGCTTTTGAGTCTAGGGGAAAATTGCAGCAGCAGTGTTATTGTCAGGGACAAACTCTTCAAACTCTGCCCTTTTATTAGTCTTCAACGGTTTGCTTCAATGAAGCCTCATCATCTGCCCAGAGTTCTGCTCCCAATCAATGACACTGACAGTTGACAGATTTTCCAGGCTTGCGGTCTTTGTTAGGGGCTGATGACCTGAAAGAGCCTGGGTGGTAGGGCAATGAATAAGATGTTTAAAGCTAATAAATAAACCCTCCAAAAGCTGCTATGGTGTGTGTGTCTCTACGGCTGTGTG
>JAOXYL010000055.1:10840964-10875216 GCA_028564955.1 Terapon puta
GTGTGTGCATGTGCGTGTGTGTGTGTGCGCGCACGCCTGTGTGTGTCTGTTGCAGTAGAAGGGGTGTGGGGGGATTTTTCTCTTTTCCTTTTTTCCTCCCTCTTTTTTCACACTTGCAGAATCTGCGGCCTTTGAAGGACTTGTGAAGCCGAAGGCGTCCCGTTGCTCAATCAAACAGATTAAGTCAGTCAGACAAGCAGCGATCTGTCCCATTCAATAAAGTTACTTTTGTCATGCTGGATCTCAGAGGGCCTCATATATGCATAACACCAGGCTTGGACATGTCACTGTTTTATCACACTGTGATCAGACTTTTGACTGGGTTTTAGTTGACTGTTTTTCTTAGGTTTTTGAATTATGTATATTTCTGCACTTGGATGGCATTATTTGTTTAAAAAAAAACAAAAAAAAACGTTCATGTGTTTTATGATGAGCACCATTTCTTCCCCCCTAAATCAATGATTAATTTGAGATATTTTCAGACATTTCACTTTTTAACTTCCTTCAAAAATAAGATTAACCTGAAAAAGGAAATCTTGTGATGTTTTGTTATCCCCTGATCTGTGAAAAGGTGAACATGTAGTATTTCTAAAGCACGGGCAACCCAGTAATGAGGACATCTGTTTTCATATGGTCCTTGACACGTAGCACCAGAAATTTGATGTCATCCTGTCCAAACTGGTACATGGCTGGCAGACAGCATGGCATCCTGTGATTGGTTCTGACAAGCCAGTGACAGCTCTGGAGGTGAGGAGGGTGCATGACAAAGGGCAAGCAGAGGATGAGGGGGAACGGCGTCAGGCTATAGGTCTGTTCGTCTGTCTGTCTGCCTGTCTTTTCTGCCTCCCTCTACCCCACAACCCCCTCATAACCTCCATCAACCCCTTGTAGCGCACTCTCATCAACACAAACCCCCCTCCACCCTCCACCCTCATTATCAGACCAATCAGAGTCCTTTATGTCACTTCATTGCTGCAAATTATATGCCATAGCTATTCATTCTTTACAATTTAATTTGATTTTATTCGTGTTTCCATTGCAAAGGATCATGGTATGTTTAAAGGCAGCAGTTATGTTCTGTTTTCATCAATGTGGTGCATGGCCAGTGTTATATGTTATATATCTCTGATTTAAAGATGGCCTCCTGCCATTATGAAAATCAGGGGCTGTTATGCTTTTGCACACAGCTGAGCTCTGTGGGAGCCAATGAAGCCTCCTTGACATTGAGCGTACAACAGATTTTTTGGCAGTGATATCCCTTTATCATTTTCTCCTCTTGTGGACATAAAAAGGGAATCCTCTATTTTATAGAAGCGCCATTTATTAGAGCTGCTAATGAAAAAAGGGTCCCGTTTAACACACTGACATTTTATTGTAGGGCATGATGACTACATCAGTAGTTTGTGTCTGTGTTGGGCTCACAAGGCAAATTGGATGGCTGTTTTCTCCTCATGTGGCCAGTCTCCAGTGTGACCTTGCATTAGTGCATATGCTCACAGCAGGGTCACTGGTTGAGGGCATGATCTGTCAGCCTTTGTTTATGAAAGGCAGACAGCACAAGCCTGTAAGATAACATATTTCATGCAATTAGTGGTCTGCTTTACTGCATCACAATTTCTGCACAACCACAGTAAACAACATAGATTTAATGTAAGTGTCGTTTTTTTTTCTGTACGTATTCATCCATTTCTTAATGAAATACTGGAATAGACTTTTCTTTAATCAAGTCCTTTTGTTCAGCTTGACTTTAGAAGATATTCTTTTAGACATTGATTACCACTATTTAGAAGTTAGGCAAAAACGTAGTATGAACTTAAAGTGGTGGCAGAAAAGTTACAGTATGTTGTCATAATTATATATAAAAAATATTTCCCATTATGGCTGCAGCTAATGACTGTTTTCATTAGCGTTTTATGAGGTGGTTTCTTGATTATATAAGAGGTTTGCTTTCTAGACAGTAATCTAAAAAGAAAAAAAGCCCATCAGTTCCTAGAGGGCATGGTGACATTTTAAAATGTTTGTTTGGATAAAACATAATCACTTTACAACCGTTTTATGACAAGTTAAACTACAGAATACTGGAAAACTGGAAACAGAATTGTTGCTTGAAAAAAACTTATTTAATAGTCAGCTGATTGACGAATCAATTAATCTCCTAATGTTTCAACTTGGCAGTAAAGCATTTTCTTTAAGCAATTTCTTTTCCATTGCTTGACTTTTAATGGTTTTCTAAGCAAACGGCAGTGCTTAGAATTTACAGAAAAATACAGAATTTGGTCAGAAATGTCATGATTTTATTAAAAACAATCTTTGAAATTCTAAGTGTTGGATTTTTATGGCTGATCATGTTTGAAGTTGTCACAGAAAGAATAAGGATTATCTGCGTTTCTAAAGAAGATGTGTACAGGTTGGATCTGTATACTTCCTGGGTGAGTTTGATGTTCACATTATTGAGATGGTTTCGATATGATAGAGATAGGTTGACAGAGTCTGTCAGTGCGGAGTCGGCGGCGGCGCTGACGACTGGCGCCCTCTGACAGTCGCTCTATAAGGCTTGGTAACCAGCCTTTTTCCTGGGAGGTGTTTACTGTCACTGTGCGTTGTGGGTGCCTGGCAGCAGTATTTCTCCAGGCTGTCAATCTCCATAGACACTAACCTGCCATGTTAGATTTGACCTCCACAGGGGAGATTACTGTCGCCAAGCTTGGGAGGCATTCTTCATTTTTCCTCTGCTGTGTAGGGATACCTGGGAGACGGGAATACACACAATATTTACAACAATCACACCAGCCTAGAAAGTATTAATTTATCTTGAAAATCATGTCATAACTGAACATGAATTTATGTTGTTGTGAGCAGCGTATCTAACTAGCAAATCAACACTTTTCCCTGAAATGCGGCACTGCTATTCCTGTATTCCTAATGGATTTTATTTCACCCTCCAAGAATACCTTCTTACAGTATGCAGTATGTGCTGGAATGTTTGGTGTCGTAGCGCTGCATATCCTTGTTTCTGTAGAGTAGAGATGAGTTTTGGATGCGGACACTGGCTGTGAGTTTGATGCAGTATGTGTGTGGGAGGCCTCTGAAATGCCTGTTAATTAATGGTGTTGCATGATAACTCTCAGCACAACCAGTGTAAGATCCAGACTGAATTAGCTTTTAGTATTTTGGGATGTGAAACGTTTTTGAGATTAACCTTTTTGTTTTATGTGTGGCAGTGAGATGGAAAAATCAACATTTTTTATTGTTGAACATGAATAAAGAAAAAAATCAGACTATATGTAATGTCAACACTTTTATCTGACTCCTGACTGATTTATCCTTTTTGACTTGGGCTTAGGATTACTGATCCACAGGGTCAGTATCACCTACAATAGTGACTCTGTTGACTGAATCAGCTATCATCAAGGTATTATTGATATCTTTCTTTTTAAATACAGATTCTTTGTCAGTGTTTGACAGCTGACTTCCTGTTGGCTTGCAGAATGGTGCAAATATTTCAGTCATCATTTTGATTCATTTCAGTTTCATTCCAGGCTTTACAACAGTTGCATTTGTAATGATTTTAGATTTTTTTGATAGTTTTGGCCACATGGTCCTAAAGTGCCAAGTACAGCCATAATCCTCTTGCAGACCAGTGCTTCTCTTGAGGGACTTTTTAGAAATGGGGAAATAATTTGCCAAAGCTAAGATAACTAGCTGCTGGCTATAGTCTCTTAAATACTCACAGACTTGAGAAGTGGTATTGATCTTTGCATCTAAAAGGTGAGCATGTTAACAATTTCTAAAGATCAACTGGAGATCTTACCTGCGTGGTTTAGACGGTCTTAGGCTGATACCGTTAAGGCCTGCCAGCTTGAACTGAAGACAGACATGCGCAACAAACCGCTAGCTATTTATCTTAGAGTCCAAACTGAGTCAAGTTCTGTCGCATGGGGACTGCCCACTTGCGCTTCAACTCCTCAACCCCTCCTCTAAATAAGGACATTCAGCCACAACAAGCTAATAGCTGAATAGTAATTAATACAAGTATAGATTACAACAAGCATGGTCTATGTAAGTTCAGTTATTGCTCTTAATTTTAATAATTTGTTTTGGGTTAAGGGGTTTTAAATAGAGGCTAGGTATCCTTTTTCACAAACCAAAACCTGATATTGTATTTTAATGTTATGAATATTGAATTTTCTGATGTCCTCTTTAAACATGTTCTGAGTATCTAGTATGGATACAGCTGCCCTATCAGAGGCTAGTTCTGCCTGTAATGATGTTGTTTAAGATGAGCCATCACACGCAAATTTACAGCTTTCTCCATTCTTATCATAAATTGACTGGTGCACTAAGAACGGGGGTTATACAGTCACATAAAACCCCCAGTTATGGCCTGTGTTCTGTTTAGCCCTTGATAGAAACGTGGGGCCGCTTCCTGGTGTATTTCTGACCATGAAAATTATAATATGGAACAAAGATTAGAATGAAATTATCGTGGCCGGAAGGCATTTACCCGCCGTGCTGAGACACACTACACAGGGTTAGGGGAGGGGAAAAAAAAACCTGGTCCCCAAGAATAATGATAATACATTAGGCTGTGAGCGTGCTGGTATTATTGCTGTACATTATGTATGTTCCATTTATACTACCTCACACAGCCCAACCGCTGCTGACGGATAGGTCATTACTCCCCGCACCGATGAACACTTATCAGGCCCCACTGCTGTTTATGGCCAGAATGAAGAGCACTTGTCAGTCAAGGTCACTGCTTTGTGTGTCCTCTTTAATAGTTCCTTCTTCACAGTTGTTGAACTTTGTATGCTAGCTCGGGCCCCCCTCTAAGTGGTGAGAGAGATGGGCCGGCTGCTTTAACGGGGAAATTCGATCTTTTATGTTGTGCAGAGGGGCGCCCCTGCTACCGGTGTTAACAGCCATTGTGTGTTTGACCAGAGGAGATTCTCGAGAGGTTTCAGTGGTCTGAACAGTGTTGAATTATGGTCCCCATGTGAGTGAGGAGCATTAGTGCATTTGTGTGAGAATAGTAAACCAAGATAGAAAGAGATCCATGTGCCGATAAAGGTCTCTGCAGATGCACTGCAGCAAATGAGCTGCTTTTTTCTAGTTTGCATGTGTGTGTCTTGCCGTGTTGTGCATGCGTGTGAGAGGGTATGATAAGTTCGGGTGACAGGATCCTAAGAGCCTGCTCTAACTGGAGGGGCAATGCTAATGCATGGCTGGTTGCGTTACACCAGCTAGTGCTGAAATCAGAAGTGGCCCACAGTGCAGGGTTTGGCCCTGGGACAAAAACTGATTTTGGTTGCCTTGGATTCTTTTAGCCTCAAGCCTCTAATATTTGTCATTGCTGCACAAGTCTCTATGTCTTGTAGCACTATAGGCCTGTACAAGCAAGAGACACACACTGCTGTTTATCCAGACTGCTTAGGTAAAAAGGCTTGCCCCATGGTAACTGTCGATGTTGTTTTGTGTTATGCTCTGATCATGTTTTTGCTTGCTATACTTGTTGAACCGCAAAAATAGGCACAATTCAGTTTTCAAGCACTTATATTATTAATGAAATTCCTTCTTACTCGTTTAATTTGTCCATTCACATGATTTTTTTAGGTGAAAATTTCATTTAAAAAATGTGGTCTAACAAACTTAGATTTAAAGTTAAATTTTTTTTTCTTCAAATTTATTTATTTTTTTCTTTTACCAATGTTGACTACAAAAAAAAAAAGTAAAAAAAAATATGTAAGATTAAATCACAGGTTACTGTTGACATGGACTTTATTGCCTTTGATTTAAGGAAACTAGATCTCTGAAGATCCCTCATCTTTGTCTCAAGAGTCCCCCTTCAACTTCACCCTCTGTCACAGACCTATTTTGACTCTGTTGTCATAAATCCAAATGGCCGATGGTTGACAAGGTGCTTTTCATTGTCATAATTTTTCCTGTAAGTCACCCATCATGATTTACAGTGCTCACCTTTCCACCGTTTCCCCAGAAAACCCCCTCCACAGTCCAACTCTCAGCTGTAAAAATGAACAGTTCCCGTTTCTCCGCTTTGACGCAATGCTGACAGGAGTCACTTTGATATACTTAGGAAGTATGAAATTTCGATCTGTCCTGGTTTTTTTTTTTTTTTTTCTTCCTGAGGCTTCATCTTTGCAGACATTGGGAGCTGTCATTTCGCGACGCCCTGTGACGTGGGTGACACTCAGCCGATATGACAGGTGCTGGACAGCAGACGCACTCCTCAGCGAGCTGGCAATATTTCTTCAGGTAAAGTGCCGAAATGTGTAAATGAATTATCTATAAATTTATCTCCAGTGATTTTTTTAAAATAAATGTCCACCAAAACATGCCTGTCTCTTCTGGATGTGCAGAAATCCTCCAAAATATTAAGGATGTCAACCAGCCATCTTAACAGGACATTTGATCTCAGAATCAGCCTTCAAAAACTGTGGAAACAGATTCTGTAGAACATCAATGAAATAATCATACCTTTTTTATTTTATTTTTTAGGTAATTCAATAATTTCCTGTTTTGCGACTCAACAATAGACAAACTGGCGGGTCAAGATGGAGGATTTGTTGCAGTGTGTACTGGGATGTGGCCTGTGCAGTGCACTGTGGGAGCCCACAGGGTGTATGTTCACAGTGTTTCCTGGATTAGACACCTTGGTATGGCCTGTGGAGAGATGTTCGTAGTCCGCTGTTCACACAATCTGCCTGCTACAGCTGAGCTGCCCTTTGCCAACAGGCCTGGAGATAGGACGGACAGATTTAGATCCACATGTCGCAGTTCTCTTTTGGTGCGGCTCACCATTTATTGTTGTCTTGATTTATAGTGTTATAGATTAGGAAGAGTCTTCTTTCAACAAATAATGATATTCCAGCCTGATGTTTGCTCATAAATTTGTCTTTGGGATATAGAAATTGCTCCATTGTTTATATAACTGTGTTTCAGCAAATAATTACAACAAGTGAGTGTTATCAGTCCATCTGTGTGAGGCCAAATACTGTGTACCAAAGTCAGTTTAAAAAAAAAAGCAATGATTCAGAAGTCACTGCACTAACTGTGTGTCTGTGTGCCCACATACGTATGTGCACTTGTTCTTTATTTAGTATTAATATTTACTGAGTCATATGCATGTAAGTGTGTGATCAATATGTTGGTTGCATTGGTTACTGGGTAACCTGGCAGTTCTGACCATAACAGCACAGTTCACAGCTTACAAGGCCCATTGTTTCACCACACACACGAACACACACAAACATGTTGACATGCTCATCTGTCACTAGGAAAACCGCCACAGGCTGTGGCCTTGGCACAAAGACATTCTCTGAGCTGAGTGAAGATGCTCGGAGCCAAGATGCACACAGTCAAAATGTTAAGAATTTCAGATGCCAGAATAGACAGGCACAGGCGTTGATTTGAGGAGAAATGATGTTGAAGCAACTGCAACACTCTAGATCTATATATGTTAGAAAGATGTGGCGCTTGTGTCTGACAACCATGTAAACTCAGTCACTGGCTGGGTTTGTCATGGCTTTGAAAATAAAAAAAGTGTTTGTTGAAGATTAAAAGCATTAATTGTTAGCTCTCTAACAATACTGTTAGCACAAAAAAACTTTGTTTCACGCTGTTTTTTTTCCTCTGACAATGCCTGCCAAAAACCCTTGCTGCCTCCAAAATTAAATCTCCAAAAGAGCTACAGCGATGCAGAGCTAATGAGACACCATGTGTACAGGGTGTGGTCAAGAAGGATTGTTTACTTCTAAGCAGGAGCTGTAAGTAGGCATTATTATCATTATTTTGCATCTGCATTCGTTCAAGAAACAGCTGTTGAATTTTGAGCGAGATTTAAAGTGGCAGGGCCTGGAGTTGTTCTTGTTCATTCAGCTAACTTAGCCTTGACATAATGGCTTCTGGCAGAGTTTTGTGCTGAACTCAACATCTGTGACAACTGTCAGCACCACTGACCAGTCCTTCCTCCCCTCGCTCTCTGTCTCTTTCCCCTCTGTGTTTACATATTTCTCTTCATCTGTCCTCCATCGTTCCCTGCCTTCCAGGATCGCCAGTTTGGGGGGTTAAGACCAACACAGAAAAAGTGGGAAAAATGGGAACCTTTGATGCCACTAGATCGGTTTCTTCTGCCAGTACCCATCTCCATCACTGCCATATCAGCTGGTCCCAAGGTTGCGAGGTCATCCGAACATCTGGCCCTTCCGCCATGTTTTCTAAGGTCAGTGGGTAGCATCTGTTTACGGACCCCGCCACCTTCAGTGCCTCTGACAACGAGGATCACGCTGCGAATACCAGACAAAATGCTTTGATCAGTCATAAGTGTTGACAAGCTGTAAATATGATGTAAGTAAGCCTGCCACAGTGACCACTATACATCTACAGATGGTAGAGAGGTCATAGGTGTAGCTTTATTTTAAATGATATGTCCAGTAACAATAACATAAATCAAACTATTATGAAATCCTACAAGGTAAATACTTAGAAAATTATAAGGCTGGCTATTTCTTAACCATTATTATTGTCAGTTAATCCCATAAAAAGGCTAAAAACAACAGCAAATTGATCCGACAGTATTATCTGTGTCCGTCTCCCAAAGCCTGATATATTTTATAGCTCTATACTGTAGACTTCTGTTGTTGTTCAAGAATGATTGAAAACACATTAACAAGCCACACTGTGGGTTGACATGTTCTTTCATTAAGATGAACATGGTCTTGATTTTTTATAGTGAGTCAATCCCACATACCCTGCCCTGCTGTCATGCTCGCTAATCCACAGCTGAAACAAAGGCATAATTTGCTCCTGTTTGAGTAACTACAAAGCTCTTCTGTTTTAAAAAGTTAGTAGCCCCTTTAAAAGAATTAAATAATTTATTTTTTATCTTTTTTTTTTTTTTTAAAGATTAACATTTTCAGTAGAAACAAGTGGGCTTGGGGGACAAAAACACTCCAGGGTAGGCACATCAAATATACTGAGAGACAGACTAACACATTTTTGGAATTTATCAGCAATAAGAGAAACATTCTTGAAGACTTAAAAGAACCAAATGAACTAATTCACAGCTACAAATACTGCCACAAAGATAGGTCACATTAATTTCATACTATGTCTGCATATCATGATCTTTATCATGAATTCAACTTTAACATATTGAATATTTTTGAATGATACCCTGACAGTCTTCTGTTTTGTTTTCCATCAGACATTAACATTGCTTTGTGCTCCCCTTGCTTGTACACAACATAAAAAAACATGTGACAGATGTTTACAGTGATAGTGCCAACTGGTGTCAAGGGAAATTTGATTTGAATCTCTAAAACAGAGGAGCATGCAGTTGTCCATCTGAGGTCAAATTTAAATCAGCTGAACTTGAGTGGCACCATTTTTTACATGTCTTCTTAGATGTATTATATGTAGGAACTTATCCTACCCTGTTTTTATGAAGGCAGAAAGAGTTAATTTGATTTACCCCAACAAGCACAAAAGCACTAATCTAGGGGATGCAGGTTTGTAAACCAGATGATTCGGTAGCAGGCACCTGTCCCTTTGTGTCTCGTCCCGGTGAAGTTTGAGCAGCAGCCGGTGCTGTGATGTCAGGGGCTCTTAGGGGTCAGGACAGGAATTATTGAACAGAGGGTGGCTGACAGAGGGAGCTGGCACTGGGAGCAAACAGATGTTGCAATCATAAAGAAATACACAACCTCTGAATTAAATATGAAGAGCGGGGGCAGCAAGAATGGAGGAAGCTGGTGACTTTTTTTCTTTGCCTCTTAGCCAATCACGGTATTTTGTTGCAAGCGCAAAGCACTGCTGATTGGTCAGTTGTTGTGACGAGAACCAGGTGAATTATATCAAATGCTACTGGTTTCTTAAAAAGTGCTTGAGAGATGTGGCCAAAAGCCTTTAAAAGAAAACTCCTTGCAAGACAGCTGTTCATAACATACTGTAGATTCATTATTCAGAAGCAGAGGCTCTCTGGACACAGCATGTTATGTCAAAGTGTTTTAAGGCATTTACGCCACAGCGACTCAGTGATGAAATCTGTAAAAAAGAGAGGAAACTGACAGAATGTCCTCAGAACATTGTTTTACCACGAGTGTTTTGTTTCCCAGTCATTTTTACAGGGCCTCTCACTCACAAGGAATTACAAGTCTGTCTGAATATTTGATGGCAAGCTCAGCCCATTTCTTTACTGAGAGAATGAGGCGTCACTGAGACAGTTCAAGGTCTTCTCATCACATAAATCATGTTATTTGTGCCTCGGAACCAATTCTTTTAAAGCGATTTAGGTGAAATAATGTAGAGGATGTATTTTACTGATAACCCTGACTAATCCCATGTAATGCTCAAGCTTTGTGTATAATAAGTGCGTTTGAAATTTGGCTGTGCATGAAGCCATAGTAAAAATCAATCCACTTTGGCCTCTTTCGTGCAACAAGGAGTGTGCAATTTGAATAAATCTTCAGTCATGGTATATTTATCACATTGTGATTTAGTCAATTTTCTGGAAAATCAACTGTTTATGGCGATAAATAGGAAGAATTAATACAGTGAGTATCTGGTAAATCACAAAACGTCATCACAGTAATGCTAAAATCATGGTAATTCCAGTATTGACCGCAATGACCTTTATACATGCAGAGTTATTTAAAGAGTCTACCCACTAAAACATCCTAATTGATATAATCTCATGAAATGTATCATCATATTACATTTAATTTTAGCTTTAAACAGCAAAAATAACAGAGCATCTAATGTCACATTTGTGATCTTGTTCCACTTCTTTGTTGCGGTTGGTACACAGTGAAAATACACGACCTACAACAATGACAAATTCCACCAGAAAAACCTGATCTCTTCTCGCTGGAAGAGTATCCCTGCATAGTAAATGCACTTCTTTTAACAATTTATTATCTAAAAACATGATGTATTTGAGCCTTAAATCCACCACCACGTATCTCTGTCTGTTTATCTCTAAAGTGGATGGCCCTCTGCCAGTTCGGCCTGGCTCTGAGTGCTGCAGTGTCAACACAGAAGAGTGAGGGCCAGAGGGGTGATGTAAGTATTGATACACTCCTTGAAATCACTTTGTCACCGCCAGAGATACCAAGCTCCTGGAGCAACACAATAGCAGGGAGATGATTGTGAATTCTTGGCAGAGGGTTGAGGGATGCCATTAAAAAGGCAAATGTGATTAATTTTTAGGGAGAACGCCCTCTTCTTGGTGATTGTCAGCGAGGTCGGGCTAAAGGGATGTGACACAGAAATTACTCTTCCTCCTGGCGTCTAATGTGACTCGTCACTCTGAGGAAATATCTGGGAGACGGCGAGGCTGACAAAAGCGCTCTCATCTAATGGACTAACTATTTGTCCAGGGCTCATGCGGCAGAGATCTGGCTCAATAGTGCTAAGTGATCTATTGCTTAAACACCTCGGATCACTTGTGATTCAACACAAACAAAGGCGTTTAGTGTCAAATCACCGCTGAGGGTTTCATTACATTTGTATGGATGAGGGACAAAAGCAATTTAAAACAATGAGGGAAGCCTAAAGTACAGAGACAATACATTCTCCATCTATGGGCCTCATATTTTTCTCCTTTTAACGTTCTTTGTGAATTTCCTGCTGGGTGTCAGTGTTGTCAGGATTTTCTTTAAACCTGTTCGAACTGGGACGAGCCCCCCTGTGGAGTGACATTTTCCAGGCGACACAATAGTGCAGGCCACACTTTATCCCGACCCCTTCATGCACACAGAAGGGCTGCAGCACTTCGACCGCTGCCTCTGTCTCTTCCCGTGGACGTGCTAACAACAAAAGACAGCGTACAGGTCACATTAAAGGTTATGTCTTTATCGATTTCATGCTGTTTCAGACAAATACTTTTTTACAAATGAACGTGTGTTGTTATTGATATGTTGCCTGCACCTAATTAAACAACAGAGATCTTCCCAGTCAGCTTTCACTGACGGTTGAGTTTTAAGGATTTTTTTCCTTTTTCCTACATAATGCATTCATGCATTATGAATGTTAACTTTGTTTCATCACCATGTTATAGTTATTAATCTTACTATTATACCTATTTGCTAGGAATCCTGCAAACAGCTGTGGTCAATACATGAATGAATTTTAAACACAGCACTGTTTTTTAACCTTTTTAGCTTTAGGTTGATTTGGCGAACTGGTTGGAAAACTATTAACACATCTAGCAGACACAGAGTAACATTATGAATTATCAAGAGCTGCTTTTGAGCCCACCTGGTTATTTGAGTTGTTTTTACTTTCTACCAGTTTATTGTAACTAGAAAAACAATCATGTTCTGGCACTTACTGTACTTTCCTGTACTGTAGCTTCTGAGCACAGCTGTAAGTGACCCCCAGACATGCATGAACAGAGCTAAACTATTACTAACTGCAGAGAGAGATAAAAAAGATGAAATTGTAAAATTCTCCCCAAAACCTCCAGCACTGTTTCTTTTAAAAGCACCAGCTGTGCTCTGCGAAAACTAACATCCTTCTGAGTGCTGACTTGATTATAAAAGTCATATTATAAGCCATTAGAGATCACAATTGCTCAATCCCTCCTTGCTTGTAATCTTGGATTAGTGACTGGTTTGTACGTACTCCTCAGGAAATGACACTGTTGCTACAGCCTGGCAGGACAGGCTGCTGCACACAGTGCTGCAGTTTACTTTGTGAGAAAACTGCTCACGTTCTTGTACCCCATTACCACGACCACCTTGAGATAAATGGCTCTTTCTCCCCTCTGCCATAAGGTTTTATATCAAACGACATGTGTTGAGTATCTGACTGCTGGTTATATTGTTTCAGCGGAAATAAAACAATCACTTCTGGAGCAGTTTCAGGGCGCCTGCCTGTGGTGTGTAACTGCTCGCCAAGCTATACACACTGTTTATAGATGTAAGGAAGAGGACAGTGGCAGGTGACAGGTTAACTCTGCTGTGTAAATTCCTGGGCCGTGTATGATGTAGCCTGTGATCCTGCGGTACTTGATTAGATCTGAGCTAGTAAATATCCTGTGATTAATCAAAAGGGCTTGTTCTGCGTGTAGCGTCCCTGTGTCACCTTCACAGCTGGGGAGCAGGGCCGCCTTGTTTACCGCACTCCACCTCCATCTCAGACCCCATCCTTATTTCATCGCAGCTCACAGAGGGCCAACATATAAGGCTCCTGCAAAACCCAGCCCTGTGCCGAGACAGTAGTAGGTGTAGATTTTTCTTATATATTGTGGAAAAGAACTGGCTGTTCTTTCCATTTTGATTGTGTGTCCCACGGTCGTATTTTATTACATGTTTATGTAACTCGTTTGGTATTTGAAATTAGGGTGCTTTGTAAAAATTGAGACATAAAAATGGCATTTTTTTCTATTTTCATTTTTTTTTATTAAGAAATCTCATTAAATAATCAAAACAAACAATGAAGTGACCTACTAAGAAGTATTCTCTATGTAGTCAAAGCCTGATGTTGCATTCCTCGGAGCATTTAATCTCCTCTGTTGTCCAGAAGCTATTAAAAACACATCAGTGAGCCACTGGGTGACATGTCCCTTCATTTAGATGAACAGGGGCATTCTAGTTTATTTTGAGTCAATCCCATGCGCACTGGCCTATTACTGGAAACACTAGCACTCCAAATCTGTATTAATACACAGCTGAAAGAAATCCCCAGTAAATGCACTATTTACTCAAGTTTAAATAATGTTAAAAATGCTAAAAACTACAGCGTCCAGGTTTTTATTAGGAAGTTACTGAGTATTTTTTCCAAAACATTTAATTATATATTCATTATTATTTTAGTTCTCTGTTTTTAAAGATTTCAGAACAAATGGACTTGAGGCTGAGTGCCACGGGGAAGAGTGGCGAAGTCTGAAAGTATTATGAGATGGACTAAAACATTGTTGGCTTGGCCTTTTTAACGGGATTTGTCCACAATAAGAAATATAGACTAATGTGGGGATTATCCTTTTAATTACAAAATAATTAACGCTCAGACAGAGACTATCCCCTGGAAACAGCTTTGCTGCGGGCTCGTTACATGCGTGAAACATGTTCAAATGAAGGCCAACATGATAATAGGTGATTATAGTAATTAATAGACTGAACTAATTACTTTAGCCAATAGAGATTCATTTAATGCTGAAGAGTAAGTGGTGTGTGTTTGAATAGAGCCTGTCCAATTGAAACTGAACCATTTCTAATTAACAGTCCTGCTCTGCTAACTTACAGTAGCTCTAACACTGTCTGGTAACTGGTGCTATTTCATTTACTCTCCGTTTGTTATGTCTTCCTTGACACTTTTTAAATCTGCAGAACAGTTCACTTGGAAAATGCATTATGATGTCCCAACTTGTCAACGCAGTCTTCTCTGCAGAGCGCGATTTAACTGATTGCTGCCCCCTTTTCCATGATGACCCTATGATTGTCATTCGAAGACTGTGTAACGGACATGCATGTCATGTTAATAAAGACATTAAACCACATGTATCCCTCTTCCATAGAACAAAGTCCGGACCTGTCTGGGAATATAGATCTCTAATTGCTTTTGCGTGGTGGTGCAGCGGAATTGTGCTTCCCAGATGTCACCTCTGCCAAACCCGAGTGCACGTCACTGTCAATAGGCCTGAGAAATCTCCCTAACAAGCTTGCGATTACATAAATCTATCGCCGCTCTGGATATTGCAGCAAAGAGACTGAACAACTTTCAAGGAGACTTCATGTTTAATGTTCCAGGGCTTGATTGCATTTTGAAAAAAAAAAGAAACCCACTATCTTGGGAATGTGTCCAAACAGTCTAGGTTTGCTAATTTTGTCATAGTCAATTTCATAGTACGGCCGTGAGAACGGGCGGCGATGGAATGAAGTTCCTGAGTGCTTTGCAGAGGGGCGTGAGTGGGTTTGACAGGCCCAGTGAAATATGCTCCGCTGTACCTTTTTCCATTACAGGAGCAGGGACCAAAAATGCAAATCGGGGGTCCTCTCTCGAGAGGTCATTAGAAAAGTGACATATCAAACAACTGGCTTCAAGCGGCAGACACAGTCTTACATTATTGCTACATCAGTGTTTTCATATTTTAATTTGTGATATTATTACCAAGGCTTTTCAAACTCATATTTTCCAGAGAGAGCTGTTTTGTTTTCAGCAGCTCTCTAAAGTCATTGTTTAGATTCAGCTTCGACGCTTGCTTCCATGTTTAATATGGCAGAAATCCTTGATCATCAGAGTACTAACCACATCCTAAAGAGAGTGACTGATAGACTGGTTCTGTCTCATGGCCTTCTCTGAAGAGGTGATGAATCGGCTTAATGGTGAGTAGACCAGAGAGCCACTGAGGGAGGGGGAGAGGGAGCATTAAATGACATGGTTTTATAGCCTATCAGCATTGTCGCACCCCTGCTGTAATTTCAGATTCTTTTTTTTCTGCACCATAAGGCGTGTTAGATGTAAGGCCCTAAGCTCGGTTAAACACACAACTCTCACATACCTGGTACCTCATGATGCCATGTGTCCTCACCAATAGAGAAAGTTGAAATACCATTTGAAGCTGTATGAGAAAAGAGCCAACACTCCATCGTCTGTGTTTCTGTCTCTCCGTGGGCTGGTCTCCCCACCACCTGTCCAGCCTGAAATATATTAACGACTGTTAAATGGACTCCAGTTAGATTTTATACAGATATCCGTGTTTCCAGAGTCTGATTTCTCATAAGTTTGACGATCCTTTAACTTCTTTAGCACCACCATCAGGTCAGAATTTTAATTTGTCTGATAGTTTGTTCGTCAGATGCTTGCCAACCTAATGAGTTTCCCGTCAGTCTCATGTATTTTGTGTTTAATTAGATTTGAACATGCTAACATGTTCAAATCTAATGCTGAATGTGGTAAACATTAAACAGACTTAACATCAGCATGTCAGCGTTTAGCTCAAAGCACCACTGTGCCCGAGTACATCCTCATTGGCTGTAGAGAAACAAAGCCAAGTAGGTAATACATTGAGATTTGTCCGCAGCAGTGTGAAGATGTGTATAATAAGATCATGTTTATTTGAACCCACTCCAACAGGCACACCAGAAGCCGTAAACAGTGAGGCCCATTAGGGTGATCTTCTCCCCAAGTATTTACCAGCCTGTTTTCAACACAACTCATTATTTGTGATAAATTAGCAGGCCGATTATAGTGATATGCTCTAATTTGTAAATGAGTTGGGTGCACCTGTCAGTAAGACTCATTTGATAATAACGACCATCCACTGAATAAGTAACGACCGTACTAATTTCAGTTGACTTCTTAACCGTCTGGTTTGTATTACTCCGCCATTTCATTTAGCCGCAGATTGATTCCTCCATTCAAACCTTGTTTATCGTCATTCCTCCTTCTGTATTTAGTTGTCAGACAGGTGAACAGAGAAGGGACAATCAATCGATTGACAGAAAATCTATCGGGACCCATTTTGATAATCAGCCAATCCTCATTTTTCATCTTTTGAGCATCTTGTCAAATTGTGAGGATTTTTATTTATTTATTTTTCTCCAAATGAGAAGAAACTGAATAGGTTTGTGTTTTTGTGCCATTGGTCAGTGTGTCACGTTCGGCCCACAAACTATTTTCAACAGGGACAGTAAAAAGATAAAGTACATCTGAGACTTACATGAGCACAATTTTATTCTGTTTTAAACTGAGCATTGAAAGTGTGGAAATAATAAAACCTGAAGGAGGACAGCGGGAGAAGGAGCAGCAGGGTGGGATAACTGGTTTCTCATTAAAAGATACTGCCCTGTAACTTTACAAAGCCCTCATCGTAATACGAGACAAGGGGGTATGTGACCTTCAGCCATTAAACTATCCTGTTAATTGTCTAATAATAAAATGTTTTTATTGTGCAAAAACCCTTTAGTATAATTGAATTTCACTCTGCTTTTGACTCATTTTATTTTTATTTCTACCTTTTTTTCTTTCTTTTTTTTTTTGCTGAGGCTATGAATCCTCACCATTACTGGTTATAATGACAGTGTGGGATTGGTTTTCGCAAGATTGCTGCTTTAACTAAGCTCCGTCCGTCCATACACCTCCCCACTCTTCTCCCTGCAAACTTAACATTTAAACCGCTCTCATTACAGCAGATTACAGGGGCCTATTGGTCCTCATTAGCGCCCACTGATCCTTGGCTGGGCCCATGTTCTAACATCTTTTAATTAGCATTCTGGAAATCTAATCAATGTAATAACTCAGAATAATCTCCCCTTTTGCACTTATTTTCTCCCGCTCTTTTATTCCAGGATGTTCTTGGCTCGAAGGCTCAAAGGCATGATGGAACATCGCCCTTTTTCGTGAAATTGCAAGGTATGTGACATGAGAGGTGAGGAGACCTTGAAATGCTCGTATTTGAAGGGCAGACTGGATCAAAGAGCGGAGATGACTGCACTTTGTGAACTCTGATCAACCTATCCCTAAAAACAAAAAATATGTCTAAGACGTAATATTAATTGCTTTTTTTGTTAGTTTGTTTTGTAGTGTTTTTTGTTTTTATATGTGAAGTTAAAAGGTTGTAGTGCTATGGCAGAACATGAAAAGCTTCATATACCAAACCTGACAGATGTAGACAGAGGGCTGTGAGTTTTTCTCTAAATGCCCTGTAAAGCCTTCAGTCCCCAGCCAGGCCCTGTGGTGTGATATGAAGTGAAAGCCAAGGCGGGGTTTGGCACTGGACGGCCATTTTGTGTCTGGTCTGATGCATGGTTTTACTGGGTGTCACTTTGGCTACATATCAGAGTCAGAGGTGGCGACGAGCGAAGCTGCAGGTCTCATTAAAGCATGTTTACCGCAACAGTTGCAGGATGAGCTGAAAATGAATTTTAAACAAAGTTTGCAGAGATTATGGAATAAAGGCTCTAATGTGGAGCATTCAATTATAATGTTGCAGTGATACGTGTTATATCGTGAAAACCCAAATGCCAACATCCATTTTATCAGACTGTAATAGAATGAAGGACAACTGCTATTAGGCCACTGATACTTGCATCCATGTGAGAGAAAGCAGCCTCTGCCAGCCTAGTACTCATACACCTTTGTGTACAGTAAAGTGCTGTTTCTATGCCAGGTATCCAGGGCAGACATTTTGGCGGAGCTTTGGCAGTACAGACAAAGACGCCAGGGTGCGATGGGACACAGACCTGCCATTTCCCAGCAGCACTGGCATGCCTCTCACTGTAGAATGATGAATGGTTTCACATGTGTACCGCATGTTTTTGTGCATCCACACATATGACGCATACACACTCGCTCACATACGCGGGCACGCGAAAAAAGATACAGGCAACCCTCCTGGTCAGGTCAACCAGGCTTTGGCATTGCATCACACACACAAACACGCAATCATGCAAAGACAGACAGGTTTCCTTACTGTAGCGCTGCATTATTCAGAGCCAGGTGTAGGAGGAAGGGGGAATAAGGTTGTGTTTATTAGCTGCTCCCTTGGTGTTCTCTAAATTGCCTTGTTTGCTCGGCACAAGCACACAAACAGATGCTGTCCTCTCTGCTCTGGGTAATTCTCAGGGTCTCTGGGTATTTAGTGAAAGGCCCGCCGTACCACACACACAGCCTCATTTGTGCCTGCACGTACGGTCTGCGCATACAAACGCACACATCAGACCCGGCTACTTGAAAAACACATTTGCGTGCTAATTTTGCGCTGACATTCAGGAGTACCGTCGGATTCATGCAAAGAAGAAGACGTTGTCTCTCCACATAAATAATTGGAGAACCTCATATAGCAAACCTCACAGCCCCTTACCCTCTCAGCGACACAATTTCACTCTTATTAAGAAAATCTGCATTTAGGAGGGACCAGTGCTATCAGTCGAAATTAATCTGCTTTGACTGATCCCTAATGTGACCACAGTCATCGAGTAATTATTGTCTGGATGGCTGTGCACCAGCCTCATAACCACTGTCCGCCTCCTCCACACCCCCCAAGCCCCCCCCTCCTCCAAAGGGGGCTAGTCTTGGTGTGTGAATCCCTCTGCAGCGGGCTGGTTACAGTGGGTACGGCAGGCATGTCATTTAGCGCTTGATCAGTGAGTCGTGATTAGCCTGCCCTGTATTATTGTGATTAACGTCCACCCGGCGGACGACTGTCCTGTTGTCACCAGTGATACCATCTGAGATCTCGAGACTCCGGGACGAGGGCCAGCGAAAGAAGCTGGTAGAAGGGCAACACAAAACTGCTCACTCTGATGACGGCCGCCTCTCTAAAAACAGGAACACGAACGCACACATTTCAACTTCTCTCCTGTCAGTCACGAAATCAAATGCGTGTAACGAGAGCAGTGCTCTTTCCCCGCGCAGCTATGTTTTGTCTGTGTGTCCGCTCAGATTAGTTAGCCCACTACCTCTTCTGCAGCTCGCGTGTTGTGGAGCATTTCCATCAGGCTGCGTGCCTTATGTCTCAAAATGCACCGAAATCCAGAACCTCATCTTTCTGCAGCCCTCCGCTTCCCTCCCTCATCTCACACCTCCTGGACCAACAAAGTCGATTTGACCGTGGCTGATTATAGTAACGAAGGCAGTCCAAGAGAATATGCACGTTCTCACTGTACGTCAAATTAGATCACAGCAAGGGGGGGGAGGATGCTGCACGCTGACCCCCGTCTCTTCTCCTCAGACGATCGGTCGCTTACACAGAGGGAGCTTTTGAAAACAGGCCTGTGGACCAAACGGTGGTGGATGGGTTACTGCTACAACACACAGGGCACAAAGGAAGACATCCAGGGGAAATTACAGGCTTAGATTAAATAGAGAACCTGATCCAAGAGCATGTCGGAGAAAAGAATAAGCATCTATTTTGAGAGGAAATAATTGAAACTACAGTGTTTGCGCTTTAGCTTGTGAGCAAAAATGTGGCACTTGAAAAGGAGAGTTTGGAATATTTTTGTATTTTAGCATTATTATCAGACTTTGTAAAGAAGGAAATCAAAGGATACTTAATTTTTGTTTTAATTCACAGTTCATTCATCATAGTTCATGTTTTTCCCCCAAAATTTTATGGTTCTTTTATTGATGTATCTTTCTCTGCATGAACCTCCCGTATGTGTGTCTCATTCCTCTGTAATCACTCGGCTAAACTCAGACCCCCTTCTCATGGCTCTTGTGCATCCGCCGGTGGAAAAGAGTCAGTTTTGATTACAAAGTAAACGCTGCAGCATCAGACAGGGGGGTTACATGCTGATATGCATTCTATCAGGATGATTTATGCAAATTATGCACATTATTCCCTCAGGAATCTCTCTTCTGAAAGTGCCAGGATAAATTGCCGGAAATTAGCCATAAAATTCACTGTGCAGGGAGTGTGAGGTGAAGGCCGCCGTGGAGCCAAGGACATTGGGCCGCCGTGGTTACGCTTGGCCTGGCCTGCCTCCCCCATGCTTGGCATTCATGGCTGTTAAAGACCTCTGCTCAGACAGATACACTGAAGCCTCGAGTAGCACTCAGCACATCAGGAAGATCAGCCAAGCAAGTGTTACACTAACGGCCGGGGTTTCATGCTCTAGTAACATGACAGATTTTCAACAGAGGGAAGCAGATCGTCTGTTTTTTTTCTGTCCACATTTTAGACAGAAATTCACTTTATGATTCTCCACTCCAAAATAGGACGCGATTGATTCTAATTCAGTAAAATCTCTGTGTTTGGATTGTTTTTATGTCTTTTTTATGTCTGTCTTTATGCCTTTGTTTACAATACAGTTAACCTTGTTCAGAGTGCATCTTAATCTTGAGATTACACTCTAATCAGAATGTCCAGCAATCAGGTAATAAATAGCTGTTTGCACAACACAAAAACAAGTAGCTGTCCATAGCAGAAGACACAATTCAGCGAGTATTAGACAGAAGATTTTTCATAGCTTTAACTATAAGTCCCTATTGGTCAGACCTTTCATTCGTCTGCTGATCTGTCTGTGTGTGTGTGTGTGTGTGTGTGTGTGTGTGTGAGACAGAGAGAGAGAGAGAGAGGAAACAAAGAGGAAGTGTGTGTGTGTATATGAAATGAGCAGTAAGTGATTCACGCTGTTATTGTGTCATCTTCATATCTTTATTTCAATCTGGAAGCCAGAGTTAATGAATATCAGAGACTGGAGATGAAATCCACCTCGCTTTAGCTTTAATGAACCCTGAGCGGGTCAGGATCTGCATATTGATCAGGACAAGCGATCCCTGTCTCTCTCTCAAACACACACAGATTTAGACCACATACAGAGATTCCAGCAATCCCAGGTTAGTTTGATGTAAAATTTGGCCATTTTGCAAAGCCTGACTGACTTCATGTGAAGTTTGTAGCAGTGAGTGTGTGTTTGAGTGCAGCTGATTATTGTGCTGTTTTTTTGCCTGTTGTCATGCTGCTTGATCACTGTGAGCTCTTCATCCTCTGTAATCAAATAGTGCCACATTATCTGAATGTTAAGGTCACAGAAATGGAAAGTTCACAGCTGTCTGGGAGCCTTAAGCATTACACAAGCTTTGTGTATAAACTAAAACTAAATACACTAAAAAATCACTTGGGGTGCTGTAAATAATTAAATATGGAAAATAAGAACAGTAAATTTAATGAACTGATGAGTAATTTTAATTTTATACATACATGTTTATACATGTACATTTTATATATATACTTTTTTGATCGAGCAAATGTAAGAAAAACTATTTAAAGTCGACAAATCAAATGAATTGTCTCCCGACAGCGTTGAGAATTGGATTTGTCTGGTGCAAACATTTGCAGTGAAAGCACTTTACTCCGTTGCACCTGTTTTTGTTTGCTCAAATCCGGAGTGAATTGTTGTTGTGTGGGGAAAAAAAACAAACAACCTGTGCAGCGACATAGCCCGCTCTGTCCAAAACAACACCACAAATTACTGCGCTCTGCCATGACACGTTTTAATCCCCGTGGAATAAAAGAACATCAGATTACGGCACAAAGACAGAGCCATCGGTAAACAGGGATTAGGGGATTGGGACTGTAATCTGATTAATATGGAAGCAGTTTGAATATTAGAGATGTTACTCAACAATTGTATTCCAGTTGAAAGGATAATCACACATAACTACGTCATTTATTGTGCCCTGTTGGAGCTTTCAGAGATAAACACGCCACCATATGTTTACCTGACCTCAAGGCAGCAAAAAAACATTCCCACTGTAGTGAATTAGGAGCCCATAACACAAAAATACAATTGTATAGCATACATACAGTTAGAAATGCATGGGAAATTAAATCGAGTTGTTTGTATCCCAAGAAAACTGGCCTGAATGAACTTCTGTATAAACTTGATAAATATCATAAAATGAGATTCAGAGAAATGTAGAGAAGTGGCAGCACTGTACCGCTAAACACACTTCACAGAAAATCAGCAATTTAATGTGTTTGTTGATTGTGATAAAGACGATCTGATGGCAGCCTCTACTATATTTTCTTGATTTTTTAAAAATTTTTTTAGGTAAACCCCTAATTTAAAAGTGCGTTGCTTCTCTCAAATAGAACATGATTACGGGGTCATGGGCTGTTCCAGATCAGTAAAATCAACCCAGTAATGTTACAGAGGCTGCAGCCACAGATCTGGTTTCAGAGAAGTGACTATTCTTGCCTGAGATCCCAGATATAGCAATCTGAGGATCTGGTTGTGTCAGGCGTCCAAAAATAGAGCTAAAAAAAATGGTATATTTTAAGATAATGATAAAATATACAGGCAAGAGAGAAGGTGAATGATCAGCGCTTTAGGATTCATCTGAACAAATTTAACTTTATAGAAATACAATTAATGAAGAATTTAAAAGGGCATCATGATGTCACGTACAAATTGAAGATATAATTAAATCTTTATAGTGTCTCTTCTATTATAATCAAACCCAACCCCATGTCTCATGCAGATCTTTCTGTTACTAATCTGTATACTAGATAAAACTACAAAACTGAAGAAATCTGAAGAAACAACTTTTGACACTTTTGCGCCCCCATAGCTCACAAAGTTTAAATAGTTTTTTAAAATACCATACATATACCTAAAGCAGCCGGAGTGGTAGCACAGTTTTATTAGCCTGCATTTTTGTGTGCACAACACAAAGACAACATTATGCATTGCATATCAGTGGCCTGACAACAGTGAATTACCACCCTGCAGTTGATTTGGTGCCTCAGCCAGTGCAGCGCATATATCTTTACACACAGTGTATGACACAGCACGGATGAATCTATTGCCAGAGTTTTGCCTGTTACTGATATGAGGAGGACATTTCATTTCAATGCTCTTATGTATATTTTGACTTTCATGTTTATCATCCTTAGCATACATCACATCCGCATTATGAATAGGCACCCTGCTGGCCCTTGATATGGTAAATTGGACATTTTATGGTTTATGAAAAGGGGTGTTTTTTATCTTCTACTCATATTCATGAGCCCTGAATCTCTCTGTAAATACCTTTAAGACAGATTCAGCTTTATTAGACTCATGAATAAAAACGATGTTGCCTATTATGACTCCTGGCTGTGGTTGGTGGCCAGTGGAGAAAGCTCGAGCTTCCTGCCTCTTTCTTTTCCATGACACCTCTTAGTGCTGTATCACTGCCCAGTCTGACCCGCCAACGTAACATTTCAGAGACCCTCGTGTGTACATGACAATTCACCAGCTTGTAACAATGGCTGAAATACCATCGAGTGTCCAGCAGTTCCCACATCGAAAGCAATATAATGGCGTTCTATTTTGAACGTCCTACTTAAATCGTGTGACGCTTCACCTAAGCGATGTTGTTCCATTCGTAGTTGTGCATTTCTTTCTGCTTTTTTGAATTTTTTTTTTGTGCTGGGGTCTGTTTTCCTTTTGGATGCTGTGTTCTGTTTTCCACACGCATATGGCTCTGTCTCACCCCTGGGGAATTTCCTCTTCTGGGCTAATGTGAATATTAGTATGGGTTAAATGCTCCACTCATTTGTGCATTAATGCATATTGCATAATTAATGTTTTTTGTGAAGTCTCAGTTACCAAACAGCAGTGGCATAAAAAATAATAAAAAAAAAAACTAAACTAAAAAACGTCTGAGTTAAGTCCTGAAACGAGGCGATGCCTAACAGGAACTGCTGACAGGATTTTCATGCCAGAGCTGTTTTGATATTCCCTGATTATTTCCATTCTTGATTAAGAGCTGTTCTGTGAAGATTCAAGGCATTCAGGGGTGTGATGGGATTAAATGGGACACTGTAATGACCCTGTTGTCGGAATGGCTCATCATACAGACACAAAGCTGAGGTCGGAGACTGGCGAAAACCATGAAGCTCTGTTCTAAACTGGGAACACAACGTCATTGTTTTTCACTTTTATAAGAGGAGAGATATGAAGATTAAGCTTTTTTGTTTAAATTATTAAAAGACAGCACTGATCAAATCTGTTCCTTGTTATTTTTTAACAGCTTGTTCTAATTTGTGTATTGTTTCAGTTTGATGTCAGTTCAGACCATTTCAATTTTATTTGGAAGTATTGTGTGGCAAACTTTTCATGTTCCCACACTTGACCTAAAAAAAAAGGATATTAAGAAAATAAGATTATCTGATAATCCTCATATCCTCAGAAAATATTACAATTTAGATCTAGAACTATTTATTTTGAAGTATTTTCTCTGCTTATACTGTTTTTAAAATGTATACACATTTGTTGCCACACAGCTGTTAATCTATCTCTTACTATCAAAGCTGTTGTTCTTACAAGACACACTTCATAGGTCAAATCCACAAGAATAAAAAACAGCAATCCATGAATTTGTCTGGTCTCCATTTAAGTCTGTTGTCTCTGTCCATGGTGCTGAAGTCCACACCAGCTTCACCTTTTATGTGACAAAGTAGGTGCACACTACTCTTAATTATTTTTATTTTCTTAAAGTTATATCAGCACAGCTTGGATATTGTGTTTTAATTTTTGTCCTTTGTGCATAATTGGAAACAATATTCAGTGTTTGCCCTGAATGTTAAAAGTGCTTTTATCTGATTCAGAATGTCCAACTTTACTTCTCGCCTCAATTCTGTAAATCTCCAGCCTTGTAGAGTTTCTGATTATTATTTTTTTAGGTTACATAAGGAATATTTTTTGGTGTTTGGCCCTGTTGTGGTGTGGACAGACAGTGAGGAGGACAAAGGGCGAGGCGATGGGAGTGCAGCTGATGGCTGCGTTGTGATTAAAGACACCAAATTACGGCAATGAACAGCGTCGTAATTACATTCCTTAATCACATTCTGGAGGTCTAATTGCCTTAACGACGTGTTTCATTATGTGAAGCCAGGTATTACAGTCGACAGTTTTCACACTTGTTTTCGAATTAACATATTATTGCACACCGGCGTGCCAATTGTTTTAATAATCACAATAATGGTCGCCAGAGTTTTTTTTTTTTTTTTTGCCGAAAAGCACAAACATCTCTTTTTTTTTTTACCCTGCCCAGAGGCAATATTCACCCCACACGTCTGGTCTTCGCTCCCAAGACTTGGCGTCACTTGGAGCTCAAGAAAAGAGAAAAGTCAGCGGTTTTGATGGAGCAGAAAATGATTTGAACATTTCTCTCTCAGTGACTCCTGCTGACCCACAAATAAGAGCTGAAGCACCCACAAAACCTGAAACGACGAAGGTCTCATTTTAAATGAAGTCCTCAAAAAAAAACTGAACAAATGTGTCCTGATAATAAAAAGAAATCCAGATTAAGGCTCGAAATTTCAGAGTGCATTCATCGCATAAAAGTTAAAGGATTGCACTTGACCCTAAACTTCACACCAGATGAAAGATCAGCTCGTGTTTCTGTTGTTCAAAATATTTTAATAAAGCTTTCCAACACTGAAATACATACAAATGGCCCTCTTTGCTCATATAATAACTAAGGTATCTACAATAATCCACAGCCTGACCTGACAACGCGATTAATCTGAAGACCTCGATCATGTGTGAGAGGGGAAAAAGATACAGCAACTGAGAAAGAAAGAGACTACATTAATGTGCAATGCAAGCAAAGAAAATATCCAATATAAATATCCAAATTAATACATTACAAAAGACACATCGAAACACCTGATAAACCTTCGTTCAGGTTCACTAAATTTTTCTGAAATTTTATTATCTCACAGTGCCCCCCACCCTCCCAAAAGAAAAGAATTGTAATAGGCGTGCGCAACTATTAACAAGTGTCTGGATTAGCACATAAATATCTGACTGCTGCAACGACTTGTCAACTATTTCATTTGAACTTTTCCTTGTCCATGACATTCCACGTGCTCGATTAGAAAAAAAAAAGTTCATGAAAACAGGCCTTGGACCAGCGAGCAAACAGCAAATGTCTCTGAGGTGAAAGGAAAGAGAGAGAGAGGGGAAGAGAGAGAGGGAGGAGGAGGGGGGCAAAAGCGCAAAGAAAAGGAGGAAAGCAGCAGAAAGTGAGGTTGGACGGAAGAGAGTGTGTCCATCTATTCAAGTGTGGGTGAAAGGAGGAAAAAAAAAGTCGCAGGTTGTCAGGTCACCCAAAAAAAATCTCCAAAAGGGTCCATAAACAGAGCAAGTGATCAACAACTCAGCCCACTCACTCTGACAGGCCTACTGTACTTCTGTTTGGTCTTCACTGCCACTCACACCAGCACTTTAAGGATGATTTATATACACAATCAAGTATTGTTTGAACAAAAAAAAGCGAATGCATTTAGTAAATATTATAAAAGTATTCATCGGCATTACTTTGTCTCTAGACTGACTTTAACAACAGTAGCCTCACATGGGGTTCCCTCTCCAAAAGTGTCCTCCAAAGTGGTGTCTGTCTCTCTCGTGTGCTTCTTTTTTTTTCTCCCCCCTTCCTCTGTGAGTCTCCGTCAGCCGCAGTTAAGGCTTGTCAGTGCACTGTTTGCAGAGGCTGGAGGTGGCGTTGTTGAATAGGGCACATTTGTCGGGGCAGGAGGTCGGGGCCACGCCGGGCGGGAACGGGTATCCGGGCGGCTGGTCGTACGCGCCCAAGCCGGGAGCCGCGAGGGCGGTGGTGGCCGGTATCGAGGCGGCGGAGATGGCCTGGCCCTGGTTGAGGTACGCCACCAGCCGCCTCATCTCCTCCAGCGCCTGCGCCTGCATGAGGATGTAGTTTTTCGCGAGCAGCAAAGTGGCGATTTTGGAGAGTTTCCGCACCGACGGGCTGTGCGCGTAAGGGATGACCGCCCTCAGCTCGTCCAGCGCGTCGTTCAGGTCGTGCATCCGCCGCCTCTCCCTGGCATTGATGTTTAGCCTCAGCGTTTTCTGCTCTTTGGTTTTCTTACCTCCCTCCGCCTTCCCCGCGGACACCGTCCGCCCGTCGGCCAGCAGCACCATGTCGCACCTGCCGTCGCTGTCGTCGTCGGGGCTCTGCTCTCCGCCGCTGCTCTCCGCCACCGAGCTCCTGTTGGCGCCCTCGCCGTACTTGACGCACAAAGATCCGGTGGGCAGACCCAGCGGCCCCCCTCTGACCCCCGCCAGTCCTCCCGGCTGAATGGGGTCCGGGTCGGTCTGGTCGAAGCAGCCGATGGGGGACTGGCGGTCTCTGGCCGGCAGCTCGACGCCGGCCGACGACCTGAAAGGGTCCATTTTTTTAGTGGACACGGCGCTCAGAGTTTTGTGAAAAATGTCCCCCGCGCCGCCGTTCAAGTTCATCCTTCTCTCCATCGCCGTGTGGGTTCCGCGTTCTCGCAGGCTGGAAACTCTTCGCGCGCGTCTGAGTTTCTTCCTGTGTTTGTCCGGTCCGACTTTGTTTGCGTGTGTCAGCTGTGAAGTTGCGGACTGGCCCGACTTGTCAGCGGAGGTGTGGAGACGAGGAGGATACTCGTGTAATAAGTGCCTCTCTCTCTCTCTCTCTCTCTCTCTCTCTCACTCTCTCTCTCTGATTCACCTTCACCGGATCTCCACTGTGATCCTCGTTACGCACGAGACGCCCGAGTCTTTTTACATCATTATCTCGAGGCGGGTTATTAAAAAGGATTCGCCTATTGGGATAGAGACACCCTCTCCCCCTCTCACTCTCCACCCAATCAGGTTAACGTTTTAATTAATGGCATTTAAACGATGACAAACAATACCGCGTGCGCTCAATCACTCCCCTTTAGTGTGTGTGTGTGTGTGTGTGTGTGTGTGTGTGTGTGTGTGTGTGTGTTTTCAGTGCTCTTGAGAAAGCTCCCGATTATAAAATTACTGATTTTCTTGTGTTAGGTTCACTAGTTTGAGTTTAAAGAGAAGAAGTTGTCTAGTCAGTCTCTTGTTTAGGTTTTGGAGATGAAGATTTAATTTCAACACAGTTCAGATCATAAACATTTTATTTAGTGTGTTTCTGTGTTTTTCCTGCCTTTTTTGAGGATTTTATTTGCTCACCCTGTTTTTAAGAGTGACACCCAACCTTTGATTGAATTTAGAGACAGACCAAGCTCGTTGTTATCGAACTGAAACTCGGCTGCAGTTGCTTTGATTGAATATATTTTGTCTGTAAAAAAAAAACAAAAAAAACAAAAGCAAATATCCATCTTTTATTTTTTACGGTCTTGCTGGCCGTTGGTTTAAGATGTCTCCCAAAATGAACATGCATTTCTAAGTCACACTATTGTAGTGTTCATCCGACTTGAAGTGTCCTTTTTCCCATGACAGATCCTGTACCAAAGTTTACTTGTGCTCATACTGCCATCTACTGGGATATTTAATGTAGTACACAAGTGATGAAAAGTCAGACATCATCAAGATCAAAAACTGAAAAACAAGAAGTTTTATCCACCTTACTTTCACACCATGAGCCTCTATGCATGCCATCATTACCAAAGGCTGAACAAATTTCAGGTAAACTGTTGGCTGAATGTGTCAGTTATTGGAGCAGATATCAAAAGATTACAGTAATGGAGCAAGCATAAACAATTATGGGTTTGAATATTTCACTCTGTGTAAGCATGGTAAATGTTCCAACTCTGAAGCTTCTCAAAGGGACACTCCACTGATTTTAGATAACATCTAACCAGATGGTTAATCACATGTTATCTCAGACTGACTTTGAGATTAGATTTAAAACGGAGAGCTTGCATCATGAATTTGCAGGCTGGGCTGCTGTAACGAAAGTCACCTGAGTCGCATCTTTGCTTGCACATCTGGAGTACTGTTTTAAAAGAACCGTAAAAGATTGAGGTTGAGAGATTGAGAAGGAGTTTATAGTCACCACTGCATTCTCAACACACTAATAGCTCCACAGTTCACGTCTGACTTTCCGTTTCAAAGAGGTCATACCTGAGCTCCACAGGTGTCTTCGCCGTAGCCCAGGGAACCTCGCCGCCAAGAGTCATTGTGTCAAGTTCTGCGACTGCTTGCACAGAGAGCACAGCCCTCTTTACCTCAGAAATTTCAGGCGTACACAAAAAGCTGTTTCAGTAATTATCCTCCCCTAGAAGCCATTTGACGATGCTAGCTGCAACGCCCCTTCCCTTTCAAGTTACCATGGCTTGTTACCATGGCATGTGTGCGGCCCACATTAAAGCTACCTTTAGCGGTGATTACAATTGACCCCCGCCAATTGAAACCACAGTGAATATGGTGTGGATTTTTTCAGCCTCTCTGATGGCGCCTGGGCAGCTTTGTATTGTGTAGTTACAATAGAGCTTTGTGGAAAAGTCTGCTGTGCCTGCTCCAGTATGTCGCCCCCACCCCATCCCCACCTCTCCCCACCAGAGACGACAAAGTTTGCCAAAGGAGAGAAGAGGAAAAGCTTTGTTCAAACTTTGTGTCCATCTTTTAATAACATGATATGCAGAGAAATGGTGTCAGAAAGAAGAGAAATTGTGCCATTCGGTGTAATTAGTGTATCTTGAAGAGGAATTAGATGACTTTGCCAATTTCAACAGCCAGTTAAATATTCTGTAACTTTTGATTTACAGTTCTTAACTTGTGTTTTCTAAAACAGATGAAAGAACAATATGCTAATTTCTTGTGAAATCACAAACGATGATTTAGTAAGAATTATTGTTCACTCACAAGCTGGGATTTTATGTCTGCTCTGTACTACAAGTCCCTTCTACTAAAGCTAAAAACGTGATGAAATACTTCTAATATTGACACAGGTGTGGTAACAGTCTTCTGCCACATAACTACCCACCACATTTTCACATTTATGGTAGCCACCTACCTTTTGGCATTCATTCATTCATTTTCTATACCTGCTTATCCTGAGCACACAGGGTTGCTGGAGTCTGTCCCAGCTATCAGTCACAGGGCCTTTTGGTATTCAGTATAATATTATTTTAAATAGAAAATAACTGACAGTAAATCTGATTGGCTACCTTGACACGATATCTGATGATTATATGTCCTGATCTCAAGTCTTCTCAAAGAGTTTTCCACTCTTAATTAAAGACCAAATGGGCTGTTTTACATTGTTTAGAATCCAAGTAAGCATCTAAATGTGTGTTTTCTTGCTGAATTGCCGTTATATTTTTATCATGTCATAACTCAATCATATCAAAGAAGCTCTTTGCAGCTGCATCACAAACACAATTGGCCGATCCTTGCTCAACACCTTCAAGGTCAATGTTTTGCCCCTTTTTCCAGCACATTTCAATTAGCGTATGTTCGGTCTCTCCGCTCGGGCTCCGTGAGAGGCCATCGGGGGCAGAACACTTGAGGAGTTATGATCTAACGAGTGGCAGAGACAGTCGCTTTATCCTGAGACAGCAAGAGAACACCTTCATGGCCAATCAGGTCCGGCTAATGAGACAAGATGGGCCAGGACGGTGCCACAGCCATTACAGCCACAGTCTGTCAGCACTTTGGTAATGAAGAGACCATTGAAGGCAAAACTGTGTAAGAAAAGAGAACAAGCATCAATTTAGATTGGGACAAAGGAGAAGTTTAGACACAGCAGCATGAAGAGGAAGTGTTCCCACCGTTAATGAAACCTCCAAACAAACAGGATTTATACTTTGTGTGAGCTTTGTTGTCAGACTGCACCACATGGACCAGCAAAACATGTAATTATACTGTAGTTTTAGAGTGCTGATCCACTGCATATGCATTTTGTTTTATTTTACCACTCATGGCGAATATTGATGCATAACTTTCTAAATGTTTCAGCCACGTGTGTGTTCAAATGTTAAGGAATCTAAAGTATGAAATTAAATCGAAATTAGGAATTTTATCAGTTATTTAATGCCAGTTTTGCAGGTTTCCCTTACTCAGGGTGACTGCGATTAATCACAGTGCATAGTTGTTGTTTTTAATAGATTTGCCCACTTAAAATCAATCCCTTGTTCAGCCACATCTACAGAGTTTTCTTTCCATCTGTACCACAAGAGGGCAGTCAGTGACTTGGAATAGGAAAACCGGTTCCTTCTGGAGGAGCTCAGAGGAAAGCAGCAGCATGATGAACATGCTTTATGGCAGCCTTGTGGATTTCATTCAACTTTGAAGATTTTGGTTATCAGTAGAAGCCAGACTCTCGGGCTGCAGAGACCTGATAGGAAATTCCAATTTTGCCATGTGGTGCTCTACATCGAGACCCACCAGTGTAACATATTCATGACATGGCATTTAGTGTGCTCTGTTTAATCCGTAGGCGACCGAGTTTCAGTTTCGTTTCATGTTAAACCTCCCAGACCAGGTAAATGTTGATCTGACCTCTTAAAGTATTGTGATTGTGGCTCTCCTCCTGACCTCATGTCATTTTAAAGGCTGTGGTGGCACTTCCTCACGCACCTCAGAGATTAATGCTCTTTTGTTACTTTTTTTTTTGCTTCTATTTAAGACTCTTATCGGTTCATTTGATCGTTTTATTGTACGTGTGAACTTGCTCACCACCTTAGCTGCAGTGTTGATTGTTTTCACTCATTGCTTATTTGACTGATTAAAGGAAATGAATGTTAATAACCTGAAATGATTGGATGAACCCCCCCTCTCCTCCCCGTCAGGCCCTTCTTCCATCCATCACTCCTGCTGCCATTCTCCTCGATGATATGCAGAGGCTCTTGTCATTAATCAAGATCTGATTATTGTCTGCTGTCAAAGGGAACCTGTGTCCTCCTCGGTGTGGTGCACATACACATGCAGTCTTGAGTGACAGCATGAATAAATGCCATGATTTTATTAGAGAATGCAACCCAGCTCTGATGGCGCCAAGTGGAGCAGCGTGAGCCTTATCACTATTTCTGATGTTGGATGTCAAATTCTCAACCCCTGAGCCTCCATCATGGCTAAGTGTACCAGGGTGCGGTGCCCCTGAGTGCCACTAGGCGACAGGCTAAGATAGGAGGATGTTAAATGCCAGAAGGCTCTGTCAGCTGCTGGACTGTATTTACCAGCTCTGTCAAAAGGTTTGTTGGGCAACGTTTCCAAACCTCCTTAATATCAATTTAATCGGACAGTTGAGCTCGCATCTGCAGAGGTCTTTAGCCCACCTCCTCATTCCCATTCCTTACTGCCACCCTGCTTAAGAAAATGAATATGCGGATCATATAAATCATAGTTTAATATCCCTGTCATGCGAGGCCTTTTCAGGGTATTGCAGGTGGCAAAAGGGACCGTTTTAATTTACCAGTAACGTCTGAGAACAAAAATGAGCCGCTGGTTTCCACTACAGATCTACTCAGACATTTTCTTGAAATAAGCGACGGTAAATTAGATTTGATCGGTTTTCTGTTTGTTTCAAGCCAGCCAATTCTAACGTTATTATTAGGGGAAAAATCACTCACACCTCTGTTACAGATTGTTCTCTTCATGGTCTAAGAAAAATAAGATTTCTTTCCGATATCTTCTTCGCTTGTGTGTGTCCGTGCGTGGTCAGCACACACACACACACACACACACACACACACACACACACACACACACACACACACACACCGTCGAGCTGCATTCCTGCACTTCAGTCTAACAGTTAAGCCATTTCCGCTTCTGCACCGGCGGGCGAGTGAAACAAAAGAGCTGATCGGTGGCGCAGATTTCAGCACCACAGAAGGTGGACAGCGCTCCGAGGCAGGCTGCGTGTCGGATGGACAGCTCCCACTGACACACACACACACACACACACACACACACAGAGGAGCCGTCACATGCATATTCACATTAAAAAAAACCCCCACAGCGTTAAATGGTTGCGTGTATGTACTTTATTGTTGAACTGTAGGGAGGAAGAAACAGTACATGAATAATGCGGCACAGTTTGAAATCACAGAAACAAACCTTCACGGTGTGAGCGACGCCATGGAGAAAATAATAATAAAAAAAATCAAATAAAATAAAAGGTCGTCATGTGTCTGTTGCAGACATCCGAAGAAAGAAGGATCATCTCTTGGCATTCACCGCGTGCCTTAATTGTAAGACATTAAATCAAGGTCCGCTGTGAACACGGAGAGACACAACCCAATCCTCAGCATGTGTGTGTGTGTGTGTGTGTGTGTGTGTGTGTGTGTGTGTGACCGTGTCCACCACCTGCATTCACTCAACTGAAGACACTTTTCCATAAAACCTGTCATTATAATTAGACTCTGATTATTTAACAACCTTCACGACCTGTGTGATGTGAATAAAAACTGTATAAGTGTTTGGCAACAACAACAAAAAAGAAGTAATAATAAAAAGAATCCCAAGCATCGCGCACAGATCCAAAGAGATCAAATCCTCTCCCGGTGGTGGTGCAGGCCTACCTTATTATTTTAAAAAAAACACCAACATTCAAATGGAGGAAAAAGAGGTTAGGTTACATGACGCAAAACAGCCTGCGTGTAGTTTTACGGGCAAAACGCTGACACGTCCCAGGCCGCTCTCTGAGGCGAAAAAGGACTCCGTGTGTTCCGTGGACTGGTTTTGTCCAAAACTGCAGAAAGCTTAAAAGTCCTCCATTATCCAATAATGCACCTACGGGGAAAAAAAGAAAACACAAAATGCGTCATGAACTTCATAGAAATACAGATGAATGAATAAAATCTCATATTCCACATTGATCTGTTTTTAAAAAATCGCTTGACGTCCGTGACAGAAAATAAAGTGACTGTCCACATCCAAAATATTGATTTTCATAGTCACGCATTTTTCCCCTAGAACACACACACACACACACACACACACACACACATACAAATATACATACATACATGCATACATATATAGGTATATATATATATATATATATATATATATATATGTACGCACGCACACACACACACACACACACGAGC
>JAOXYL010000055.1:10915011-10925044 GCA_028564955.1 Terapon puta
TATATATATATATATATATATATATATATATATATATATATATATATATACATATATATATATATATATATATACACGCATATATCCAAAACTTTGAGGTTGGGAATTATAATGCAAATTGCACCTCTTCATCACTAGAGTGCATTTTTTAAATTTTATCTATTTCAGAAAAACAAATATGTTTTCTTTGCCTGACCTTTATTGGTATTTAATTGGAAACGACCTCAGCCCACTACTTACAGTACAATGATGCCATCTACCAGGATACAGAAGTCCATCATAGCATCATTGCAGGCATTTTCATTCTGTCCACTGATGAATAGGAGACGGTGTTTGTAATTACAGGGTGCTTTTCAGAGTGTGATTGCAGTGTGCTGAGGGTCAGCGGGTGCAAGGTTCAAGCTTCTTGATATTTCCCACAGAAATGAATATAACCAAGAGGTGTGACCATGCTCCTGCGGATCACAAAGCCGAGGCCCCCTCTGTGTGGCCACCTTTGGCTTCAGAGAGTCATGGAAATGATTTAGTGATCTGGGGTGCTGGAGAGGAAGTAACAATCATAGAGAAATTAAAGGGTAGAGCTTCTTTAATCCAATGCCGTCGGCAACCTCTACATGACAAAGTGTTTGTAGAATTGAGCAGATTAGTTTGGTGCTAAAAAGCGTGGCGCTGTTGCAACCGAGAAGTGCTGGGGTCTTTTATCTCAGCACTGGCAAAGAGGCTCAATAGGGGAGAGAAGTTTTCTCCTCTGAACCAGCGAGGTGGCGCACATATGAGTGGAGCACGCCGTGTCCTATGTTAAAAGGAAGACTTCTTTTTCCGAGAGCTACATTATTCTCTCGACTTAAATGGAGCTAATGGCTGTTCTTGCAAAGTCTCCCTTCTCATCATTGAAATGACTCGCCTGGTAGCACCGCACATCCACAGATAATACAGGGGAGTTTGGTGCTTACTGGAATCTCTTTTTTATAACAAAGCACAAGTGGATCTCATATCCTCCTCTCAACTGCAATAGTGGAAACATCAAATATTGAACTTGATAATTTGATGTTTAAATTGCATGAACTTCCAGATGGAGACAAAAGACAAGCCCTCATCCTGCCTCTTCACATGTGTAATTTAAATCAGTGGTCGCCATTCTCTAACTCTCAATCTGCAATCAAGGCTGAGGGTTGTGAAATATTTTCCGCTCAAACCTGTCCATTTGAATATGAATAATACACAAGGTAGAGTGCATTATGATAATAGCCTTCAATTACACAAGATATCTGCATATCTATCTCCTTTACTTCTTGAATGCCGAGAAGAGGAGTATTAGACTTCTGAGGACACTCTGAGCGTGAGAGCTGCACGAGCGTTGGTTTGTCATCTCTCCTCGGCCTCTCAGAGTCGCTTGCTTAGTGTTCGCATTCACAGCCTGCTTCAATCAATATCAATTAATTATCACGGGTGCTCCAAAATGATAAATGCTTTTTATCTATCACTTCACAAATCAATGGCCTCACTGTTACCATGCTAACATTTCCCCTCATCATCCAGCTCCATCAATTGAAAAGTCGCAGTGGACAATTTACATTGAAGATGTATGATGAAAGGGAATCAATAATATTAGCAGTAAGAGTGAAGGGGAGTGTGATGTCTGTGACGAAGAATTAAAAAAGAAACGCAGCTCTCAAATTGTGTCACAGTAGATCAAAAAGAGACTGACCCGCATTGATTATAACACACCATATCCCTGTGCAGCCGTATATATATTGCAGCTACTGTAATTCTTAGATTTTGCTCAGGTGAACATCTGACAGGATGTTAAGTCAGAGGTTAATCTTTACACACTGGCCATGTTTTCCTGTCATGCAGCAGTTGTAGCTTATGTCTCGTACGGAGCCCCCACAGACCTCGGTGACCACGTGACTGAGAACCCACTGACCTGCTGGGAATGGCGTCTGACCCCCGAGGTCAGAGTGTACAGGGTGAGTGTGACAGGCAACGCCTCTGTTTGACGCTATACCGCTGACCTTTTGACATTTTGTTTGAAAGCTTGGCTTCAGAGTAGCTGCATAAATCTTTGGAGGAGATGCTAACGGTCATTCTTACATACAGTACATAGGCACTGATTGAAAATGAGGACATATTGTCCCAGTTATTTGAATCTTTCAAGGATAAAAGACCTGACCACCCACTGCAAACAGAAAAACAAACAATAAAATAGATGAAATGTCACCTTCATTACCAGTGCTGGAAAAAGTACTCAGATATATGATTTAAGTGAAAGCACAAACAAAACTATGTAAAAGGCTTCCATGTAAAAGTTCTGCATTCAAAAGTAAAAGTGGGATTATCAGCTAAATGTACTTAAAGATTCTCTTTCTGTATGAAAATAGGCGCTGTGACTGATAAGTCATTAAATATCACATTATTGAATCATCAATCTTTACTTTAAATAATTATCATTTTCCTTAGATGTTTGAGATAAAGCTGATTTTAAATCGTTTTTATACAGGACAAGACAAATGTTTCCAAACTAAGTGGCCAGGTCATCCAAAGGGTTACAAGATGAACCATGGGAAGAGATGATGAACCAGCAAAGAAAGAAGGAATAAACTATATATAAAAGCTATAAAAAATTTACTAATTTCCCAACATTTCTGCAGTATTCTGTTATCTTTCTATAATCTTAGCTTTTTTTGTTAAATAAAATATATTTATCTCATTGAAACTCTAACTAGGTTTTTAAATGGCAAGTCAAAAAAAAATCTTAACTGAAGTAAAATCAAAACTTAAAGTTTTTCTGTAAAATCTCATCAGTATTTCCTATTGGCATGTGGCATATGATAAGTATAAAGTTTGAAACACCCATCAAAAGCACAGGCACCTCAAATTTACACTCAAGTATTGATGCACATTTCACATTACCTGTGTGATGTTATCCATCCATCTCTTTCATTTATCACAAGAAACACAGGTAAAATCTATTGCATCAACAGGAAGAAATTAACACTGCTAAATGTCTTTGTGATCTATTTAAACTAATATAAAATATTGCTGTTAAATAAAAGTCTAAACAAGTCTTTCACGCTGCCAAATCTAGAATAGAGCAAAGAATAAGACACTGATATGAAGTATATGTCTTGATGTATATCTGTTTACATCATACAGATATATACAGTATAGGCATGCGAATGATGAGGAATGTTTACTATAATTACCCCCCTGATGTATTTTTCCATCTGACTTGAAGATCACTATGGATGCTGGGACTCCATCTTTATATTCTCGTAAGTGTCATTATGCCTGAAGGGGCCAAAAGTTTTTCTTTCTACTTTTAATGTCAAGAACACCGTTGTTACTACATTTCCTCGACAGAATGCGTTTAGGTCTCTATGCATATTTACCTAATTTGGACAGAATAGATTGTTCACAATGGCCTAATTACCATAATTATACATGTTTCTATGGAAACCCGTGAATCCAGGTTGGATTCATTATGTTTTACCTCCCAGACAGTTTTAATTGTTGTGATGCGAGATAAGAAACGGCTGTTGGCATTTTCAGCAACCCCGCAATTGGCTTTTTACGGCTCCCTTGGAGTTTGACTTTGTGTCGGCCACAGCCTTGTTCACTGTACACTTTAACACCCACACACCTGTCGAGGACCCCGTGGACATTTATTCCAGCAGCAGGGAGGACGTAAACTTTACTTGATGCAATGTAACTTTGTGATATAAACTTTATTTCTCAGCAGCATCATTCAGAGAAGACATCACAAATCGAATAATAGATAAAATATTGTTATGTTTACCTTTATGCAAATTGAAAAAAAAACAGAGCGTTTCTGTGTTGCATCGTAAAATCCATATACATATACATTGAGTATCATTGACTACTAAGTCCCTCAGCCTTAATATCTCCTGAAATAATTCAACTATAATGGAATGAGCTATGTTTCCAATTAAAGCAGGGTTTTTTTATTGAAACAGCAAAAACTCACTTAAATGGTCGAATTGAAAATATATCTCACATTCTGCATAATAATTGCTTGTGTTCTTCAACTCTCTGCAAAAGTAATCACACCATGTGCCTCCCAAGTGAGCTGTTTCCTTCACAGGACTTTGTCCACAGAGGACAAGGGACTCAGATCCACACATCCAAGGCAACAGGTCTCAATCAGTCATGGTTGCTGGAGTTTGGGCCTGGACACATCCCTTGCTATTACAGAGGCATTGATCGTTTAATTACACAATATGGGTCAAATTTCCCATGATAGATGACACTGTAGAGAAAGAAAGATTGGAAACAATAAAGAACTGAGGCAAAAAAAGAATCAGATGATAAGAAAAGTTGGAGAGTGGAAACCATGTACAATATAAAAATGTGCGACCTTACACAACTGATTTAAGCCTGATTAGAATTCATTTTTATTCAGCTTTGAATTTGAGAAAATGTTAACCAGAACATTTTGAAATTGTGTTTTAACTCCACTACCTTCATATGACAGCTGTAGCTTCTTTACAGATTCAAATTTTACATTAATGAATATGAATATGATGTATTGGTATCAATTTAACTAGCAAGCAGTATAGAAATGCAGTTTAGACATTAAATGCTAATAATAATAAAACAAGAATAATAATAATATAAGATTCAGGGAGTGTCCATTATACAACATGAGTAATTTGACGCTTTAAGTATATTTCATTTTTATTATGTAGCAGGAATATATCCTTGGAGTATCACCAGTACTTACCAATACATGTAAAAACATTATCATATACACACACATACACTCACACCATGTAATAGTTGCCTCAAGTGATCATTGATGTGACAAGTAACTGGATATAACAGAGTGTAATATTGCTCTGCAACTCATGGAAAGCTTGTTATATAAACTCCTCTCTGTTTATTGTGTGCTGGAATCATTGTAGGCCGTGTTGGAACGTGCTCCAAATCCCTCATCTGTTGGACTGCCACTGAAAAAGCTTTGAGGCATCGCGGATTTGCGGCTCCTCGTCACAGTGTGCTACCTGTGAAGCAAAGGTGACTGAGTATGAGGAGAAGAGTGAAATCTTAGCCCTGTTATTTATGCGCTCTGTCTCTCCCTGTCTCTTCTGTCTCCCTCGGCTGTGCTATTTTCTGCTCTCCCTCTGCAGCGCGGCCCTAGCTCAGGCAGGCTCGGGCTCCCATCTCTAATTCTGCAGCGCTCGCCGTCGTCCTTCATTTGACCTTGCCGCACCGCGATGCCCTCTGTCGCCATGCTGCTAGCCTCTGCCGTGCCCCCTGTGGCTCGCCAACGCATCATTATGGACATATGCTCACAAACACACATGCACACACACACACACATATTGCCATCCCGCTAATCAATAGTGCATCAGGCTTCGGTCAACAGAGGGAATTAACTGAGCGTGCCCAATCACGTGGAGGGGGCCTCTGGGAAAAATCATTGGCTTTGCAGTGACTGGTCACACATGTAGGGTGGTGTGTATATATGCCTGTGTGTGCTTACATCTGCTTCGGTGTGTTTTCAGTAATGAGCAGGGTGCAAAGGCTAAAAGCGAAATTTCAACGGTGACCTGTTGGCTGCTGTACGGCATTGAGTTTGTTCATGTGGGATATTTGATCGTGTGTATGGGTTGCTCAGCGTGTTGGCATTATGTAGGCTCCTGAACCTCCTCTATAGAGGTTACACTTTTATCATCTAGTCCTCCCCCTCCACCTCGCTGCTCAACAGCCTACCTTAACTGTAGAAACAGAAAAAAACACTCACTGTGACTCAAAATGTTGGGCAGCTGCTTGCAACACTGCACAGTGATTATTTCTGTCTTTGTTAAAATTAATCCCCGCTCATGCTTCCATATACTGTCACTATGTGCATCTGTACTGGCAGTTAAAATAGGCAGAAGCATTATTTCATAGGTATCCAGTGCTTGAAAATTTGCATGCCAATAATCTCTTTTAATGCTTGTTTGATTGCAGAAAGTAACCATCCTTCACATGCCCATGGATGCAGCGTGCTATGCAGAGCGTAAAAAATTCCTGAGATTAATGTAAGATTACGTGAGTCTACATTTTAACAGCGCTCATTCGGGACCTGCATCTGTATAAAAAGGCTGACCAGTGAGATAGAAGAGTGCGTGGCATTCTGCTCTATCTCCACCGCTCCATTCCACTCATCTGTCCCCAGGGCCAGAGTCGGAGCGGCGGGATCAAAAGTAAAATCAGAGCGGAGAGCTGTATCCAATCGTGTCAGACGGAGAGGTCTCTCCCTCTACTGTAGTCTGGCAACGTCCAGGGCTGAGGGCACTGATCTCTATCAACGAGGATAAATTCAGTCAAGCCTCTAAAATGTGTGGCGGTGGACCTCAAGTGATTTAAATCATTAAAATGAGGCCAGCTGCATCATGCAGTCGGAGCACGCGGTGGGGGCATCCAGCAGCCCGGTACAGAGAGAAGAGTGCCATCATCTGGCCCCTGCTGATACGTCCTTCCCTCTGCAGAGTCCCTGTGTGTGGAGAGATGCAACAGCAGATCTGTGCAGACTTTAGTGTAGGTATTTGAATGTTTCGAAAAATAATAAGTGTTTAAAGGTACAATGTGCGCCTTTTAAGTCGAAGTGCCCAAAAGTCTGCGGGTATAGCAGATGCGTACATTGCTGTGCACCGAAGAACATTCCAGTCGAAGTGTTTGCTTTTTCACACGAGGCCCATTCCAGGTAATCTGTGTAATAACACGATTATCAGTGCCAATTGAGTGTGGAACTTGTGTGTTCAGGAGAGAACGTGTGCGAGCCTGACAGCATCTTAAGGAGGAGCTTTAAGGAACAGCGTTTACCGGCGACAGACAACAATCACACATCAACCGTTCCATTTCTGCAAATAATAGAGCAGCGCCTCCTGCAATCATTATATGGGCCTGCGAGAAGGGAGAGTGTGTGTATGTGTCTTGTATAATTGTAGGGTTACAGGCATATGTTTGTATTCATTCTGCTCATTGTTAAAAAGGTTGCGAGGTGTTGATTTACCTTTCAGCATGTAATTGAAAAAGAAAATCGCTCGCGCCTCCAAGAAAAAAAAAAAGTGCTTTTGGGGAGTGAAACGAACTGACTTGCATTAGTGCTCGACTCAGCTTTCTCTGGCTTTTGTGCTGGCAGTCGACAAATGTCTCCACCATACAACTCACGGATCCCAAACTTCAACAGTTTTATGAAACGTGACATGGTTTTAGCGCTCTCCCTTTTTATACGCACTTGCATCTTTCCACTTCAGAAAGGTGGCCGTAAGCAGAGCACACAGCGTGTTCCAGTGCAGACAACACTTCGAAAAGCTGTTGATTGCATATCCGTGGGCTTCATGAAATCTCTGCTAAACTTGATTGTCCTGCTAAACGACGAGAGCAAAAACAAACCGGCGGAATTATCCGCGACACATACCAGACAGCAAAAACACACAGGAGCGCCTCAGTCAATCAGCAATCACATCTGTCCTGAGCATAAACACACCTATTACACACGCCAAGCGTTGTCAGTGTAAACAATGCAGAACAATACACTCTGCATTTCTAGCTGCAGTGGCTCCTCTGATTGGCCCGATCGATCGTCGGAGGCATTTGATGTTATAGGAGGAAAGGCGAGGCATATTGATTAGAGGATAATCAGAGTCAAGCTGGCTTGGTCCTCTTCAATAATTCAAAGGAAGGATTTGGGGTGAGATTCCCTTAGATCGGAGGTGTGATGTACATTTCATAGCCTGAGAGTTGAGGAGCTGCTCAGGAACAGGGAGGGCGTGTGTGTGTGCGTGTGTGTGTGCGCGTGTGAGAGAGAGAGAGTGTGGGGTGAGGGGTGGGGATGGAGGTCACGTGGGCTCAAACATGAGACATCTTTTAAACCAATGGCACCGTATGCAACACTGAACTAATGCTGTTCTCCATCTTCTACAACTATAAAAAGTACAGCGGAAAAAACACACTCATGTCATGTGCATACGTGTGCTTGCATTTGTGCACTTGTGTTCATGCACTTATCGTACATATTTCCCTCTTTGGAGGCTTTTTGCAGCATTCCTGAGGCAGAATATATGGCAAACTGTGTTTACTTCACCCAGAGGACCTTACGCTGCAATCCAGCCATTGATTTTCCTCTAACACCTTCAGCTCTGTATGTGTGACTAAGCCAGTTTTACCGGCCGTGACATTGCTGTGAAAAACAGAACAAGCATAAACATTTTACACAACATTTTACCTTCTTTCTCTCCGTCTTCACTGTATGCATCAAATTCAGGATCAACATGCCGTCTTTTGCTCCCGAATCAGATTATTGTTGTTTACGCTGGAACCCGAGTTCACATCAGCTCAGGGAGCATGTCGAGTCAAATGAAGTTGATTACAGGGATTTGAAGTTTAATGGTTTAACTGAGATGGAGCTTTGATCATGTCATAGCTCTTACCTGTCTATCTGTATAGTGTCTAATCCCTCTAATCTATTACTGTAGAAATGTTATTTTTTGCCTTGAAGGGTGTGTTTCTGTGTCTGCCAGACACGTGAGTACAAATTTCATAGAATTTATTCTCATGTGCTTTAAAGTGCCATCAGTGCTTTCATGGAATTTTTAAAAAATGTCTCTTTATATGTGAGACTACATCACCACAGTGCAGGTACGTACATGAGTATTTTAGTTTTTATGCATGCAACAACATTTACATCTTACATCTTGCAAGACACCACACATAAACATGAGCCAATTCCAGAAAGACTATTAAATACAATTTTATACGTCATAATTTTACACCATGTTTATAGCATTATTAAAAAATCAAAACCTGTCCTGTATATTTTAGATCATGAATAAAGTATAATTAATAAATGTTACTTATCCATCTGCATTCTTTTCCATCCAGCCTTTTCTTTTATGACTAAATTACCACTTAACCGTGTTCAAATTGCAAACAATTACAATGTTTTCTTAACTGTGTAGTGGAGACTCTAATCAGTAGTTGTAAGCTCAGTTTTTTTACTAAAATATTTTAGTTGCTGTTTTAATTTAATCTATGGTAAATATGGCAGGTGTAACTGTAGCAGTTAATGTTATTTAGACAATATAAACAATACTCATCTATTAGCATATCTATTGTAACATACTGTTATTTACATTAGAAGCTACGTAAACCATTATAATTTTATGCAAATACTAATACATAATCAAAAAGGAATTAGACACAATGCACACACTGCGTTTCGCCACATATATCAGGAGAAATCAGTGTAATATAACAGCAGAACAGTAAACACAAAAATGTGCATTTCCTCAACAGATTTTGTGTGAATTAATTTGTATACAAGGAGAGGATTGTGGGAGTTGTGTGAAAAACCCAAGCCAAGAGTCTCTATAAGCAACACAGATGATTTATGGAAACTGATTTTGGGGGAGATTGAGCGCCTGTGTATAAAGTTGTGAACCACACTCTGCTGAGATTCTTGGAAAATATTTGGCCTGTGACCAGTATTATGGTGGGAATATCCCAGTTTTCAGACTGCTGCTTGGATATAGCTTTTGAAAGCCAAGCTCAAGGTGCTTTCTGTATGACCTGCGCAGGCTTTAGTGCCTTCATATTTATGACCTGTGCTGTGGATCTGTGTGGCGCTAGTCATACGTGCCTGGACTGCAGCGCTGCTTCTGCAAAAGGTCATGCAGGGGGCTTTCTCCGTAACGCCTGGTTTTCTCTCCCGGCGCTTATCTCCTAATCACTGCAATTACTACGGCAACACTTGTTTGTTTGTTTGGTGGAATGGTGCATTAGTGTGTTTGTATCCCGCTGACCGGTGCAGACGTGTCGGGCGGGTGTCTGGGGAGGGACACTGCGGTTAGAGGCGATGCTGACTGCAGATGTGGGATCTAGATAGAGGGGCCGTCGCCATCATCATCTTAAACGTCATCATCATCATCGTCATCTCTCTCTCTCTCTCTCTCTCTCTCTCTCTCTCTCTCTCCCTCTCTCTGTGCCTGCCTCTCTTCCTCGTTCTCTCAAAGTGAAGCACATG
>JAOXYL010000055.1:10931903-10946903 GCA_028564955.1 Terapon puta
CACAGGAGTAAAGGCAGCCTGCATCACATTACACACTCAACCTGTACTTGCACACACACACACACACACACACACACTTACAGCTGAGTATAGAGTCCCGACCAGTGACTCCCAGGACTCCAGGCCTCAGCAGCCAGCATGTCATATTTCATTCCTCGACATCTTTTCATTTCATTTCAAATGCATTACATTTCAGACCTTTCCATTCCGCGCTACCCCCTGCAATGCAAAACCTCGACTTGAACACTCCCGTCCCAGCACAGGACATATTCCAACCTTTGAATCCAATAAGCAGCCTGACCACCAGCGAGTGCGCCTCCACTCATCATCTCCACAGCACAAGAGAGGCTGCACTCCAGTTATGAAGTATAAATGTGCCACCAAAGCTCTGGACGCAGCGCTTTCTCCAACTCCTTCAGTTCATATATTTTACTCATCTGCTCCATAGATTAAAGATTCATATTTATGAGCCCCTGCGCTGGGTGTAGCCAGGTGTCCTAGAGGGGCAGTGCAGCATAATAAACATACAGATAGAAATTAGTGGATAAAAAAACTCAGCAGCAGTCCTCTCAATCTGCCTCCCCGAAGTCTTTCTCTTTCCACCTTTTCTCCTCCATGCTGCTTTCAGTTATCCATAAATTAAAGAGCGGACTGACAATAACCTGAAACCTCAGGGCAGGAGCAGGACTGTGTATGACCTATTGCGAAATGAATAACGATGGCCCAGATATGCTCAGATGATCTTAGATAAGGGAACCTCTGGAATCTGTGCCCTGTATGGTTCTTTTTGTCCTCCCTCTCTTGTTCCTTTTTTCTCTCATTACGCTTTTTCCATTAGTCACATGCACTCACTCTCCCCTCGATTATAAAGCGTCATAAAACAGGATTGATGGAGCTGTCACTTTCATGCGTCTTGTGCGTGCATTCGAGGTCTCTGAAGGACAGCAGGAAAATGCAAAGGTCTCAAGAGCGGCCGCGTGCACAGACGCTCCTCTTTCTGTTCACAACAAGGCTTGAATTAGCGATGCACAGGGAAAATGTTTTTCTTACCCAAGGAGCTGCGTCAACATTGAGCCGTTGATTTGATAGGTGCCTCTTGTTGCCAGGAAACATTTAAATGGATTAATAACCCCGGGCCTTGAATTATTCCCTGCTGTTTTGAACACTGCCTATATGCATTACATAAACATTTCGTCCGTCCAACAAGTACAGAGTTGTGAAGAACGCTCACAGATTGCTGACAAACTCACCGCATTAGTTACTTCTCCTGTTAGAAGAGTTTCGTAAATCAGCTGAACATGAAGGATTCAGGAAACAAGTGACATTTTACAGTATCGGTTAAAATGGGGATAACTGTTGCTATTAACATTCACATCAAGTTATATCAAGCAGTTGTATCCATGCTTGCTGCTGAGAGAGTGAAATGATAGACAACTAAGTGTAGTTTGTGTGCTGTGAATTCTAAGTATGTCAAAAATCCAATTATTTACAGTCCATTAATGATGTCCTGTGACTGTGCAGCAGTACAGGAACTTGATCATATTTTCATGCTATTTAAACTTCTTGCTGTCTTGCCATGTGAGCTCGGGTTAAACTTTTGTTTAAAAAAAAACACCCACAAGTTTCAAGGTCCCCCCGTGAAAAAAAAGCCCATGCTTAAGACTTAACATTTTTAAAAGAAAGACTTCAACAGAAACAGTAAGAGTGAGGTTTGAAAAAAAGAAGACATCTAGGAAACAGAGGGACTCTATTTTGTTGCATCATGGGAAAATTGGAGATTTTGGAGCTTGACCCATACAAGGGGCTAAATTTCAGGATAGCTTGACCTGTTCCCCAACTTTATGTGCAGTTCTCAATTGCTGTAACCCACCTTTGTTTGAATCTTTTTTTGTTGTTATTTGATTTGTTTTCTCTCCAACTTGGTTAGTTTTTTCTTGTGGGAGTGGTAATGTGTTACTGAAGTCAAAATGGTCCTAAAAAGCATCAGAGTAGTTGGAGAATAAATGGTTTGATAAATAACACTACATATAAAAATGTTAACAATTGGGCTTTTATCCCCTGTAGAAGTAGGTGCAGGTCTGTTTCCCTTTTTATTGATGGCGCCTCCCTGTGGGCATCAGAAATAATAACAACTCACCACTAAAATGTCCTGTATAACTGGTCTCTCAACCTTTATTCTTTCCTGTAAATACAGGAACAGTTTTAACACAAAGATATTAAATGTGATTCTCAATAATACCATGGAAATCTAATGAAATCAAAATGCCATGTATCTGATCATTATTTGCCATATTCAGCATTAACAGAATTACTAAAAAGAAATACGGAGAAAAATATTCAGTCGCAAATCATTCATTTCTCTGTCATTGTGTGCAGAACAATCAAGTATTTCCAGCTTAGATCTACATCATATCATTGTGTTGGGCAAAATGCTCAGCCTCTACTTTCAGTTCACAGATAATGATATAACCATGGCAACTGAGACACCTTGGAAAGGGCTGGAAGAAAACTTAGACATTACTGTCAGTCAAAACCCAGTGTTTTCAAATGAAATATAAAACTCTGCCGATTATTTCACCTGACTCGCTCAGTAACACCTTGAAACTTCAATATAGCTTTGAAAATAGAGACCTATTACATTAATCATTGTTGACGGGCTCGTATTTCTCACTTACCCCACCTTTCACTTTAACGCACATGCATAGATGCTTGTCTGCAATATACCAACAACTCTAATCAGCAGAGCAGACACACACACATTTGGAATAATTTCATGTTCCTCTGATCAACCGCATGTCAGTTAACATAGTCATCAATAGGACTAATGCTCTGTGAGGACTTATTGAGTGACATGCCATGGCCCAGAGTGTGAAATCCTTCAAAACATCGAGGAAGTGCCAACCCTGAGACTTGCCCTAACCTTGCCTTGAGCCATGTGTTGATGAGTCTTCAGTGTGACTGAAACTTCAAAGGCATTTCAGCTCACTAAGCAGAGGATGCTCCTTCTCTCTCATCTTCACTCAGCTGAATCCCTCTGCAGAAGGACATTTTGATGGTTTGAAAAAACGAAAGAAAGAAAGAAAGAAAGGAAAGTTTGCTTGGCACTTTCTTGGAACAGCTTTGACCACTGTGGATCGGGGCAAATTAACAGCTCGTAGCATTAAAGTCATTAACCGGTTAGTTTGATCCCTGAACGGTAAAAACAACATGACAAGCCGGTGAAATTAATTGAAGGAAGGGAGTCTTCCTTGCGGTGCATATCTGTTTCCCCCATTTGCTTCTAACGATGTACAAGCTGCAGCGGCGCGCTGCTACAGCAGTTATCATACTGCACTTTTCATCAGTTCGTTGAGCGAGGTAAAATCAACATCACATCGGAGGTCTCTAATTAAATCAGTGTTTTGCATATTTGAGGACTTGTACATCTCAGCACCGTCGCGCACAACTAGTAATTGTGAGGGCATTGTGAGGTGAATAAATAGCGAGTTCCCTGCTTAGTTTGTCTGTTGTGTTCGCAGACAAATGGTGGCAGGAAGAGTGTGGTCTTTTCAAAGGCCGCCTGCGAAAACCTGATGGATGCACAAATTAACACACAGAGGAGAGAAGTTGCAATCCAAAGCCTCCAATGTTATAATTACAGCTCTTTCTTCCTCCTTGACAAACATAAAGGGGGATTTTATCTCACTCCCTGCTCACATCCTCTCTCCCTCTCTTCTCCACCTCTCACTGCACAGCTTGGCGAGCTGGCATTAATTGCTCCAAAAAGCTGTGGAAGCACAACAAGTGCTTCTCATCCTGGTATAATTGTGTCTGCAGGAGTTGGAGGGCTTGAGAAGAAAGAGGGCTTTGCAGCTCACAGGAAAGGCTTTGTGGTGCGTCTTGGGAGCTGAGGATGGTTGAAAGAACGTGATATAATGGCGCACTCTGGTGGACAGACGGTGAAAGAAACATTCTTTATTTCAGAGGGAAATAAATGTGTGTGTGGCACAAGGCACACATACACATTCTACTTGATATGAAAGCTCAGATCATCATCAGTGATGAAATCGCTCACTCATGGCACTTTTTTGGCAGCCTTTGTGAACACTAACTTAATTTATTTTCCCAGGAATTAAGAAAATACAGTGAATACTACGCACAACACATCCTTACATGCGTGCAATGTAAGCAATCCCCATAAATATAATGGCATGTGGAAATGATTAAAAGAGGGCTTATAATGGAGTTCCTCACCATGGTCTGAAACCCAGATATTTTTAACAGATCCAGTATATCTCGGGGTCTGTCTTACACTTACATACTGTAATATCTGCCTAGTAACTAAGCTAAATGAACCTGGTGTTTGGGATTTTAGTACCCTATAGACAAAAACACCTGTCATCTTTAACATGAATGGGTCAGACTCATCAATGACATTTTTTTATTCTGTGTTTAAAATGCATCATTCAGTTAAAATATGGATAATCACTGAAAAGTATAAGTCCTTGATAGTCCCACTCAATGGGAAAGAGACAGGTAGAATTATTATGAAAAGCCTAAACAGTATTTACACTATTTTTACATTCTGTATGTTAAAAGTGACTTATCAAAGACATCTTCATTGTTTCTGTTTTTTAATCATCCCAATTAAAATTATGAATGCAATAAAAACAGATTAACACATCTTTTGTCTGCATTCAGATGATGTCTCGTGCTCAAGGGATGTGACTGTTCAACCTTAATGGCTAGGTGAACATCGTAGTCGATGCTGTACCTAAGTTAATCCCACAGATGTAAAACAGAATTGATGTTGGATTTGTAGCAGCCAGGTGATTAATGTCACATCTGAATGTTTCTCAAACTTTTACTGAATCATCCTCACCTCTGACACATATCTCGCTGAATACTGCTGAATACTGCTGTATCATCTTGTAAGCAGCATTTTTCTGATGTAGGTGATCTGGGTGGAGATCATTTTGACTAGTCTATATATGTTGGTTAGTTTAGTCCAGTGGCGCCCACAACAAAGGGTTCTAACCCTCCTGCAGGTCACAAGACACATTCAAGAGCTCATGATGTGAACAACGTTATGCTGCACAAATAGATTTTTATTTTTTCACTTTTTGACCCTTCTTTTTGTGCGTTTAGTTCTCATAAATGTAGTTATTCAAATGAAACCATGCGAGAAGTTTAGAGGAGATATGTCTCTTTGCTGGAACTGCTAACGACTCAAAGACATCTGGAGCATGGAGCGCCAATTACACCTTGTAGTCAGAAGCCAAAAAGGCTGGAAACAACTGCTTTAATCCACACGATGTGTTTGCATTATACGACTGTTCATGTTCTTTTATGTGAAATCGTAACATGGTAAGTACCTATAGTAGCTATAGCTGTCAAATAAACGTGGTGGAGTAAAAAGTAAAACACTTCCCTCTAAAATATAGTGGAGTTTAAGTAGAAAGTGCCATAAAATGGTATAGTACAGTAAATGTATTTAGTTACTTTGCGCCACTGCCTGCACGGCTATGTCCTTGTTGTTATACTCCATACAGGTAAATGTGTGCATTTTGGTGTTGTTTGTTGTGTTGTTAACTATCCCACCTAAGGTCAGTAAGGCTGCCTCCCACATAGTAAACATATTGATGTGGTGTCAACACTATATATTTTATTCTATTTAAACCTTTGCTGCTTTAACTATATGGTCAAACCCACTCACCTGGCGCCAACACACTATACATCCAGTAATATGATGAAATGGAAAGCAGATGTATAAATGTGGCTGCCTCTACTGTATGCACACTCATTTATTTAGAGGCACACAGTCACACAGGAAAGGGAGGTTTGTGTGTGTGTTGTGTGTGAAGCATAAAAGTGATGCACTTAATTCTGAGGTGAAAAAAGTAAGAACACAAAAGCAAGGTTTGCGCTAAACATAGGTAATTTTTATTTAGCTAGTGAGTCACCTAGAGGAGAAAACTGTCACGTCCTTGCAGTTGATGTCTTGCCGTTTTGGGGGAACCCCAGTCAAGCCAAGCAGAAAGGGTGATGTTGTGTGTGTGTGGAGGGGGGGGGTTCTCCCAAAAAGAGCCAAGAGTTGTTGAGGACAGACAGTTTGATTGAGCCTGAGGTACTTCAGAGTACATCAACATCAGAGCAAAGACAGTCACCCACAGGGCCCAAGGAGGCCACCGCTAGTTCTACCAAAGCAGCAGGTTTCTCCTCAGACAAATGCACTTCAGAATGACAGAATCACAAGAGAGGAAAAAAAAAACCCAAAGATGTGCATTGGCCGGTGATTGCCAGCCTGCTGCATAATTTGTAATCTTTTGGTACACAGAAACAGATGCAGAAAGTAAGGGAGCAGGTAGAGGGAGGATACATCCTATGATTTGCATGATTGTGGCTGTTTCCCAATTATTTCATCCCACCTGTCAGTCACCCAAGCCTCTGCCCGAGGATGGCTGAATACAGATTCAAGTAAAAGATTAATTCATACACATCATCTTTAGTTCTCTTCAGGAGCCGACGAAGCTCGCCAAATATCCCAAACATTTGAGGCATTAAAAAAATTACAAATAAGCCCAGTGAAATCTTCTGACTACTGTTGGTTAGTCAGTTAGTTGCTCACAAAAATCAAAGAAGAACACAGAGTTAGAGAGTTAAGGGTATTGGTAGAGGCTGTCTAGGAGGACTGAAAGTGCTTTAAAGACAGTTTTCATAGTGGGTTACGTTCTTTTTCTCGTGAGACAGGAACACAGGGTTTGATGCACCAGTCAACGGATACAGATGGGTCCATCTATTGTCATGTTCAAGTGTTCAGATACATTGTCGTCTTCAGCGGAAAGACTGTGAGAGCCTTTCCTCCTTGCGGTTAGGCAAATTTTATTTAAGGTCCTACGTCATTAGTGTTGCAGTTCTAGCAGAGAGCTTGCTTGAAGGTTACTGTTTATTTCTATTGCGCTCCTGGCGAGAGAGAGAGAAAAAAAGACAGAAAGAGATGATCAGTGTATGGCATTGGGACAAGAGCAACAAGGGGCACAAACAAACATAAACAGCATCTCAAAGTCCCGCAGTCTTCCATTCATGAGATAAATGTCAAATGTAGAAGGCGCAGCAGTGACACTTAAGCTTCGACTCCGGGGGTTTGATCTAGTCAGAGATCCTGATTATATTACTGTGACAGAGATTATCAAGAATCAACTGTGAGGCAATCAATATTGATTTCATTTCTTAGAGAGGTGCATCGATTATTTGCACCAGTCCCATACATAATTTAGGATTTACTGAATGTTTCTATTTTAAGTGTGTTCATATCCTGTATCTCTATGAAATAATCTTTGAATGAACCAGTTGATGAAATCGACTCCACCTTTTTCTTTTTTTCAAGCAATGTGTTTTAAAAGTCAATACTGTACAGCTTGACTAGAGGAAAGTGTTTGTTTTGCAAATCTGGATTAGCAAACATTTGACAGTTACATCACAGAAAATCCACATGATGTTTTGTATGTGATAAACATTTCATGACAACTAAACACTAATAGCATAAAACTAATGATCAGTTATGTGCAGAAAAAAAACATTTTAAGGGCTCATAAGATTAAACTAACCTCTAGAAATAAGAATCACATCTCTTATTTTTAGGCAGTTCTCACTGTTCTTACACTGATTTACACAACGCTGCTAGTTGAGTGTTAACAGAAGTGAGATACAGAGCAGGAGAGTGTCTGCTGTAAGCGGAGCAGAGAGAAAATGAGTTCAGTAGGCCTCAGGTATGTTCTAACCAAAATGTTTGGCAATGTTTACACTTGAGGCACGAATCCGCAGCCACTACACTTAGCTTGTAGTAATGTCGGCCTTGCGGGGATGAACACAAGACTGAACAACACATGAGAAATCAATCACACCACAAATATCAAATATTCGAGGGTGTGTACTGAATTACAAAAACAGTCGAGGATACAATAGTGGCAGGTAAAATCCTCGGAAAAGGCATAGATGTCATGATAACCCAGGGACTTGTGCCCTTTGTGCCCTTTTTAAGGTGGAACAGTGTCCTCTTTGAAGGGTGGGTGTCCATATCAGTGGTCTGGGAAACGAAGCTATGAGACCCAGGCCCCAAGTGTAACTCTATCCCCAGAAGGGCTTCCCAGACTGGGCTGTGGCTCTGGGGACAGAAACCTTCATAATATTCCCTCCACATAAGACCTTATACCTCAGCAAGGTTGGTGGTCATTTCATTTTCAATTATGTGATTAAAAGAAAATCGAGCTGCAAAAATTTAGAGAATTTTTTTTAATGTTTTGTAATAAAATGGTTGAATTATAAATAGCTTATATTCTCGTGTTGCACAAAATTCTCCTTTGGTCCGATTTGCCTGTAATTCTTGATGTAAAAATCAACTTAATTAACTACATATTTACTGCTGTGATGCAACTGTAACCATTGCAACAGACTGTTTTTTCCCCAAACACGCCACCAGCTTCCTTATTACATTATCTCCGGAGGATGGAAGGAGCCAGCCTCTACGTATTAATTGCCAAATTAGTTATGCTAATAAAATCCTGCAACAACATTTGGATCCAAAGTTATCCTTAAAAAACACTTTGGGAAGGTGTTACAGTGCAGGTAGCTGTGCTGGTTTGACACCTCTCAAAGTTCGGGAAGGACAGGCCAAACAATAGAGAACAATTAACCTTGTCAGGCGAAGGAGGGTGAGGCCTCAGCTGGGCCGATCCTGTCATGTAGGAGGTCAGGACTACAAAAGCAGCACAGCGCAACGCCTGCACAACGCAGGATGAAACAGGCTTTCTACTGACAGGTTGTTTTCAGAAGCCTGAAAACATTGACTTGAAATATTTATGAGAAAGTAACCCAGCGCATATTAACAAGGTCAGCAGAGAAGAGTCAATACAGCATCAATGGAGCACCAGCAGTGGGGGAGTGGCAGAAAAGGAGGGAGCGGGTCATGGGGGTTTTCTAAACGCAATTAGATTAGCATACTGGTGAATCTAAGAATGAATAAAGCAGAATGCTTGCAATGATAACATGTTATTCCCTCCTTGGCTGCTGTTTCTCCATAGTAGCATCCCACAGAGTTTTTACTACTTAGGCTAACATTTGTGGTACACCACTGTTATTACCACCGCAACATATTTTAGTTTCCCCTCCGAAGGCGCAGGATAACACCGTGTGCACCTTTCAGAAGTGTACACAGACAAATGCAAGCATGCATCTTTATCATGTATTTGACTGAGAATTTTTTTCTAAATCAACCTTTTAAAAACATCTGAGGCAAACTGTACCAACTCTGAGGCACGCTGCAGCCAGTTTGCAGGCCGAGGGCTTATGTTGTTAAAGTCTAATAAAGCATGAGGAGCCTGTGGAGAGCAGAGAGGCTTGGCGTTCAAAGGGAGATCAGAGCCTACATCTGCCTTTGTCTGAGAGAAGGAATGCCAGGAATGTGGGCTATTTCAGGAAACCTCTATGCATCTAACTCCACTTGGGCAGATCATTGCAGTCTCAGCGGCACAAGATGGCTGATGAGGAATCAGGGTTTCCTGAACCTGCTTATGAGTAATGGTGGCATGTCATTCTGCTGACAGGCCTCTGGGAACTTCCATTTATGTCTGATGGTTCATTCAGCTACAGGATGTTACAACCTCTGTGAAAGAGCAGGTGGAACAAGATCAGCTGATTACAGTCTGGCTACAGCCTGTAGCAATGACTCAGTGAAAGTTAGCCTCCCTTTGAATTGAAGGGTTATTCAACCGGACTGTCCCATGCATACAAGTAAGCTATTTACAGGGGTTTAATTATGTGTGCTAACTCACCTTCCTCAGAGCCTCCTCCTCTTCCTGACGTTTCTCATAATGTGCAAAGTCATCAAAGATTGAGGTGGTATGCTTGTAAGTGGCGATAATTTTAAGCACTTGTTTGGCCTTCTCCAGAGGCACTTCCTGAGTGTCCCTGGAGTTGGTCACTGGCTTGTTGTCATTATTCTCCAGCCGAATGTGTCGCAGCTGGTTGTTGGGCACGTCTTTGATGAAAACCCACTTCACCTCAAACTTGCCCTTCCACTTGTCCTGAGACCAGACGCCTGCATAGGCATTGTAGTCCACTGGTGAGCGCATCTCAGCCACGCCACAGAAGTGCCCACTGCCATTGACGCTGAACAACAGGTACAGGGGCCCCTTGTTGCCCAGTGAGCGGTATGCACCGTCCAGGCGCTTGTTGCCATGTTCTGTACTGCACCAGATCGAGTACTTGATTGAGCGGTGGATGTCATCTTCCGAATAGCTCTTGATAATGAAAACACGTCCGTTTTTCAAGCTCCAGTCAAAGTCTTTGGGGTTGTAGTTGTTGAGAGCACGGAGTTTCTCCAGCACGGGATGCACTTCTCCAGAACAAGGGGAGGCACTCAGTTGAACTCCTCCACCCAGACCAAAGCCCTCACCCCGGTTCCTGGGAGCCACCCAACGATTGGGGGGTGGACCAGGCTGCTGGGGTTGTTGCTGATGAAGAGGCTGTGGGGGAGAGGGGAGGTGCAGGTGAGGAGGGCCAGGGGGCAAAGGATGGGGGTGTTGGGGGGATTGCAGAGACTGAAGCTGGAAGGGCTGGTGTTGGTGTTGGTGTTGGTGTTGGGGCTGGTGTTGGTGTTGGTGTTGGTGTTGATGTTGGTGTTGATGTTGGGGCTGAGGAGGCAACGGGTTCTGCAGTAAGGGCTGGTGCTGAGCAAGGAGGGGCGGCTGCACCAGAGGCTGTGGGGGCATCATAGTCTGAGCTAAGGGGGGCTTGTTCAGAGAGCCCTTATCGTCCCAAGTACCAATGTTCATATTGTGCTTTATGGGGGGTGGGGGAATGGTGGCGCCTCCCCCCATCCCCATGTTGGCTTTGGGTTTCACCTTGGGCTGTGGCTTAGCTGGCTTCTTGGCAATAGCAGCCCAGGAGGCAGGTTTAGGTGCAGACGAGCTGACAGACGGAGGGAGGCTGTTGCCCGTCATGCTGCTCATACCTGCTGTACCTCCCAGGGGCGAGCCCACGGTTTTGGTGACAGCTGCCACCATGTCCGTACCCAGTTTTAACCCAGTCATACCCTGCTCAATGCTGTTCAGCACTGGGACTTTACTAAGCTGGGTGTCACTTCCAAAGCCCGCCTGTCCATCCGTGATGGCCCGACCCAGTGAGCTGGGGGCGTACCCATAGCTGTTACTGTAGACTGAGCTCTGCGTGGACTGACCCTGAGAGACACTGGTACCCCAGGTGGAAAAGTCTGCATTTCCAGGGAAAAAGTTGAAGCCATGCTGGCCCAAAAAAGGAGGGGTGTTCCCCAGGGCACCTGGCTGGCTGAACACACCATCAGGGATGAAGTGTGGCTCACCATTGCTCATCTGTCCATAGGTAGTCAAGTAGGGCATAGGAGGGTCTCCTGCTGTGGACCAGGGAGCCTCTCCCAGTGAGTAAGGGAAACCAATGGATGGAGCATAGTAGCTCGGCATGTAGGGGTCAGACATTGGTGGATAGCTGTTACTCTGTGTGGCAAATGGAGAGAGTCTGTTAATGTATGATACAGAATGACAAGCAGAATAATATAACATAATCTCATTATATTAAGAACAGTTACGATTTTGTGTTGAGTCATGGGAAGACATGTCATCTTTAGGAATAAATCACAATCAAGCTACTGTATTTATGTGTCTGATGGCTGACACCTAAAATATGCAACTCATTTATCTGTAACAGGAAGAAAGAAGCTAGCTAACACTGGCCACAGGATATAGGTGACACAGTGGCAGTGTAGACAGAAAACATACAGGGCTTTAGGGAGTTGGTACCTGATTTGTCTGTCCGCTTAGATAAGGCTCAAAATCATCATCATTCACACCATCCTTTTGATGCATTGATCCGTTTTGCACTGAGAATGGAAAGAGAGGACATTAAAAGCACCGTATGTGATTCCCAGATGTGTAAGATGATTCAGATTTTTGCTGTGCCATGGTCAAATCTTGACACATGCCAATGCTAACATGCATGAAGCCACAGCTCCAAAGCAGTCACTGGAGTAGCATAGCATAGGAGGCTAATTTACACAAACACACTGACATAAATACATTTATTAGAAAACTGGTGCTTGAACGCCTCTTAAACATCACATACCTTTATTTCCTTGTCCTTTAGGTCTCTGAAATAATGGGCAGCACAGGAGAAAGAGGTGAGACTGTTGTCAGATCACGACAGGAAAACAACACACACACACACAGACACACACATATAGAGACAGTAGTGCTGTATCCTCTGTGGATAAATAAATCAGTGGATCGTAGTAACCTCAAGCTAAAAAAAACACCCTCAGCCCGGATGTTAACATTTACAGGTTGCTTCGCGTTACTGACCGGATGTCAAACGCTGTGACATCCAGTAAACGGTGCCGCATTGGCAACCGGCTCCAGCCAGAGTTGCTCGGCCTACATTACAGCTAATAGCCCTCATCACACATCAGAGACTTTTAGTTTGATCCGCCACACGCCGGGGCCGGATCAAAAACTGTTGGCGTGCAAAGTTTCACGTCGCCGCACGGCCGATCTATCAGCTGTCAGCACACGAACCTGGTCGACTGTGGTCGCAGACATCCTCCAGGAACACAACCCGATCGCTGTTCGTCTTTTTTATTCTTCCTTTTTGCGTGTGACACTGTCCACCGCTTCTCTCCTCTCTTTTTTTTCCGCCTCTCTGTATCTCTGCTCTCCTGGCTCGTCTCTCTCGACTCGTCCAATCTCTCCGGAGCGGCTACAAAGTGGCGTTTTTTTTTTTTTCCTCCAGCCCGACGTTCAGACCCCGACGACGGCGATCCGGCTTCGGTGTGCGTCTGCGGGGAAGGCGGCTGTCGAGGCGTCCGATCCCGCCGCGGATGGTTGCTCGGCAGAGAGGCGAGAGGCGGACTGGTGTCTTGCAGGAATATCCCTCCTTATACCATATCCCACAATGGCGGATAGGCTTTTTTACTCCCGCTTCCGTTCCGATCTGCTGCTCCGTGACCTTCCGCCTGTGACGCTCTGAGTCATGTTACAAGCTGACACTTCACATGACAGTCACAAACACACAACAAGTCCGCCCTCCCCACCTTCACCCCCTTTTCCCGTCCTTCCTTCCCCGTTACTTTCGTTATTATGTTTCCCCCCCTCTGCGCGCTGTTTTCTCCCTTCGCACTGACCTCCTGTTAAAACAATGGTCCGCATTATAAGCAGCCTCCTCCAGCTGATAGCCGGCACCAGAAACCCGCCGTGGACGCGCGCCTGGGGTTACATGTGTGTGAAATGACTAAAAAATACACAAGATGAAACGCATGCAAAAAACATAATGTTTACATTAATAGTGGTAAAAACTGCTTTTAAGTCCTATTTTGAAGCACTTGTATTCTATACTTCTTTCTGCCATAGTTCAGAGAGATACTGGTTTTGCACAGTTTCTTAAAATTTCCATTTTTATTGTTATTATACAGAAACTACCTCAAGAGTTTCCAGGTAACAAGTCACAGCACTGAATACATTATTTGTACAGAGATATGTTTGAAACAGAAGGGAGGACTACTATCAGCATTATATTGCAGTAATTACCAGTTTTAACCTCAATATTTATGTGATTTTGGAGGCATTACGCTGACAGTAGTATTGTACCCTTTGTTTTTGGCCTCTAATAACAATTATAATCATTTCAGTCTGATGGTACCCAAATATACCCATTGTTAATACCAAGTTAATTACGTTGGTAATTACATGGCATTACATAAGTTTTACCGTTTATTTTCACACTAAATATTACCATGTTATTACCAACCTGTTAAGTAATGTGATACTAAATATTGTGCTACATATTTTTTTTAATGAAAACATATAATGAACCCGTAAAACATGATGATGTATTGTTATTAAAATGCCAAATAGTGAATGCATAAAATCTATTAGATTATTTACAATATAAGTTTCTCAGTAGTATTTGTGCTTTGTATTTTTGCGGTGTGTGGTATTTCTACAGTTACACAAGTGAAGGATGAGTAGTTAGTTTGTTCTCTACTTCTCCACTTCCTGCTACTTAATACTTTTAGTCCACTGCATTTTATAATAGTATTTTCACTTTGTAGTAGTTCTAGTTTTACCGAAAGGATGGGAATACTGTGGCTGTAAAGTAATGGATTACATTTGATGGGCTCTGGGAGTAAACGAGAATTACTGCTGCCGCTGTTCTCGCGATAGTTCCTCAGTGGGTCGCGGAGCAGTATGGCAGCCGTCGCGCTGAGGTCCTGCCGCAGAGGACTTTCACAAATATTAAGTAATGGAGGGCTCTCAGCTTTGTCTTCCAAGCGTCTGGAAGGTTTGTACAAGCCCGCGCTTTAACCTCACTTTGATACACACCGTCAGAGTTTGTTAGAAGTGTATTTTAAGGCAGAGGAGGGGGTGTGGCACACAGACTGCGTCGTCTTAAAATATTTAGGGCATGAAAGCGTTGCGGCGTTTGCGCTTGTGGCTTATTTTTGCGCTGACTGCCTTTATTGTTGTGGCATTTTACAGCACTTACGCGTTAATTAGCCTCGCGTAGGAGTGTGAGTGTGCCTAAATTCATTGTGTGTTTGATGGACATGTTAAAAATGTTCACGGTGTTCCGCCAGTGTCCATGTGCCGTCTGCTAATGTGCGCCAAAGGGAGTCTTATCCAATACAGTGGACTGTGACATTGTACTTAGCTAATTGGTTTGTGCTATTCAGCTAATATACTTTACATTTAATAATTTGTATAACGTGATTTATCACTGTGAAACATGTTTTTTTTTTGTCATGTATGACGAATTGCTTGCCTTATTTGATTCTTTTTTGATGCATATTGAGTCTGTGCCTGATATGAAATGTGCCATATAAATATAATTTACTGATTGATTGACTGCAATCACTTTGTTTTCTGTGTTAACCAGGAGACAGGAGACACAAGTCCACAGTCCAGTACGCTTCACGACCGGACCTCCCAAAGTTGGCCT